>BSBK01004791.1:207500-363585 GCA_027943335.1 Chamaecyparis obtusa | reverse complement strand
TTGTTGTCATTAAAACTACAAATGATGTATATTCATCATAAACTTTTGACACCTATTTGTCGCACTAACAACATCTCCATTGGAAAACAAATTACAAATGGTAGTAACTCGTTGGAAGATTCTGATGGGTCACCATCATTTTTAATTTTTGCGACGAATAGGTGTCACAATTAGGATGGCCAAAAATAGGTCTAATGCTAGGTTCACCTTGTTGGCACCCCCCTTCTTGTGACATCCATTGCCATCGTAATTATGATGCAAATCAAAATTGTTAGTTTTTCTGACTGCAAAACTGTGACGACGGGTGGTGTCGTTATATTGATAGTAAACCGTCCCAATTCAAATGGCTTGCCATTAAAAAAAGGTCTCAAATGTACTAGTGCAGTAGGATTTGAAAAATGAAGAAAAGTGTTCTTTGTCAAGTGTGCTCTGTAAGTTTTTGTAACTCTAGCATTTGCAACCTATACCCGATAATCTCAGTCTCTTCTCTACAACTCACTGTACTCTTGCATACACATGACATAAGATAACCATGGGCTCCAAGCTAGCCCCATCTTCATACCTGTCGAACATACAATGCAAATTCCTATGGTGCATCTTGTATGAAACCATACTACCTCCATACCCATGTAATGATAAATCTCTCTAATACATTGGTCGACTCGACCAATGAGTGGGTAACTATCACAAAAATATCCAAAATAAGCCCTAGTAGTGGGCCATACCTCTATCTATAAATACAATCTCTAGATCATGAATGTCATGTTGTCCAGGACTTTGCATACTTGTATATGAGAGGCTACTGAGGCTACCTCTTGTCACCGCATATTGGCCTGCGAATCAGGATATGCTCCCACACCCAGACCTGTAAAACTAGAACTTTGTAGATGAAGCTCTTGGCCTCATGGTAGATGACCTCATGCATCTCAGAGAACATATGAGCTAATATATATTGTCCCCACCCAATCTCTGCAAGATGAGCCATCAACCTTTGCACCATCGGTGCTCAACCCATAAGAAAACCATTCTGCTAATGGTATGACATGATTACCCCTCTGATCATCCCTGCTAGTATACACTCTAATTAATGGTTCTGCCCATATCTCTGAATTAGGGTCTTCCACATGATATGTTGGTCTATGTACTGATAAACTCTGAATATAGTTTGGAACACCTATAGACAAGTGTTCCTTGAGCTCATATAGTCAGGACAACAACCATGGACAAAAAACATGACATTTGAACTCAAATTGAATTGTCATATGACAATGCACCAAGTGTCATATGACAATCTATGGTACAAAATTGAAAAATGACAAAATTCATGTAAAAATTCAAGAAATTAATTAAAAACATGTCAAATTGAATGTAAAGAAGACTTTAAAGGCTCACTTATCAGATTATCATACTACCAAGGCCTCTAGTATCGTCAAGATCTCTCAAATCGATGTGAGAAGACTAGATTCAACATTTTCTCACTTAGAGGGCTCCACAAGCTCAAAATTCAAATGACGCAAAATGATTCTGAAAATGACCCTTTCGGCCATATATAGGTTTTGACCTGATTTTCAAAAGTTCTCCGATTAACGTAAAAACAACACCCCTAGCTAATTTCGACGTCTTGAATCCATTTTTACGATTAGAATAAAAATCTAAGATCATTATATTTGTCAAAATCGCAATTTAAAATTTGGACCGAAGACAGCCGACTACTTTCATAATCGACCTTCATAACATTAACAAAATCTAGATCTCAACCTATTTGATCATTTAACATTAAATTTTCCAAATTTCAACTTGGTCAACCATGGTGAACCCATGGTCAAACTTGGTCAAACTTGCTCAATAGGACCTCTAAACAATACAAAATACGTTCCCAAACGTATACAAATAACTTCCAATTCAATCACATAGCTATTCATCACTTCAAATTGGCTTTCTCACCAGATTTTGATTTTAATCCAGAAGGGGGCATGGTATTATATATCGTTAACCACTATCAAATCTATTAATCAAACCTTTAATCGACACAATCTTTTTCAAATCTTCTTTAGAAATCAAGATAACAACCAAGTTTAATTGTTGACTTCATCAAAGTCCTCATCACTTGGGTCATATCAGATTTATCAAAATCCATATCAATCTGGTATTCTCTTAGTTTTTTAAACTATATCATCTCTTTGTAACCATCTATTTAGATGTGTTATTTCCTTGATTCTTCATAACTAAAGGGTTCAGAGTTGGAGTCATTTTGATTCCTTTGGACAAGTAGGTCTGGAGTCTGGATATTCAATTTCCTCAAAATCACAAGTTCAGAATCAGAAATCTTAACACTTCTTCGTAATCACAAGTTCATTTTGATTCTTTGGTTAATTAGGACTTGAATCAACATCTTCTAATCTTTTCAATCAATTTTTATCTCAGAATCTGTTCTCAACAAATAGATTTATCTTTGAACCACTACACTTTGCACAGTAATTCAAAGAGGGGAAAAATGTAATACCCCAAAAATGGGCTTTAATACCATTAACATCCTACATCAACAAATCAATCAAAATAGACCCTAAAGTCTTAATCCAAGGCACATTTTCATATCAAGCTATCAAAACCCTAATCAATTTTATCACAAATTTGCATCGAGGAATATTTCTAAATATTCCTAATTTATCATATTTATCTCTAATTAAATATTATTTGATGATAAATGATGTTATGTACTCATTTATTTTTATGTTGCATATCATTTGATCAAAAATTAAGGTACATCAGAGTATCGAGAGATTTACATACAACTAGTAAGGCCACTAAAGTCAGCCCATATAATATATGAGAGTTATAATCAAAATGAAACCTTCTAACTTAATACTATATAAACAAAAAACCACAGCATTTAGTAGGTCAACTTGAAGTATCTTCATGTTCTACATCAGACTCATTGGAGTCTGAGGATACTGAGTTGTATTCTATGATTTCATAGGCCCTGAGAGGAGGAGGAGCCTCTGGAATAGCCACCCTTCCTTTTGTAGGGATATCCTGATTATCCTTCTTGACTTGATCAATAAGCTCAACAAGTTTCTCATCAAATAAAGCCCCAGGTTTCATGGATGTGTATCCATGAGAAATCTCTCTCTTCTCTATGGTAGTTGTGCCTTCTCTCAGGATCTATAGGAATTTTCTCTCCTTCAACTTGATGACAACTATGACCTGTAGTGAAACATCATGATAAATGAGTCTCCTTAGAGACTCAGTAAGATTCCTATTTTTTCCAGCCAAAACATCATTATTATGAGCCTTCCATATAGTCCACAGAATAATAGAAGAAAGGATAGACCAAAAGACATTGCAAGATTTGCTGTTGTTGATGCTTCCAGAGATAATATTCCATTTGCTAAAATGACTATTATATGAAAGACCAAATAGATTCCAGACTTCAATAGCAAAAATACACTCAAAGAATACATGGAACACTGACTCAGGGAGCTTGCAAACACTATCAAGATTTGGATCCCCCTCAGGTTCCTAAAAGGGAGCTTATGCAGGAGGAATCTCCAAAGCAAATAGGTTATCTTGGGTTCAATGGGTCTGGTCCACAATGAACTAAAATGTGTATTCCAGTCAGAAATAGGATAGTCAAGGTGCCATTTTTTATTAGCATGGAAGGAATTGTCTATGGAGTGGGTGAGGAGGTAGTAGATGTATCTGGACTTGATAAGAGAAAGCAGGGAATTATCTATCCATCTCATCTGGAATGAACAACTATTAGGATTGTAGCACCTATTCACTAGTCCCAAGGTGTTAAGAGTTCAAGAAAGAATGCCATATGTTCTGCTCTGAGAGTTTAGAATGCCAAAGGATGCAACTAGCTCTTCCCAAGGAATCAAGTTACCCTCCTTCAACACATCAGGAAAGTTGATAATGCCTTTCTCTACCCATTTCCTAGTAGAGCACCCTTGGAGCAATGTAAGAGGCTTATCTATATGTCTCAGGTTCCACCATAGAGATTTATGACTGCATACTGCCCCTTGTCTTTCAAGCAGTCCATTATTGCTAAGGAACCCCCTTACATACTTCCAACATTTTCATATGGATTTGAAGACATTCGACCCTTGGACTTGAATGTTATAGTCAAGTGTCAACATGTTAGAGAATTCCATATTAGTCCATGCCTTAGACTTACTCAGTCTGGCTCTAGTCAGATTATTCCTAATTAGGATTTTCCATGGTTCATCTCCTAAGGAGGCCTTGGCAATCCATGTTGAGGATAGAGCTATACCTTGGGTTCTGAAGTCCTTCAAACCGAGCCCACCCTAGGATTTCTCTCTGGTGCACCACTCCCAGGAGACCGCGTGATATTTATTTTTACCTCTTCCATCTATCCATAGGAAATTTCTTACAATCTTCTGAATGCTACTAAATTGGTTCAAATTGAACAGCCAAGTTGAGGAATAGTAAACATTGTAAGAGGAGAGGATCTTCTGGCATACTTGTACCCTCCCCAGGAATGAGAGAAGTTTGGTATCCCATTTATTCAATTTCATGATAATTTTATCCTTAATCCAACACCACATATCATTAAGGTTAGGGTCAACAGCAAATGGAATACCCAAGTATCTAACCACATGGTTAGGGCCTCCCCATTTAATCCCAAATTTTCTCCACCAACATGGGGGGGATTGAGACCACCCTAGCATAATGGATTTGGTTATATAAATCTTATTGCCTAAAGTAAGATATAAAAGGTCTAGTTTAGTCATGGAACTACCATATTATCTTCTTCCAAAATCATGAGAATGGCTGTGTCATCAGCAAACCAAATGTTAGAAACTTCAAAGCCATTAGGAAGCTAAATCCTTCTCAACCTAGGTGATAAAGTATCATCTCTGAGAAAGTAATGGAGGGAGTCTGGAGCTAGCACAAAGAGGGAAGGGGAAAGAGGACACCCTTTCTTGATGGATTTAGAGAGCTCAAAAAAGTTTGATCTTACTCCATTCACTTCAATTGCTTCTCTGGCTCCAAATAGAAGGGTAGAAACCAACTTACAAAAGTAGGGGGGGAATCTCAGTCTGTCCACCATGGCCAAAATAAAACTCCATTCTATGCGGTCATATGCTTTTTCATAGTCAATGAGTAACATGGCACTCTATTGTCCTAAATGTTTAGCCCAATCCAAAGCCTCCTAGTAGGTTACTAGATTTTATAGAATGTATCTGCCCTTGACAAAACCTGTTTGGGTATGGTTAACCACTACAGGGAGGAATTTGGTAATATGAAGGGCAACAGCTTTAGCCAAAATCTTGTATCCCACATTAAGTAGGGTGATAGGTCTCTAGTTCTTCATCAATAATCTATCTCCATCCTTTGGGATCAATTTAATGAGGCCAACATTTAAGGTTGAGCCAAGGGTACCAAAAACTATGGCCTTTATGTAGACTTTATGAAGACTAGAGCAGATCCAATCAATATTGTTTTTATAAAATTCAACTCTGAACCCATCAGGGGTAGGGGCCTTATCATTGACCATGCTTAGAATGGATTCTCTAATCTCTTCTATAGATATTTCCTTCTCAAGTAAGGCTACTTCTTCCTCTGATACTTTCTTAGGGATGATATTGATAATCTTCTATCTGGCAAAGACCCTGGACTCATCATCTTCAGAAGTGAAGAGGTTCTTGTAGAAATTGGAGAAGGTATTAACAATGCCTTCCTGGAAAGTAATGGATACCCCTTGATCCCTTATGTAGGTGATCTTATTCTTTGCTTCCCTCTTCTTTAGGTTTTGGAAGAAAAACTAGGATCCTTTATCACCTAGGTTGAGCCAGTTGATTCTGGCCTTGATCTTAGCACCTCTAGTCTTGATAAGTTGAAGGTTTCTGAGAGAATCTTTATAATGGATAACCTTGTCCAATAAGGTTGAGGATGAAGGGTTCATCTAAATCTACACTTTTGCATCCTGGAGCTCTTCCACTAATTTGAATTCCTCCCTTCTAGCATCTTTGGCCTTCTTCCTCCCAACACACTTTAGCATGTTCTACCAAGAGTCAAATATTTGGTTCCATCCATCCACCTCATAGCTGTGCTGGACTATCTCCTCATTGTACCAAGCAATAATCTTAATGGTTGCTTGTACATCTCTATCTTGGAGGAGAGAGGAGTTGAGAGAAAATCCGATCTTCTTACATTGAGGGGTATCTTGGCCAAAGACCATTTGAATGGAGGAGAAGATGGGGTGGTGATTAGAGAGGGTAAAAGGGGTAACCCTGACACAATTGTCTCCAGGGGGGAGGATAGCTAAAGAACTAGTTGTTCATATATGTTCTATCTAGCCTAGAGTAGATCCTTCTCTCTCCTCTTTGAAAGTTGGACCATGTAAACCAAACTCTCTTAGACTCTCTCCTTTTCCCAGCCAAGGGGTCAAAGAGGTTAGGTCTAGAAACCATCCTACTCCAAAAGATTATCTCATCTCCTTTCCACTCAAATTTTAGGTCTCCCTCTTTATCTTGGGGTCTCTCAACCATGTTAAAGTCTCCATCTAGGATCCATGGAATGTTGTCTAAATCTAAGATCCACTTCCATAGCTCAATCCTAGAGTGGTGATCGTTGGGAGCATAAACTAAGCACACCCCAAAGAGGACATCATTCATCTTAGAGGTGACCCAAACTGCTGTGTTGCAAGAAGAGTAGCCCCATTCATGGATAGAGCCTCTCCATCTTAGGCCTACAATAATGGATGTCCCTCCCCTGCCTCTTTGGTGCTTGGTAGAGGAGGAGGAATCCTTCCAGATACATCTAAGGGAAACATCTAGAGTGAAACCAATCACTTTGACTTCTTGGAGTAGAAGAATGTCAATCTCTCTAAACATATGGAGGAACCTTTTCACAACATACTTCTTGTTAGAGGATTCCAATCATCTGACATTCCATGATGCACTGTTGATCATCATAATTCATACTATGGTTCAGAATCCATGGGTGTTCAAAAATATTTAAAGCACTTGGGGATATCACTTCTTTGGTTTTTAGAGGGTTTAGGATTGCCACTCAGGAGGTGGGGCTTGCCTCTCTTCTTCTTGCCACTATTCCCTTTTGAAGACTCTAAAGGGGTTTTAGCTTCACTCTTACCACTCTTCTTACATTTCTTCTCAACACTAGAAGAGAAGATGAACATATGATCTTTGCTGAGCTCACCTTCCTCAAGGTTACCACCCTGCTATTGCTCTACTTGACACCCCTCAGGTTCACCTAACAAGGTGGGCATCTCAGTTACTTCCATCTTCTCAGGCTCATAAATCCATTTATTCAGTGGGGGTGGGAGGGGGGGAGGTGTCAGGATAACCACGACAGAGAAGCTGTTGAGTTTATCTGGCAAGGATAGATGAGAGTTATTCTCAACTTGTCCATTAATGCCAATATGGTTAATAGGTCCTGATTCTAAGGGAGACTCAGCAAGTACTGAGAAGTCTGCTAGGTTTCCCACCTTCTCAATTGATACATCAAGGGTGGCAGGTAGTTCTACAGAAGAGTCCTGATCTTGAGGGAGGATAGAATACACTTTCCACTTAGGCCTAGGAGTAATAGGCATCCTAGAATCTTTAAGATGGATTCTCTCCAAAGAAATATATTGCGCATTTTGAGTTTTATGCCTTGGCTTGGAAGGGGTAGGGTTGGATTCCAAGCCAAAATCAAGACTAGAAGGATTAGAAAACTCCTACAAATTCTTGGGGGATAAAGCAAGCTGGGAAGGGGAAGGGTGCTAGATTTTAAAATGGTCTTTGAGAGGGTCTAGAGTGTCAGAGATAGAAGCTGAGTCTCTAATCCAAGCAACAGAGGATGTGTTAGGGGCTTGCAGGGAAGCAGATGAAGGAAGAGGCAGGGAGGAAGAGGGAGGAGGATGAGAGGAGGGAGGGATGGCACCAACAGAATCCAGTGGTCAAGGAGAAGGGGGAGCAGAGATGGCTGCAAGGGTGGGGGCATTGGGAGGGTTACATTTAATAAGGATCGGACATTCTTGTTTCCTGTGGCCTTCCTTCATGCAAAGGTAGCAACTATTGAGCCCATCAAGGAAGGTAACCAGAAAGACAATGGGATTACCACCAAAGTAAAAGTGAAGAGCTTTGGGGAAATCAATGCCAGGTTTGAGGGAAATGAGAACCCTAACATCTGTATGCAGGATGAGAACATTAGACCTATCTACTTTAAGAACACAACCCATAGGTTCAAGAGCCTGAGGAATGAGGTTAAGTAGGAATGGAGGGAGATTCTTAATAATTACCCACCTAGGACTTGAGAGTGCAAGTACTTTGTTGTATGAGGCATCCAAGGACTAGGGAATGGCCCTAAATTCAAATTGGTTGACTCTCCAAAATTGCCTGTCGACTATGGCTCTTTGGGATTTTGCATCAACAAAAAACAATAAAAGTAAACCCTTTTGCAACATATGATAGTATGAAAAGTGAAACCCTAGGTTTTGACTCCAAACTTTATGCAACCAGTCATTTAAGAAATTCCTCGACGGGACTTTGGAAGCATCAACAACAGCAAAGAAAATTGCACTATCTCTAAGCCTACTCTTCTCCTGAGCAATAGCAATATCCATCTGTAGATTAGGCTTAATAATGAGCTTTGGAGTGGAAGGAATCCTACCTCCATGTCCAGCACCTCCTTCTGGGATTTGGGCTGCAACGGAAATGAAGCGGCCGCCTTCTGGGAGGGTTCTCTCATTTTCAACCACTTGTTTGAATGAATTTGGTCTCATCGGCTCACTTTCTCCTCCATCTCAAGAGTTCCTTGCAGTGGTTGGAGAACCAGATGATTATTTTGCTTCACCTAGGGCACCCTTGAGGATGACATTACCATGATTCTCTGTTGCAGAGAGGGAATGTATAGTAGCTGAGATAGGGTCTGAAATGGTTTTATCAAGAGAGCCATTTGCAGTTAAACCTTTGGTGGGGCATTGAATATCCTTGGGTCACCGACCACCTCCATACCCTGGGGAAGTGGAACCCATAAATTGTGGTCCAACTTGACTGACAAGGGTAGAGAGGGAGGCGTGGGAATTAAACTCGGCTCTCAAGTTGCAGAGCGGTCATCTTCCATTCAAAGTTTTGGTTAAATATCACATATTATCTACTAATTTATCCTAAGTGGGATTGATTGAATATGTTGAATATTTAATTAATTAAACTTCATTTAGCCACTTAATCACTTTAATTAGATTTAATTAAATTATTCTTAATTAATATTTTTTATTTGACAAATAATCAAAAATTATAAAATAATTGATTGAATATTTATTTAATTGATTAAATTGAATTGTCAAATTGATAAATATGATTTTGAATAAAGTTTGATCTAATTTTTATTAACCCATAAATCAGCTATTTAATTAGTTAATCGAATGGGTTTAGAATAAAACACATGTAAATTAAATAAATCAATAATTATCTACACAAAAATTAGAAGGTCAGTTAACTCAAAATCAACTTTTTGACTCATTTTGTTAAGTTTCTAAACTCAAGACCTAATTGTGAGTCATAAAGCTCATTTGCATGATCTCAACATATTGATTGTGAGTCATAAAGCTGATTTGCATGATTATCGAAAGTTAATTATTTCTAATTCCATGGTGACTTGCCAATCAATCTGAGTCAGTCAAGGATTGATTTTTGGTTTTTCCATGAGTTATCATATCTTGGGTTTTCTATATAAATGACCCTCGGTTCTTCACAAAAAAGAGTGTAATCTTGAGAACAACATCACTATACTGTCGAGTTCTTGATTGATTGTGCCATTTTTGAGATCATTGCTATCATTATTTTCTTAGTTTTTGCATTCATAGTTTGATTTGATTTCATTGTTATCATGTTTAGATCATTTTTAATCTAGATTAATCATTATTATTGCATTGATAACTACAAAAACATACATTAAATCTTGCATCCATTTCAATCATTTTAGCATTTAAATCCTTTGTGTAGACGTCACATTATCACTGATCTCGGTCATAATCTGAGAATACTATACTCACATCTCTTAGAAGGTAGTAGATCACTTGATTTATGATAGATTTGTTGATTATCTTCATATTTATCATTTATCTATAATGTTTTACTAAAGTGTTATGGCTTCTTAACAGGTATAATTTTCACATGTACACTCACCTCTCTCTCTCTCTCTCTCTCTCTCTCTCACCTTCTCACTCTCTCTCTTCCTCTCTCAACCCCCACCACCTTCTCACTCCTTCTCTCTCACTCCCTTAAGACTTTTCTGAATGTTACATAGCGCACACATGCTATGCAAACCATAAATTTGAATAGCGAGTATGCACTTTATAATACATTGGAATCCACTAAGTCTAATGCCTGGATTTTCCTTGGAGATCTGACCCAAAGGCTTGGAGGATTCAAATAGGCCTGAGATGTGTTTTCTAGAAGACATACAAAAAATTCACATCTTTTTTTGTGTGCTCTTTGTCAGGTTTACTTGTGGTTCAATAATGTTAAAATCACACAACATGGATATTGTAGATCTCTCTATTAGCTATATAACCATATAATTTATTTTGAATTCTGATTATGTTAAGATTTTCATCTCTAATTTATTTTGTATGTATGTTTGATTTTTGGTCAAAAAGGAACTTGTAGTATTTTTGGGCATAGATTTAGGCTCATTCATCAAATTTTGCAACAAGTTAAATGTTCTTAGAAACTAGACTCCATTATACACACTTTTAAAAAATAAAATTTGATTTTCAATTAGTTTTCGATTATTTCTAGGGGGAGCACACAAAAATTTCACATTTTCAAGATGTGTGCACTTCGAAAATTCATAAAAAATTATACATTCATGAAAAAATTAGCAGAAAAATCTAGGATAAACTACATAGTGGTAGATAACTTCTCACCATAGCGATTAAAAAAATTAAAAAGAAAGTTAACATTTTAGGGGGAGCACACCAGACGCTATGTTATTTTTTTTCACAAAAAATAGGACCACTTTTTGTGCTCCCTCATTTTGAGGGCCTTAATTTGCACCATTTTCAAAAGAAATTAGTAGTTTAGAAACTAGATTCAAAGTATTACAACTCTTGTTCTTGTCGTATCTTTAATTTCTCATTGAAGTTCAGAGTTTTCTAATTTCAGAAAAAAGTGGCATCTTATACCCCGTTTTTGGTCCCCCATCTTTGTGCACTTACCCAAAAGCATAAATGCACATCAAATAGTCCATTGAATAGTAAAACAAAAGTATACATCTCATAATGCATGGTACACACACCTAGGTTCCATTGTACATATAATCTCATAGCATGGTCTAAATGTCAAAAAGTGTATCAATGTATATGTGGGGCCCTCATGTAGCTAGTTGAGATGATCCACCCTCTTTGCCTCTGTGCCTTGGTGGTGTCATACCCACAAATCCATGTGAGTACCTTCTTATATTCTAAGAGACAATCCTCTCATAATATGGCATTTGTTTCTAGTCCTTGGATATGACTTGATGATATAGCCCCATATACTAGGTTTCCTCTCTACTTGATCTACCTGCATCCCTTTGCACAACCATGTCATATGAAATGATTTGTGTGTCCCCTGAGAGTGTGGTATCCTAATGAGAGATCTCTTGCTCGACCCTATAGCTCTCTACTCTCCTCTATCATGTGTCCATATCTAAAGTCTTATCTTTCATCTACTACCTCATGGAATCTACTTCTTTCTATAGCTCTACATCTCCCTGTGTTGGCATCATGACCACATAAAAATCTGCCAAGTCCACCGTCCATTGCAGGTCTTCTAGAGATTTTTGGACACTGTCATCTTGGGCCATTCAGTCTCCACCTACCTCTGTATCATGGCCAACTTAGTTTATAGATTTTACTTCTATGCTCTAGTGGTCTTGTGCTCCTCTCTCTCAGTCTCTAGCTCCACTCTCATCCTCCAAAGCTCTATTTATATAGTAGCATATGCTCGCTGGGTTACAAATATTATGGGTACCTATTCTTGAGGTTCCTGCACCTATGGCCCCTAAGCTAGTGGTGGTGGTTTTGATCCTTGTAACTATCCATGTCCCTATGCCTATGCTACATGTCCTCTCTATCAAGTTATATGTACTCTCTTGGGGTGGGATTTTCTATCCACCTAATCTTCCCTCTCCTCCATAATCCCCCTCTCCTCCACTATCTCTCCTGTAGTCACCTCCCTCCCTATTCTCACCTGATACTTCCTTCTCATCAACATGGATCTATACCAGATTTGTAAGGCAGACTTGTCTATGTGTGACCCACCACTCTGCATATCCTAGGGTCACTCTTGCATCTTGCACATAGTCTTGTCATAGAACCCAAGTCAGCACCAACATCCCTAACCAGAAGGACCTAGATGCACTCAAGTTAGCTCCTATCTCCCATCTCCCCACCTCTCATGTAATGTGTGGGTGCAAGAATCTATCAAGCACCTGATCCTTAATTTGGATGAACTGTCTCCTAACCTGATATGGCATGTACCTAGCCATAATGTGAATAGTCCTCCCAATAAACTAATAGTATATCTAGGTGTAGCTAAGATGGAATATGTTGAGAGTCACATCCTCCCTATCATATTGGTGGTCCCAATACCCCCATGGATCACATTCATTGTAGCGTTCCCACTTGAACACCTACATATCATGAATTAATCTCCTCTAGTATATGAATCCTCTAAAAGATCCCTATTTAATTGGTGTCTTGTATCTCCAAGAATATGGCTCAAAGGGTCACTGATTCTCTTATCTATAGATCGATCTGATCATAGCAATGTTCTCTTAGACCTAGATGAGTAGAAGTCTAACCTCTAATCTGAGACTCATCTTTATACGATGTTAGCACTTAAAGTTGCAGATGATGAATACTAATCAGAAAAAAATGATACATGACCCTAAAAACCCAGAATATGCATCTAACAACATCAAAAACTAAGGTTGCTAAGGATTTTAATCCTTCCTCGACTTTGAACTTCAGGGTCAGGCAAGTGTACCTCTTAGATTCAATTCTTTAAAGAATCACAATGATTATCTGCATACTTGACACAGACATAAACATATAACTCTTTCAACATAAACTTTAAAATGAACCGTTATTGATTGTGTTGATGGTGAGAAATGTAGATCAAGCATGGACCAGCGCCGAATCCTAGGGAAAAGAGTCAAAGAAAGCATACATCTACAAAATATTCTCAAATCTAATATATCGAAAACCCAAGTGAGATGCCTTACAAATCACCCTCTCATTTACATACACTATCATCAGATTCTTGCATAAGCTATGAATTCTCAGAGACCTCCCTTAAGACTTATTCTTCCCTTGAAAGAAGCTCAAGCTTAACCCCCACTAGTTACCTTGTAAATGATATGATAAAAATGCCTTATTGATTTAACATATGAAAAACTCAAAAACTCATACATGAAGACAACAGATACATAAAGGAATTTCAATCTATTTTATTGATAATTATCTGTATCAGTACATTCTAAAAGAAAAATTCTTTAGACCAAGACATAGATGCCAAAGGCTCTCTCTAATCCAATTTTCACCACCCCCTGAACAATGGAGAGGAAGAAAAGATAAAGGAAAAAATCAGAGCCAATTACACCAACTGACAGCTGCCAATTTTCCAAAATATCTTCATCTTCCCTCCAATTTTGATCCTCTTTCACTTGGTCTTTTGCAACTGCCTTTACCTTTGCAACCATTTCTCTCTCCAAATTTGTATCCAAAATACAAAAGCCTGTACTTCTCTTTCCCACCAAGTAGAAACTGAAATCAATCATCATAATTGGATTCTTCATTTCCAGTCATTTTCGATGATATACTATATGCCTATATTCTGATAAAAACTAAGGCTCCAGGCATTGTTTTCATGAGCAGACTTAGTCATTTAAATTTATGACTTTATTCCTATAGTCTGGACTATGCACATTAGTTAAATCTTTCTGAATCTTTAAATCTAGGTGGGCCCCACATAAGCCATGTGGCATCATTTGATTGGTCCAGACAACCATCTTACCATCTAGTTGGAATTGCCTACATCATCATTTATGCTCGGTCACCAGTACCACATCACCACCTGTGCCACTTGTCACCATCTAGTTCGCTGCTTCCTAACCCTGTAACTTTGTCTGCCAGCTCACCACCTTGCCACATGTCATGATGTCGCAATGCCACAATGATAACCATTGAGAAAATTTCTCATTGTAGATATGCAACCACCATTGGATCTCTAGCACGCATCTCAAGGTACCTGTTGGTTATTTGCTTGATTGCTCTGTCACTTTCTTGTCATTGATCTTCAACCATGTGTCATGTTCTTACTTGCTCCATGATCCACCTAGGCACTGACTGCATCAACCTCACCACATCATCAGGAGGACACGTGTCACGATGTCACAATTTTGCAATGGTAACCTCAGAGCATCTTAGCCTTTGTGCTTCTGCAATGACTATTGATCTGTCGGTATAGATCTCAAGGCACAAATCTGCAACTCAACACTATGTCAAAATTTTCCTCTCTTGCATGGGACCTGCTGCATCCAAGTCATCATCCTTATCACTGCCAACTCAATGCCACATCATTTCCTTGGTTTTCATGCTCGCGTAGGTTGGATTCCATCTAGGTGTCATCATTTCGACACTTCATTATTACATGTTTTTCCTTATAAACCACTGAAATCTCCTTTCTTGGGCAAATGTGGGACTAAATCCTGTAAGTTTATTTAAATATTTTATTAAAATATCTCTATAAGTGCCCAGCTAGCACGCACTTTTGAGTGGGCCCACAAGTGTAGATGCCATCCACATAAGCCTCTTCACTTGAATTTACATTAGATGTGAGTGCTAGTGTATTTAAATACCTCTAAGGATTGAAATGGTGTGCATGTGGGATAAACCCACATGCACACCTTCAACATATTTACTTCTTTGTATCCTTTAAACCTCACACAAAACACCTGTTAGTAGCCTCTATTTCTTCCTTGTGTGAACTGGCTACCTACAAAGCATACTCCTATTGAAAGATATGCACCATACTAGTGCACACATCATCAATCACCATGCACAGCCTCCCTTTTCTCACACATGCCTCCTTTTCTTCTTGTGTAGAATTCCACAAATGAGAACATAGGCCCTCTGTATTCATGTGAGCACCAAGATAAAACTCACTCATTGGCTTTTTGATCCGTTGCGTGTTGGAATCCCCCATTTTGGTGATGAAAACTTGTTAGCATTATTTGTTGTTTCAATCATTGCATGAGCTCTCAAGAACTCCATCAATTTATCTTGAATACATGACTCCTTATTGCTAGACAATTCAAAGAGAAACCCATCATCTACATGCTTATGGTATGTAATATAAAAATTAGGAAGATCAAAAGCTTTTGTCTCAATATCTGAAAGCACCATCCCTTCTACAAATATATGTGGGGAGCTTTCTTTGAATTTTTCACACAATCAACCATGGATCCAATGCATCTTCATACCTTGAATGATGGTGGTCATCCCCAAGCTCTCTTTCAAAGATCAGACGTGTTCCAAGATCATAAAGTCTTTTGTCCAACTTCTTTGCAAGCATATTAAACTTTTGAAAACCATAATCACCATGCCCAAACAAACCATAACATGTTCTGATTAACCATTGGTGACTAAGGCTTCTCATCAACAAAAACTTCCAAAATTCCTTCATCTTTCTCTTAGAAGTCACATCTTTAAGTGTAGATGAGGACAACATGGTACAACCCATAAAACCCTTATATGTCTTTGAAATCTTCCTCATTTTATCATACTTTTGTTAGTTCATTGACTTGTTAAAATAGATAGTGAAAAGAAGTGGAAGACCAACATCTTCATGTTCCTCTGCTTATCAAAAAGGCCAAGCTTTGATGAATCCAAACCACAACACACCAAAATTTCAATCATACTGCTCACTTTTTACACCTTTGCAAGACTGACCAATAACACTAATTAGCCTCCAAAATTGGCCTAAAAAATGCATCAAATGGCCCCATAGGAACATGCCATCTGGAGTACAGGCTTAACTCCAACATATGAAAACAAAAATCCATAATTAATTGACCCAAAAGATCACAGGGTGAAATGCAACCAAAAACCAAAGTCATCCCATTAGAAATATTTAGGATTAAAATAGTGAAATATGTAGAAAAGTGATTTGGAATCAGTCTAGGAAAGTGGCTAAATGGATTGACATAAACTTATAAATATTCAGGCAAGTATACTTCTAGGTCTACAATATAGGGTAACATTCAATTATGCCTGACCACAAACAGAGTGAAAACTACAAAGCCTCAAAGTAGGCCACCTAGAAAATTGGATAATGCACTCTAGGTAACACTCAACAATCTGCAAATGGAATGACACTGGAAAAGTGATGAAACGGGAACATGGGAGGATGAAAATAGGTATGAATACTCTCTCTCATTACTACAACACCATACAACAACCCACATGTTATGAAAATCAACTGGGAAAAAGATGCAAACCTCGAAAGTGGGGTACTTAGTACAAATTTGGATAGACATAAAATGCAGATTTCCGAGAACACCTTAAAATAGCCACTTCAAAAACTTACTAGAACTGAAAAATAGGACCTCAAACCTATTACATATGTCAAATGTTAGGTGATAAACATCCCATTAGAGTGGTCCATCATGAAAATCAATAGGCTCTTTTATCCATGCGTTCAAACTCGACCTCTTTCAAAGACTTTCAAGGCACTAATCTCATACTTAGAGAAATATTCAAAATATGGAGTCAAAATAAATTCTAAAATTTTGAGCTCCAACAGTATTTCTGATTGGGGACACATGCCCCATGCATGCATGTAGAGAAACTAGAATCTCTCAGTACAATAGATCAAGCCAAAGAAAACCAACTTTGACTTTCCTCTCTTTTCAAAACTTGGAACCCTTTATTGAAAGAAAAAACACACAACTAAAAGGAAAGAAACTATACAAGGTTCACATTATTTAAAAAAACTTCAAACTCTGACAATATGAATCAGCCTTTACCTCTATCAAAGATATAGTTCTCATTTCCATGAATCAAAAGTAATTTAAAAACATTGTTTTCACTGACAAGATCAATCACACTGTCACTTTTATCCAGCACATTATAAATAAAATAACCAACATTTTCACTATCATGAATCATTTGGAAACCATCAAAAGTTTGAAAATGGTGATCATTGTGCAACATAAATATGGCATAGTCTTCAGAAATTCTAACCAGTAGAGGAGGAAAACACTCTGACTTAAACATAAAGCTAGAAATATGCCGGCCCTTTTGAAAAATTTCTTGAACATCAAAATAAAACTTTTGAAACTCAACTCCATGTGTAGCATGTGAATGTTCAAGTAAATCACTTTGAACCACAACTTGTGGCTTCAAATTTAAATTATTTTGAAAAACATCAGCATGTTGGATTGGGAAGATGAAAGACTCAAATTCTACCTGATAACTAGTACATTCTTCCTATCTCTTTTTAGTCTCTTTTGAAAATAAGGCATCAACATTTATTTCATCATATTCTTGAAGAAACAAACATACCTCTGGTTGGAACAAAAAATCAGTAGTAGAATTTGAAACATCTTCCAGCTCTTCATGAAACATTTCAAAATGTGGCATAAACAAATTAGTAGGCAGTCCATTGCATAAGTCCTCATTTTGGCACATGTTTCCTAGGAACACATTACTATCATATAGAACGCTATCAACATTGTTAATTTTAGTTGGACAAGACATTGTCTCAATACCATTAACAATATCACAATTATCAATGTCTATATCAAATAAGATGACTTCCATTTCTGGTGAAGAATTATAACCAGTGTCAATCTCATTACCACAAGAAGTGCTTTCATGAAAATCTTCATAAACTAGCATATACAAATTTGAAAGCAAATCTACTTCAGCATTTTCAAACAAATTGTCACTCAAATAATTTTCACATTCATATTCAGAATTATCCAAATCAATAGAAGAACTTGGGAATACTAATACTAACTCATGATTACAAACTAAATGTATCTCTGACTTGACATCATAACATTCATAAACACTAAATGCCATGAATTCTAAATTATGAAAACCATTTGAATAAAAAACTTCCTGCTGTAATTCAGACAAAGACAACATCACTCTAGGTTCATGAGAATCAACATATTTACCAATTAGGCAATCAAAACGATCACTTGCAAGACTTATAAAGTGTTCATTATCCTCTACAATCACCTCATCATACCATTTTCCTTGAATTACCATTGTTGAGAGTTCATTTTCCCCCAAATCATTTGACTCATCATTATTCTAAACTTGGGGCTGACTATATATATTGCAAACAATATCAGGCTCAAAAATTTGACACAATATTGAAGGCTCATCTTGATTCTTGTTAGTTGACACTATATCAATTGGATCATAACATTCACCATGATTTTCACTACTTACTAGAATCATTGAATTAGTGTTAGCACTTGGGAAAGTTACCTCATGAGATCTTGGATTTTCAGCACCATGATGTTTTGGCAATCCAAACTTCTTCATCCTTTCTATATCTAACTCCAGCTGAAAAGAATGATATAAGTTTATCAGTTCTTTGTCTCTAAACAAGTAACCTATCTTACTATCAGAGGTAGCTAAATAAATAACCAAAGACAATGCATCATGGGGTCTACAACTCTCAAGAATTTTCTTTAATACTTTCCCAAATCTGAGATTAAAAGCACCAACTAACTCATCTCTTCCAATGTGAATGCCTACAATATCAACTAATAGACTGTACTCACAAATGAATTCTCCAATGTTTCAATAAATGTTGATTCAAAATTCTTCCATGAATAGATAGAATGGCGGGATAGAAATGAAAACCACTCCCTAGAATTTCCTACTAGTGATTGTACAAACAATCTCATAATTAGATCTTCATGGCTGACACCAAAATCTTCAATCAGGTCCATGAATGTGCTTAAATATTTTTCAGTCGATTCTTCTTTTCCCCCATTAAATTTGGACAAGAATTTTCTGATTTCTAGGGGTATTACATTTGGGTAGCCAAGAATGCCCTCAAAGTCTAGAGGTGAATAACATTTAAAACCCCTTCTATCTCATGGTTGGGATACTTTATGGGACATTTTAACATTAGGAGACACACAAGACTAAGAAAATTCTGAATACATCTTAACTTTCTTCCACAAGTAACCCAACCTTGCCTATGAAAACTCAAACATACATCTCTTATGCAGATTTTGTCCATGGTAAAACAAACATATCCCTTTCTATATAAATTGCATACACCATCAAATATAGCAGCTGAATCTACTCAACTCACTTGTATGTAAGGCACCATAATCTTTTCCCTTTCACTTAGTGATTATAATCATTGAATAGGGAAACATTTTCTACACATATGATTCTCATAAAAACTTGGATATGAAAATCAAAGTACCTGAAGATGTTATTTAGCTGGAAAAATTATGATCTGAAGTCTCCTCCAAATCACCTCTTAAAATATTCATAGATTCACCACCTCTTTGTAGAGGACAAAGTCTAGATCAGTTGAGAACCCTTTCTCAATTCTTAACTTCCTTTTAATACCAGCAAACACAACACATCTCAATCAGGGTATAACTATTTGTCAGTACCACAAGATACATCATATTTTCATTTTTGAAAAACATTGATCAAATAGAGACTCAAAGTCACCATTCACACTTGGTGAGATAATATGATTTTTTTTTTTAAAACACTTGACTCTATGACTACTTAACCAGACTTTAGGATGATTAAGCCAAGCAAGGAAATACCATCTTAAAGTTGTTGTCCTTTATTTCTTCCTCAGTAGAGTCACCATTTTTGTTAGCACTTAAAGTTGCAGATGATGAATACTAATCATAAAACTCTGATACATGACCCTACAGACCCAAAATATGCATCTGACAACATCAAACACTAAGGTTGCTAAGGACTCTAATACTTCTTCGACTTTGAACTTCAAGTTCAGGTGGGTGTACCTGTTAGATTCAATTCTTTAAAGAATCATAATGATTATCTACATACTTGACACATACATAAACATATAACTCTCTCAACATAAACTTTAAAATGAACTATTATTGATTGTGTTGATGGTGAGAAATGTAGAGCGAGCATGGACTAGTGCCAAATCCTAGGGCAAAGAGTCAAAGAAAGCACACATCTACATAAATCTCTCAAATCTAATATACCCAAAACCTAGGTGAGATGCCTTACAAATCACCCTCTCATTTACATACACTATCATCAGATTATTTCATAAGCTATGAATTCTCAAAGACCTCCCTTAACACTTATTATTACCTTATGAGAAGCTAGAGCTTAACCCCCACTAGTTACCTTGTAAATGATATTATAAAAATGCCTTACAGATTTCACATATGAAAAACTCAAAAACTCATACATGAAGACAATAAATACATAAAGGAATTTTAGTCTATTTTTATTGATAATTCTTTGTATCAGTATATTATAAAAGAAAAATTCTTCAGACCAAGACATAGATGCCAGAGGCTCTCTCTATTCCAATTTTCACCACCCCCTGAACAATAGAGAGGAAGAAAAGATAAAGGAAAAAATAAGAGCCTTACACCAATTGATAGCTACCAAATTTTTAAAATATCTTCATCTTCCCTCCAATTCTGATCCTCTTTCACTTAGTCTTTTGCAACTGCCTTTACCTTTGCAACCATTTCTCCCTCAAAATTTGCATCCAGAATACAAAAGCATGTACTATTCTTTCCCACCAAGTAGAAACTAAAATCAATCATCATCATTGGATTCTTCATTTCCAGCCATTTTTTATGATATATTATATGCCTATATTCTGATAAAAACTAAGGCTCTAGGCATTGTTTTCATGAGCAGACTCAGTCATTTAAATTTTTGACTTTATTCCTATAGTCTGGACTATGCACTTTATTTAAATCTTTCTGAATCTTTAAATATGGGCAGGCCCCACATAAGCCACATGGAATCATTTGATTGGTCTGACTGACCACCACACCATCTAGTTGGAACTGCCTACATCATCATTTTTGCTCAGTCACCATTGCCACATCACCATCCATGCCACTTGTCACCACCTATTTCACTGCTTCCTAATCCTGCAACTCTATTCACCAGCTCACCACCTTGCTACATGTTGCAATGTCACAATGCCATAATGGCACCATCAATCAACTTTCTCATTGCGGACATGCAACCATCATCAGATCTCCGACACACATCTTGGGTACCCACTGGTTATCTGCTTGACTACTTCATCACTGCCTTGTCATTTATCTTCAGCCACGTGTCATTTTCTTACTCACTCCATGATCCACCCAAGCACTGACTGCATCAACCTCACCATATCATTAGGAGGACACATTTCATGATGTTGCAATCCCGCAATGGTAACCTCCGATCATCTTAGCCTTTGCACTTCTGCGACGACTGTTGATCTACCAACACAGATCTTGAGGAATGAACTTGCAACTCAACACTACGTCAAAATTTTACTCTCTTGTGTGGGACCCATTGCATCCAAGTCATCATCCTTGTCACTACCAACTCAGTGCCACATCATTGCCTTGATTTTTTTGCTCACGTAGGCTGGCTTCCATCTAGGTGTCCTCATTTGGATACTTCATTACTGTGCATTTTTCCTTATAAACCACTGAAATCTCCTTTCCTTGGAAAATGTGGGACTAAATCAAGAAAATTTACTTAAATATTTCATTAAAATATATCTATAAGTGCCTAGTTGGCATGCACTTCTGAGCGGGCCTGCCAGTGTAGAGGCTAGCCACATAAGTCTCTTCACTTGAATTTACATTATATGTGAGTGGTAATGTATTTAAATGCCTCTAAGGACCAAAATGGTGTGCATGTGGGATAAACCCACAAGCACACTTTCAACATTTTTACTTCTTTGTATCCTTTAAACCTCACACAAAACACCTGTTAGAAGCCTCTGTTTCTTCCTTGCATGAACTGGGTACCTGCAAAGCATACTCATATTGAACCATATGCACCATACTAATGCACACATCATCAACCACCATGTACAGCCTCCCTTTGGTCATGCACGCCTCCTTTTCTACCTATGTAGCATTCCACAAATGAGAACGCAGGCCCTCTATATTTACGTTAGCACCAAGATAAAACTCATGCACTAGCTTTTGATCCGTTGGGTGTTGGCATCATCCCTTTTGGTGATGCAAAATATTCAAACCTCTCCAGTCAAACACTTGTTTTCTATCATGTGTGCAAAATAATGAGATGGAGAAACACTTTTAAACTTGTTGATGGACTTGTTAGCATTATTTGTTGTTTCAATCATTGCACGAGCTCTCAAGCACTCCATCAATTTATCCTGAATACCTGACTCCTTATTGCTAGAAAATTCACAAAGAAACTTGTCATCTACATGGTTATGGTATGTAATATGAAAATTAGGAAGATCCAAAGCTTTTGTCTTAATATCGGAAAGCACCGTCCCTTCTACAAATATATGTGGGGAGATTTCTTCAACTTTTTCCCACAATGAAGTCAACCATGGATCGAATGCAGCTTCATAACCTGAATGATGTTGGTCATCCCCAAGCTCTCTTTCAAAGATTGGACGTGTTTTGAGATTAGAAATTCTTTTGTCCAACTTCTTTGCAACCATATTAAACTTTTGATAACTAGAATCACCAAGCCCAAACAAACCATAACACATTCTAATTAACCATTGGTGACTAAGGCTTCTCATCAACAAAAACTTCCAAAATTCCTTCATCTTTATCTTAGAAGTCACATCTTTAAGTGTACACAAGCACAACATAGTACAACCTAGAGAACCCTTAGATGTCTTTGAAATCTTCCCCATTTTATCATACTTTTGTTAGTTCATTGACCTGTCAAAATAGACAGTGAAAAGAAGTGGAAGAGCAGCATCTTCATGTGCCTTTTCTTATCAAAAAGGACAAGCTTTGACAAATCCAAACCAAAAAACACCGAAATTTCAATCATACTGCTCACTTTTTACACCTTTGCAAGAGTGACCAATAACACTAACTAGCCTAAAAAATTGATCAAATGGCCCCACAAGGACGCGCCATCTAAAGTACAGGCTTAACTCCAATAGATAAGTACAAAAATACACAATTAATTCACCCAAAAGATCACAGGGAGAAATGAAACCAAACACCAAAGTTAGCCTGTTAGAAATATTTAGGATTAAAATAGTGAAATATGTAGAAAACTGATTTGGAATCGATCTAGGAAAGTGGCTAAATGGATTGGTAGAGACTTAAAAATATTTAAGAAAGGACACTTCCAAGTCTAAAATATAGGGAGCCATTCAATTATGTCTAATGATGAGCAGTGTGCAAACTACAAAGCCTCAAAGTAGGCCACCTAGAAAACTAGACAGTGCACTCTTGGTGACACTTAACAATCTCCAGACGGAATGACACTGGCAAACTGATCAAATGGGCACATGGGGGGCTAAAAATGGGTATGAATACTCTCTCTCTCTCTCTCATGCCTATAGCATGATAGAAAAACCCACATGTTATGACAATCAACTGGGAAAAAGATGCAAACCTTGAAAGTGGGCTACTTAGTACATTTCTGGACATACCTAAAATGCAGATTTCTAGGAATACCTTCAAATAGCCACTTCAAGAACTTACCAGAACTAAAAACTAGGACCTCAAACCTATTAAATATGCCAAATGATAGATGATAAACACCCCATCCAAGTGGTCCATCACGAAAATCAATAGGACCTTTTATCCATCCATTCAAACTCGACCTCTTTCAAAGATTTTCAAGGCACTAATCTCATACTTAGAGAAATTTTCAAAATATGGAGTCAAAATAGATTCTAAAATTTTGAGCTCCAACAATAGCTCTAACTGGGGATGCGTGCCCCATGTGGGCATGTAGAGAAACCAGAATCTCTTTGTACATTAGACCAACCCAAATAAAACCAACTTTGACTTTCCTCTCTTTTCAAAACTTGGAACCCTTTATTGAAAGAAAACAACAACAACTGAAAGGAAAGAAACTATACAAGATTCACATTATTTACAAAAAATTCAAACTCTGACAATGTGAATCAGTCTTTACCTCTATCAAAGATATAGTTCTTATTTCAACGAATCCAAGGTAATCTGAAAATATTATTTTCACTGACAAGATTAATCACACTGTCACTTTTATCCAGCACAGTATAAAGAAAATAACCAACACTTTCACTATCATGAAGCATTTCAAAACCATCAAAAATCTGAAAATGGTGATCATTGTGCAACATAAAACTATCACAATCTTTAGACATTCTAACCAGCTGAGGAGGAAACCACTTTGACTCAAACATAAAGCTAGAAATATGCCGACCCTTTTGACAAATTGCTTGAACATCAAAATAAAACTTTTGAAACTCAACTCCATGTGTAGCATGTGAATGTTCAAGTAAATCACTTCGAACCACAACTTGTGGCTTCAAATTTAAATTATTCTGAAAAACATCAACATCTTAGATTGGGAAGATGAAAGACTCAAATTCTTCTTGATAACTAATACATTCTTCCTGTCTCTTTTCAGTCTCTTTTGAAAACAAAGCATCAACATTTATTTCATCATATTCTTGAAGAAACAAACATACCTCTAGCTAGAACAAAAAATCAATAGTAGAACTTGAAAGATCTTCCAGCTCTTCATGAAACATTTCAAAATGTGGCATAAACAAATCAACAGGCAGTCCATTGCATAAGTCCTCATTTTGGCACATGTTTCACAGGCACACATCACTATCATATGGAATGTTATCAGCATTGCTAATTTTAGTTTAACAAGACATTGTCTCAATAACATTAACAATATCACAATTATCAATCTCTATATCAAATAAGATGACTTCAATTTCTGGTGAAGAATTATAACCAGTGTCAATCTCATAACCACAAAAAGTGGTTTCATAAAAATATTCGTAAACTAGCACATACAAATTTGAAAGAAAATCTACTTCAACATTTTCAAACAAATTGTCACTCAAATAATTTTCACATTCATATTCAGAATTATCCAAATCAATAGAAGAACTTGGGAATAATGATACTGAATCATGATTACAAATTGAATGTATGTCAGACTTGACATCATCATGTTCATAAACACTAAATGCCTCAAATTCTGAAATATGAAAACCATTTGAATAACAAATCTCCTACTGCAATTCAGACGAAGAAAGCATCACTCTAGTCTCATGAGAATCAACATATTTATCAATTAGGAAATCACAAAGATCACTTGCAAGACTTCTAAAGTGTTCATTATCTTCTGCAATCACCTCATCATACCACTGTCCCTGAATTATTGTTGTTGAGAGTTCATTTTCCCCCAAATCGTTTGACTCATCATTATTCTGAACTTGGGGCTGACTATATATATTGCAAATAACATCAGGCTCAGAAATTTGACACAATATTGAAGGCTCATCTTGATTCTTGTTAGTTGACACTATATCAATTGGATCATAACATTCACCATGATTTTCACTACTTACTAGAATCATTGAATTAGTGTCAGCACTTGGGAAAGTTACCTCATGAGATCTTGGATTTTCAGCACCATGATGTTTTGGCAATCCAAACTTCTTCATCCTTTCTATATCTGACACCAGCTGAAAAGAATGATATAATTTTATCAGTTCTTTGTCTCTAAACAAGTAACCTATCTTACTATCAAAGGTAGCTAAATAAATAACCAAAGACAATGCATCATGGGGTCTACAAATCTCTGGAATTTTATTTAACACTTTCCCAAATCTTAGATTAAAAGCTCTAACTAACTCATCTGTTCCTGTGTGAATTCCTACAAGATCAACTAACAGACTATACTCATAAATGAATTCTCCATATGTTTCAATAAATGTTGATTCAAAATTCTTCCAAGAATAGAAAGAATGGTGGGATAGAAATGAAAACCACTCCCTAGCATTTCCTACTAGTGATTGTACAAATAATCTAGTAATTACATCTTCATGGTTGACACCAAAATCTTCAATCATGTCCATGAATGCACTTAAATGTTTTTCATCCGATTCTTCTTTTCCTCCATTAAATTTGGGCAAGAATTTTTTGATTTCTGGGGGTAATACATTTGGGTAGCCAAGAATGCCCTCAAAGTCTAGCGATGAATAACATTTAAAACCCCTTCTATCTCCTAGCTAGGATACTTTATGGGACATGTTAACATTAGGAGACACACAAGGCTGAGAAAATTCTAAATACATCTCAACTTTCTTCCACAAGTAACCCAACCTTCCCTATGAAAACTCAAACATACATCTCTTATGCAGATTTTTCCCATGGTAAAACTAACATATCCCTTTCCATATAAATTGGATACACCATCAAATATAGTGGCTGAGTCTACTCAACTCACTTGTATGCAAGGCACCATAAACTTTTCCCTTTCACTTAGTGCTTATAATCATTGAATAGGGAAACATTTTCTACACATATGATTCTCATAAAAACTTGGATATGAAAATCAAAGTACCTGAAGATGTTATTTAGCTAGAAAAATTATGATCTGAAGTCTCTTCCAAATCACCTTTTAAAATATTCATAGAGTCACCACCTCTTTGCAGAGGGAAAAGTCTGGATCAGCTGAGAACCTTTTCTCAATTCTAAACTTCACTTTAATACCAGCAAACACAACACATCTCAATCAGGGTATAACTGTTTGTCAGCACCACAAGATACATCATATTTTCATTTTTGAAAAATACTGATCAAACAGAGACTCAAAGTCACCACTCACACTTGGTGAGATAATATGACAATTTTTTGAAAAAAAACTTGACTCTATGACTACTTAACCAGACTCTGGGATGATTCAGCCAAGTAAGGAAATAACATCTTAAAGTTGTTGTCCTTTATTTCTTCCCCAGTAGAGTCACCATTTTTGTTAGCACTTAAAGTTGCAGATGATGAATACTAATCAGAAAACTCTGATACATGACCCTACAGACCCAAAATATGCTTCTGAGAACATCAAACACTAAGGTTGCTAAGGTGTTAATCCTTCTTCAATTTTGAACTTCAAGTTTAGGTGGGTGTACCTCTTAGATTCAATTCTTTAAAGAATCATAATGATTATCTGCATACTTGACATAGACTTAAACATATAACTCTTTCAACATAAAATTTAAAATGAACCGTTATTGGTTGTGTTGATGGTGAGAAAATTAGATCAAGCGTGGACAAGTGTTGAATCCTAGGGAAAAGAGTCAAAGAAAGCATACATTTATAGAAAATTCTAAAATCTAATATACCCAAAACCCAGGTGAGATGATTTACAAATCTCCCTCTCATTTACATACACTGTCATCAGATTCTTGCATAAGCTATGAATTCTTAAAGACCTCCCTTAAGACTTATTCTTCCTTTGAAGGAAGCTCAAGCTTAATCCCCACTAGTTACCTTGTAAACGATACGATAAAAATGCCTTACAGATTTAACATATGAAAAGCTCAAAAACTCATACACGAAGACAATAGATACATAAAGGAATTTCAGTCTATTTTTATTGATAATTCTCTGTATCAGTACATTATAAAACAAAAATTCTTCAGACCAAGACACATATGCCAAAGGCTCTCTCTAATCCAATTTTCACCACCCCCTGAACAATGGAGAGGAAGAAAAGATAAAGGAAAAAAATAGAGCCAATTACACCGACTGACAGCTATCAATTTTCCAAAATATCTTCATCTTCCCTCCAATTCTAATCCTCTGTCACTTGGTCTTCTAAAAATGCCTTTACCTTTGCAACCATTTCTCCCTCAAAATTTGCATCCGAAATACAAAAGCCAGTACTACTCTTTCCCACCAAGTAGAAACTGAAATCAATCATCATCATTGGATTCTTCATTTCCAGTTGTTTCTGATGATATACTATATGCCTATATTCTGAGAAAAACTAAGGCTTTAGGCATTATTTTCATGAGCAGACTTAGTCATTTAAATTTTTGACTTTATTCCTATAGTCTGGACTATGCACTTTATTTAAATCTTTCTGAATCTTTAAATCTATGCATGCCCCACATAAGCCACATGGCATCATTTGATTGGTCCAATTGACCACCTCACCATCTAGTTGGAACTACCTGCATCATCATTTCTGCTTGGTCACCGGCGTCACAGCACCACCTGTGCCACTTGTCACCATCCAGTTTGCTACTTCCTAACCCTGCAACTCTATCCACCAGATCACCACCTTTCCACATGTTGGGATGTCACAATGCCACAATGGTAACCATCGAGAAACTTTCTCATTGCGGACATGAGACTACCATCGGATCTTCGGTGCATATCTTGAGGTACCAGTTGGTTATCTTCTTGACTGCTCTATCACTACCTTGTCATTGATCTTCACCCACGTGCCATGTTCTTACTCGCTCCATGATACACCTGGGCACTAACTACATCAACCTCCCCATTTCATCAAGAGGACACATGTCACGATGTTGCAATCTCGTAATGGTAACCTCCGAGCATCTTAGCCTTTGCACTTCAGTGACAACCATTGATCTACTAGCACAAATCTTGAGGCACAAACCTACAACTCAACACTATGTCAAAATTTTCCACTCATGCGTAGGACCTGCTACATCCAAGTCATCATCCTTGTTACTGCCAACTCAGTACCACATCATTGCCTCAGTTTCTATGCTCACGTAGGCTGGCTTCCATCTAGGCATCCTCATTTGGACATTTCATTACTATGTTTTTTCCTTATAACCCACTAAAATCTCCTTTCCTAGGCAAGTGTGGGACTAAATCCTGTAAGTTTATTTAAATATTTCATTAAAATATCTCTATAAGTGCCCAGTTGGTATGCACTTCTGAGCTAGCCTACAAGTGTAGAGGCCAACATCATAAGCCTCTTCACGTGAATTTACATTAGATGTGAGTGCCAGTGTATTTAAATGCCTCTAACAATTGAAACAGTGTGCATGTGGGATAAACCCACATGCACACCTTCAACATTTTTACTTCTTTGTATTCTTTAAACATGGTGCAAAACACCTATTAGTAGCCTTTGTTTCTTCCTTGCATGAACTGGCTGCCTGCAAAGCATACTCCTATTGAAACACATGCACCATACTAATGCACACATCATCAACCACCATGTGCAGCCTCCCTTTTCTCACACACACCTCATTTTCTTCTTGTGTAGCATTCCACAAATGAGAACACAAGCCCTCTGTATTCACGTGAGCACCAAGATAAATCTCATGCACTGGCTTTTTGATCTGTTGGGTGATGGCATCGTCCCTTTTGGTGATGCAAAATATTCAAACCTCTCCAGTCAAATGCTTGTTTTCTATCATGCGTGCAAAACAATGAGATGGAGAAACACTTTTAGACTTGTTGATGGACTTGTTAGCATTATTTGTTGTTTCAATCATTACACGAGCTCTCAAGTACTCCATCAATTTACCTTGAATACCTGACTCCTTATTGATAGACAATTCACAAAGAAACCCATCATCTACATGGTTATGGTATGTAATATGAAAATTAGGAAGATCCAAAGCTTTTGTCTCAATATCTGAAAGCACCATCCCTTCTACAAATATATGCGGGGAGCTTTCTTTGACTTTTTCCCACAATGAAGTCAACCATGGATCCAATGCAGCTTCATACCCTAAATGATGTTGGTCATCCCCAGGCTCTCTTTCAAAGATTGAATGTGTTTCGAGATCAAAAATTCTTTTGTCCAACTTCTTTGCAACCATATTAAACTTCTGATAACTTGAATCACCAAGCCCAAACAAAGCATAACATGTTCTAACTAACCATTGGTGACTAAGGCTTCTCATCAAGGAAAACTTCCAAAATTCCTTCATCTTTCTCTTAGAAGTCACATCTTTAAGTGTAGATAAGGACAACATGGTACAACCCATAGAACACTTAGATGTCTTTGAAGTCTTCCCCATTTTATCATACTTTTGTTAGTTCATTGACCGGTCATAATAGATAGTGAAAAGAAGTGGAAGACCAACATCTTCATGTTCCTTTACTTATCAAAAAGGCCTAGCTTTGATGAACGAAACCACAACACACCGAAATTTCAATCATACTGCTCACTTTTTACACCTTTGCAAGATTGACCAATAACACTAACTAGCCTCCAAAATTGGCCTAAAAAACTGATCAAATGACCCCACAAGAACATGCCATCCGGAGGATAGGCTTACCTCCAACATATGAGTACAAAAATATATAATTAATTCACCCAAAAGATCACAGGGAGAAATGCAACCAAACACCAAAGTCAGCCCATTAGAAATATTCAGGATTAAAACAATGAAATATGTAGAAAACTAATTTGGAATCAGTCTAGGAAAGTGGCTAAATGGATTGGCAGAGACATAAAAATATTCAAGAATTTACACTTCCAAGTCTACAATATAGGGAAACATTCAATTATGCCTAACCACAAACAGGGTACAAACTACAAATCCTCAAAGTAGGCCACCTAGAAAACTGGACAATGCACTCCTAGTGACACTTAATAATCTACAAACGGAATGGCACTGACAAAGTGATCAAATGGGAACATGGGGGCTAAAAATAGGTATGAATTAACTCTCTCATGCCTACAAAATGATATAAAAACCTTCATGTTATAAAAATCAATTGGGAAAAAGATGCAAACCTCGAAAGTGGGCTACTTAGTACATTTCTAGACAGACATAAAATGCAGATTTCTGGGAACACCTTCAAATAGCCACTTCAAAAACTTACCAGAACTAAAAACTAGGACCTCAAACCTATTACATGTGTCAAAGGACAGGTGATAAAAACCCCATCTAAGTGATCCATCATGAAAATCAATGGGCTCTTTTATCCATGCATTCAAACTCGGCCTCTTTCAAAGATTTTCAAGGCACTAATCTCATACTTAGAGAAATTTTCAAAATATTGAGTCAAAATATATTCTAGAATTTTTGGCTCCAACATACGATATGCACACATATGTAAATCATGTTATATTTGTTCCAAGATGGTGTGCCCCTAGTATTATATCGTTCACTCATCCAACATGAAACTAAGAACCCTCTCCCACCCATGCAATATTTCGTGTCCACCTAGGTCTAGACACATCCTCACTCAGATTAATCTTGCTAGATACATAGATAATTTAGGAAACCTCTTCTTTGTCATTGGTTTCTAGGGAATCCACATCCAATCTCATGGAAAAGAGGAAAATGGTCTCCTAAAGTATGTCTCCATGTACAACTCTTCTCCCTTTAGGACATACTCTGGGATGATGCCCCTGATGGGCATTATGTAGATGTACCACACATCTAGCAAAGTGATTGTGGCTTCTCTAGTCATCAGATGAAAGCTCAATATTTCAGAATGCAAATTCTCTACTAGGTTTTTCATAAGGTAATTATGCACTCGGGTCTAAGACTATTCATGCACATACTTGAGGCTGCACAGAACCCCACTCCACAATTTTTTAGTTATGCTTGTAGCTCCAAGGTATCTGGCTAGCTCTCTCTGGACACCAATAGTGGATCCTATGCTTGTATCAAAATTTTCTCATTTTAGTTAGCATTATTTTGATCACATCCTTCTCGTACCCTAGTCTATATTGGGGAATCATGCCCTTAGTCTACTCTAAGTCATTCCTCGAACCCCCCAAGTTTTTTTTTTAGGTTTGTGATTTTTTTTTCTCAATCAATGGAGTTGTTGATTTTTCCATGTAGACATGGATCGAAAGAGGTGTCAATCCATCGAGGCATAGATTGGTGTAGGAATCAATCCATGGAAAATATGTGGATGTGCAATCATATCTCCTAGGTTGTACACCTAACCCTAATCCCTTTGTGAATCACTACCTCTGATATTCCCTTTCTTTCCTTTTTGGGCATTGATCAGTTGACCAATGTATGACCCTATTTTTAATCCTGATCCTTGTTGTCTATTTCATTTCCTTAGAAATGTTGGACAATTCATGCAAATATCACATTTTCTCCTTTTTTTGTCCTTTTTTCTCTTCTCATATGCCCTTTTTCAAGAAAACTACCCAAAATTTATTTTTTGCACTATTTTCTCGAGGGGGAATACTCTCTCACCATAATCACTTTGGCACAAATCTTAGGACTTCATTTTCTTTCTGAGGTATCTTATTTTCTTTTCTTTGTAGTTTAGAAATTGGAGGGTCTTGCACTCAAAATTAGAAGTGTAAATAATAAGAATTTAATAGTACTTTGAATCTAGTTTCTAAACTACAAAAGTTTTTTAAAAATGAATAAGATTAAGAGGGTCAAACCCTCCATGCACAAAAAAAAATTTCCTAATTTTTTTCATAAAAAAATAACATAGTTGTTTCCGTGTGCTCAACAAAAGATATAGTTAGATTTAATATTTTGAAAAACCATTCGGTAGGAATGGTAGGTCAAAGTGAGATCTAGAAGTTGTGTCTTTTTTTATAATTTTGTGTTGAGTACATTTTTATGATTTTTTCAAGTGACCGCATCCTAAAAATTTGGTACTTGTTTGTGCATTGGGCATAACTTGCATCAAAATAATCGATAATGCAATCTTGTTTTCTAAAAAGTGTATAGATTCAAGTGTAGAATAGTAATATGTAATTTTTTTGCAATTGGTTGATTAGATCAAAAGTTATTAAAAAAATGGTAGACATATGTTTGTGAGGCCTGTCAAGTTATTGGTAAAGAAAATTAAATTTCACTATGTTAATGTTGTCCAAAAATTGAAAAATTTATATGGTTAGAAATATGAGAAGATGTGTATGATTATGGTGGTAATTTTAGAGATACCCACTTGATCATTTGTGAACTTGATGAGGATGAAGTTGAGAATTCATGTTGGAAGATGAAAAAATGTGTAAAAGGACTAAAATGGAGGGGAAATGGGCTTTCAAGCCTTAGGGTCATTTACTACCCTTTTTCCATGCCTAAAATACATACAATTTTTTTGTGTCCATCATAACCCACTCGGGTTTTCAAAAAAAAAAGTACATTTCAAAATTTTCAAAATCCCCACGTATTTTGGAGATGTAAAGACATGCAATTTATGTTTAAAATAACACGTACGAGTTATGAATACATCAAAACACATGGTCCTAAATTAAGAATACACTATATTTATGTATATAATATATGTCTATGTTTGTATATATGCATATCTAGATAGTTTTATATACATATATTTATATAGATATATACACATATGTCTTTATAAATGCATGCCTCTTCTTATTTCCTCTCTCTCTCTCTCTCTCCCTCTCTTCATACCCTCTTCTCGCCATTCCTCCATCCCTCCCTCCCCACCTCCCCCTCTCTTCATATCCCTGTCTTGGCCCCCTCCCTCCCTACCTCTCTCTCTCCCCTCCCTCCCTTCCTGGGTTCCTATTTTTACAGAACCTATATGGGTTATGGAAAAGTAGAGGAAATTAAATATGTTCCTCATAACCCGTACGGGTTATGAGGAACTTTTGGTTCTTCATATCTCATACGGGTTATGAGGAACTTTTTTTTCTTCATAACCTACATAGGTTATGGAGAACCCAAATATTTTAACATTTAAATGAGGCTTGGGAAAGGGTCATTTTTCCCAAGCCTGCAAATTTTGAATTTCAAATAACTTGAGCGTGTTATGAAAAAAATGGTTTTTTTTTATGTGGCCACTATTTAGTTCACCATCTTGGTGCACTTACCCAAGTACTATAGTTGATTTTTATTAATTAACTATATTTTTCTTATTCATCTTTTGATTTAATTAAACTAGTTCATCTCCTAAGGTAATTAAATTTAACTTTAAAACACCCCCTATTGTATTTAATTTAATTTAATATAATCCCCTCATAAAATAATTTTTGAATAAATTCATATTTATTTAAATTCCTCCATATTCCTAAATTCCTCTATGATTGGAATAATTTAATCTTAATCTTAATCTTAATCTAAATCCCTACCTAAAAACCTAGTCTACACCTATCACCTCACTCACGAAACCTACCCACTTGGGCTAATCCTTGATTAGCTCACTAATCCATAGGATTCCTAACCTATTTAGCACTAATTTCTTTCTCACACATGTGTGAGAACCTCATCCCATGGAAGCCACCAAACTTATTTAAACTCTCAACTATATTCTTACGCTCTTGTGCCCCACTCCTTTCTCTAAGCTTGCTCACACATATCTGAGAAACCTTCTACCTTTCAACCTTAAATGTCCATCTTGTCTCAACTTTCACTTTTAAACAGATTGTATTTTTAGCTCATGTGTCTCCTATGTGGATACCACATAGGTTCCACCATATCCAAGCCCTCATCTTTTATCTAAGAATTTATAAATAGGAGAAGAGCGTTTCATCTCTCATGTCTATGCATTGTTATTATACTAGTTTCATACTAGAATTTTTAGAGCATTTTAGAAATAGAATGTAAGTTTGATTTTGAATCTAATATCATAAATTTTTAGTGTTGAATCCATGTTAGAATTGGGTATGTGCACGATCATGTTATACCAAACTATGGCTTTAAGTGGCAATGAAAAATCAAAAAATCAAGGTTAGTCAACTTGATGTAAAAAGTTGAACATCTTATCAACCTTATGTGAAAAAGTTGTAAGAATAAAATATATAGGAAATTGAATGTAGTTTCTAAACAAGTAGCCCTTTTTTGAAAAAAAAATAAAATCAAATATTTCAAAATTTTAGATTTCAATGTAGTAGTACAAGAATTTCAGGGAAAAGATAAAAAAGTACGTGTATGTCTGACCACCTTAATCACAATCAAATGATGATATATTTTTCCAAGATTCTAGATATAAGTAGTAGACTCATGCCCAGATGTGACACATATTTTTGTGTAATTTTTTTCCAAATAAATATTTAATTATGAAATTTCTGCTACAACTTATTCAGAATAAAAACTCTCATGTCTAACCACCTTAACTCTCATGTTTGACAACTTATTCAAAATAAGAGAGAGAGAGAGAGAGAGAGAGAGAGAGAGAGAGAGAGAGAGAGAGAGAGAGAATTTGGCTAGGAAATTTTGGAAATCTGATAATTTTGGATATCTGATATTTTTTGATATGCGATTCTTTTTATTGGCATTGAAAAGTATAAATTTTATTCTCTGGGTCCCTTCCCAAGAAGCATGTTTTTCTATAGAGAATCATGGTATTGCAGTTTTAGTAAGACAAAAATCCACTTTTTCCCCCTTCTTGGTTGGAATTTGTATATTACCAAAGGTTTTTGCATCACCTTTTTGGTCTCACTATGGGGAGTAGTAGTCGTCAAAAGCATAAACGGAAGAGGAAACTCACAAATGAAGAGATTGAAGTGTATAGAGAAATGGATAGGGTTCCCATTAGAACAAGAGACAAGGTATGTTAAATATTAATGAAGATGTGGGAATAGGCCCACCCTTAAATGTGGTTTCAAGTGAAGAAGAACATGAATTTAAAATGATTTATGACAATAATATTGGAAATGAGAATGTAGGGATTGAAGATGAAAATGTAGGTTTTGAAAATGAACATGTAGATGTGGACAATGGAAGTGTGGACATTGACAATGACAATCCACCAATTGAATATGAAGGAATTGACAATGATAATGGTACACAAAAACTAAATCAACATTGCACATCTCCAAATTATATGAGAAGTGAAGTCCCTTGGTAGGAAGAAAGACAAACTTCAAAACTGAGACCTTCAAGAACAACTAAAATGGCTACTTGAAATTGATGAAAATATAATGAGAAATTTTGATGGAAAGAGATTAGAAAGAACCATTCGGTTGTGGGTTTCAAAACTTTTTGATTAATTTTTTAGCCATAAGATGTTAGTTGAGCAATGTCAAATATTTGTACAATTGTTAAAGATGCAGAAGATGAGATGTATACTAGTCAAATTGAAGATTAGTGTGAACAAGAAAAAGGAGAGGAATGCTATTATTGTGAGAAATATTTTTAGTGCTCTCAATTCCATTGGGAAGACTACCAAAGAAAAAGATAAGAGAGCTACTAGGAGGGTTATTACAACCTCCTTAGTAAGTCATCATTTGAGAAAGGCTCATTTGATGAGACAAAATTGTGTTGACTTAAACCTAAATTATAAAACTTTGGATAGAGAACTTGCAAGAAGAGAAAGACTTGATGATCCTCTTCAACATGATACATGGTCTTATGATGGGATACTTTCACGTTGTAATAAGAAGCTTACCGATGGTGTGAAGGATCAAATTCAACTATTTTGGCAATCTAACTCAAGAGTGTCACCAAATGTGAATGATGTCTTGAATTTGAGAATTTGCATTCGAGACCACACCATGCATCCCAAACATTATTTGGAGGTGAGTCAAACAATTGTTCAAATTTTTTTTTGAGACATATCCAACATTGCAAATATCACAAAGAGCTTTTGAATCTCTCAAGCCTTTTTTTGTGTGCCTCTTAAGATTTGAAATACTTGTTGTTGCAAATATAATGTGGAGTTTTCAATGCACCATGAACTGTTACAATCCCTTCATTCTACTTTTCATACTAGTGAAATGTTGGAAGAGTGTGGTGCAAGTGCTCTTCCAAAATCATTAAGAGACTTGCTAGATCATTTTTTATGTCCTAGATATGATGAATGTTTCTTTTATAGAAAATATTGCTTAAATGACAAGTGCTTAGAGTGTGGTGGACTAGTGAAGTTTGTTGAATATTTTCATAAAGGATGAGAACACAATTTTGGAAAGACAATTGTCCACAAAAAGGTATATAAAATATTTAAATATACATTGAAAAGTGGAGGTGAAGGCTCTAGATGTGAGTTGGTTACAAAAGAATGCAATGTAGCTGATTTTATTTCACATTTCAGGAAGAATATTTTTTACAATTATGCAAGGAATAGTCACAGGTGGCAGTGGTTAGATCAACAATTTAGGATGTGTAAGGACACTTTCCTGATGGCACTATTATATCAGTTGTTGAATTTGTAGAGAAATATACATTGTAGCCCCAAAACGAGTTGCAAGCTCAATATTACAATTCTATTCAGGTTTCTATTTATGTGCACATAACATATAGACATTCCCCTAATAGTACAGAAGATGACTGGAAGATAATCAAACAGTACCATTTTTATATGACCAATGATAGATCTCACTCATCCGAGTATGTCCAACATTTCTTTGAGAATTATTTTGAGTGGGTGCAGGAAAATAATATTGCTATGGATAGACATCTCATTTGGTCAGATAACTACATAGGTCAATTCAAAAATGCTTGTATGTTTTATTGGTTATGTAGAATGCATGTAGAGAGAGGTGTACCTCATATTTTGAGATATTTTGAGGCCGTTCATGGAAAGGGGGAGCATGATGGAGCAGGTGCATGTGTAAAGAGAGATCTAGTTAAGGAGAAACTAATGATTTTAGGTGTAGAACTCCTTGATGCTCATTCTATTATTGATTGGTGTACTTCATCATTGTCATAGGGGGAATCTTGATTCAATGGTGCACATATTATTTTGGTTGGTTGAGTTGGGAATAATAGGAGATAGGTTGGATTGTCAAACTATGAAAGATACATAAAAAATGCATTCATTTCTAAGCTCACATGCTAGTACATGGACCATTTGGATATGAGATTTGGCTTGTTATTGTCTGAGGTGTCTTCAGTGTGATTGGGATCATTTTGATTCAAGTGGGTGGGTTGATACATGGGTTCCACATTATCTAACTCCTTTATCTATCGCAGTCTCTATAATAAATGATGACATGGATTTTTCACTTGACTATGACCATATTTCTATTATCTCTATTTGAGCATTAGATGTTGTGATTAGTATCAAAGTGGATCATTTAGCTATCTATGTTGATCAGTCGGTAAAAGGAAGAACTTCAAGCTACAATATACTAGTCGGTTAAAAAAACAAGCCTTCATACCAAGTATTCATAAGGTTGTACCGAGAACTAAATGGAAATAGGCTTAACCAGACACTAGAGTAGTTTTACTAAGCATCAGAGTATACCGAGCACCAAGCATCAGTAAATACTGAGCACACTAGACACCGAGCACCTATATATTAACTGAGCAGTATTAGTTGTGTTTACTAAGAAATACAAGAAACAACATAGTAATCAGTTATGGCCATTTATCTATGTAAACGGTTACAACAGATTCATAAATTTTTTTACCAAGATCGAGGATTATTTATTGTAGATGTAATCATTAAATGTAGTGATGATTCATATGTAATAGTCAGTTCTAGGTTAATTGTGTACACCGTAGATCTTAGGATTTTCCTAAGAAGATGTAAACCTAATTAGGTCATGGTAGTCATGAAAATCATAGAATTTTTCTATATAATTGTAATTCATGTCATTTTGACATAAGTGTGAAGAAGGTGAAATAAGGAGAAAGAAGATCTTGAAACAATAGTCACCTTCAAGACATCAGACATGGTTTGCATATAAGAGCAGTGATCAAAGATACAATTCAGTTTAGTCAGAAGTAGTCAAGGCTACTGAGTAGAATAGAGGATAGACTACTACACATTGAGCTGATATTTATTCAGTATATCATAGATCTGTTTCAGAAAAAGTATAGTTGTCATTTACAGATACTTTCTATTGTTCTCTAATCATTGTAACATAGTTAGCAAAATCTCATAACAAAGTAAACTTAACAGTCTATTTGTAAATCTCTTAATCGAGTACACACTCAAGTAGTATTGTTTAAATCCTTTAAAAAGGTAGATCTAGTCAATTTGATTATTTCTCCTAATAGGATAAGATCACCAGAAGTGATCACAACTTGTAGCCTTAAGTGGCATACTTTATTATCTGCAGTAGTGAAGAATTTGTGGGTGTCATCCCCACCATAGTTTTTACCTTCTAACAAGGGTTTCTTCGTAACCAAAATATCTCTGTTATGTGATTGAATTATTTTTTGTTTTCATGCACTTTACATTTATCGAGTCAATTGAATGAATGTTGCAAAAAATGGATTGAGTTGGATAGATTAGTTACTATTGTTTGCAGATTTAGTATTCAGTTAAAAGTTTTAGAGTGTGTTGATTCACCCCTCCCCTCTCAGTCTGTTATCTTTCCATTCCAACAATTGGTATCAGAGCTAGATCTCTTATTGGAAGGTTTAACCACTAAAGACAAAAGATCTAAATATGGAGAGATACAAGCTAGATAAAACTATAGAAAATCAAAAGATTCAGATGCAGATTCTTGTTGAGAAATACAAACAAGCTAAGGATGCATTGAAAAAGTTATTGGTTAAGAGAAAGAACATGGATATTCTGGAATGTGAGACTAAATATCATGAAGGAGACATTGATGATCTATTTGAGAATAGTGGACCCAGTTTAGGCAATATATCTGACAGTTCTAAAAGTGCAATTCATGATTTATTTGAGAGAAATCTTCATTTGACTGAACAAGTGAAAGCCCTGCAGATCAGTCAAGAGACACAAATGGTAAGAATGATTGATGTGATTAACAATGATAGACAAGTTGATCAAGAGAGAAATTTGGTTGTTGAAGACAGAAGACAAATGATTGAACAACTACAAGTGAAGGAAATTGAGATATTGAGACTTACCATGCATCACTTTGAAATATCCAATCAGATGATTGTTGTAATGTAGGAGATCAACTGAGTGAGTACTGAGTTATGAAGAAAACTTGAAGATATTGGAGTACTCAGGGAAGAAAATGAAAAATTGAGAAATGAAGTGAATATGCAACAACAACATAATGAGATGATGAAAAAGACTAAAGGTAGTTCTAAGAAAATTGATTATTTTTTTATTAGTCTAAGAGGACTTGGAAGTACTACTTGATTAGGCTACACTGAGCAAGGAGAATCATCTAAGAAAGATAAATAGATGAATAAAAACCAGAATCAAAGATCTAATGCATTGACATGTTATCACTATGGTAAACCAGGCCACACTTCAAATGTTTGTAGGAGTAAAGCACAAGGTAAACCCAAAACCACTCCTAAGTTTAATGGTCATTGTTATAATTGTAACAATTTTGGACATCAAGCATATGAATGCAGATCTAAGCTGAATATGAATCCTAACAAAGCCTACATGGAGAAACACTATTACACTTGCAACATGCATGGACACACCTCACAAGAATGCAGAACAAAGATGAAGCAAGTCTGGAGACTGAAAGGACAGAATAAATCCTATCAACCGAGAAGACAAGGTAATGCTTACACTTGGGATTATAACACATGGGTTAACTGCATAGTATATGGAAGGTATGGACATATTGTAGCTAACTGCATGAGGAAGAGATGGGCTGGAAAATATCAAAGCTGGACAAGAACTGGTATGGCATGTTTACATTATCACAAAGTCAGTCATCTACATAAATATTGCAGAGCTGAGCACCAAAAACATAAGTTTTTGAAAATGGAAATACAATTGCAGATATCATGAAAATAAGAAACACTATGTGGAGAAAGGCATCAAATGATAATGTAGAGTCAAGTAATGTAGTCTGTGAAACCTCATCCATTGGATTGGGTGACATTAGAACATCCACCTAAGATGAAAAAGGTATGTATGGAACTGATAATTCAAGATGATCACATTTTTCATATAGTTCCTTATATTATATGTGCACATACCAAATCTGCATGAATTGAGATGCATTATGGTCTTATAAGTTTTGGACTTTAAAGAGTTTGCAGTTGGTATATGCTAGACTGAGTAAGGAATTACCCGTCGGTGACTATTATGCAAGTTTAACTGAGTATCAGTATTAACCAAGTGAAAATTTATGTGTTAACTGAGCTATTGGTATTTTTGTGGTACTCACAGAGTTTGATAGTTTTCATCGAGCTGTGAGTAGGTCAAGCATTTATTATAAAAAGGTTTGAGCAGGAATTTGAAAAAGTTATAAATATGTGACGAACTTAGTTCATTTTTCACCAGTATTTATAAAGAGCAAAGAGTTTCTAGAATGATTTTGAGAAAAGGATTTTTAGAGTATTTAAAGTGTAGTTTCAAAGTCTTTCGAGTGATTTTGTCAACATTTTCATGTAAGTACTGTTATCACCGAGTTGTTCATTCATACTTACCAAAACCCTAAATTAAGAAATTATGGTGTTTGCATCAAAGGTGAACAAGTCTAAGTTTGCAGAGGAGGAAGAATTCAATCTTATTGTTTCTACAACATGCAATGAACCCCGATACAAAATTCATCCCAAAGTTGCATCACAAATTGATCAAACAGAAGCTTTCTCAAGCATACCGCCTAGGGTTCTACTGGTTGAGGATGTGCGATTGTATATTCAATGCAAGATAGGAAAAAATGGAGATTTTGATATGTATGTAGCCTATCAGAGGTTATGTGGAGAAGATTGAAAAATGAAATCTTATTATAAGCAACTGGAAGTACTAGGTCTGGTGAATACCCTAAATTTTCCAGAAGACTTCAAGAGAGAATGGATTAGCATTGTTCTCAGTCAGTTTCACAATGGAAATTTTTGGTTGGATGAACCCATTAAAATAATGAAGAATATGATTCATGTTGTCAGTGGGTATCCTACCACTAATAAGACAAAAGCACTTCACAGTGCATCTAGGGATGAAATTGAGAAGAACACGGGAGCCAAGTGGGACGACTGAGCTATGAAGATTAACACAATCAAAGACCTAGAGGTAAAATTTGTAGCTCATGTCATCAGTTATAAAATCTATCAGTCGAGCAGAATGAACAGTGTACCATGTGGATCCATTGACGTTGCATTCAAAATGGTCAAGAAAGTTTTTTAGTTGGACCTTGTCGAGCTTCTTTTGAAGCAGATTGAAGAGAACATAAAGACAATCTGGTTGGAAAAGTCTAACACATGTAAATTTGGATCCCTGCTAGTTTGCATATTCTTTTATGTGCAAAGGTTTTTCCCATCGGTCGGTAATATAGAATGGTCAACCAACAAGCCAATCATAGTTCAAATTTTAGATTTGATTAAGGGTTTGGGAAATAATCTTAATAGTATTTTAGACAGTTATTTTGAGCAATTCAAAGGTAGAATAAATTCTCAGAGAAGAATTCCAAGGCAACTTGTTGAAGATTATGAACATGATATATGTTTTATAGTTGACACTGATCACACATTGATTAAGGCCATGGAGCCAAGGACAAAATGGTTAGCCCCTATGGGATATGAAATGGACATTGATATTATTTCCAAATCAATAAAAGCTTTATTAGTTGTACTTAAGGATTTTAATGTAGAAAGGTTTGGAACATATGAAGAGGCCAATACAAGAATTAAAATAGGTATAGTTATCGATAAAATAACAAAGAAGTCAAAGAAAATGATGAAAAATCTAGTAAAAAAATTTGGTGATGATGTTGGATCATCTGAGAGCATACCAGTTGAGGTTGCAACCAAATTTTAGTTACTTCTTTTTGACAAACCACATGACAATGAAGAAACCAAGTCAGACAATGATGAAGATTCTACACCGGTTTCTCCTACCACCACTCCAAAGAAGAAGCAGGAAAAAGTGCAAGTTAGGGCATGAACAAGGTCAGAGACTGATGCTTGACCTCCACCAAAGAAAGGAGTTGTAAAAATCAAAATGCCTACTATAGCAGAACTGACAAAGACATATAAAAAGAGAGGAACTAAATCTACTACTAAGGCCCCTAAGAAAAGAAGAAAGTTAATTCGAGGAAAAGATGATCTAGATGATGAAGAAGATGATAATAATCAGTTTAAAATTGTTGTAAATAAGAGTCGGTCAATTGATGAGGTTGCTGAAGAAATAATTGAAAATGGTGGACTAAGTGATCCTGTAATTAGTCAGTTTTAGCACTTGTCAATCGAGGATCAGAATAAAATTGAAGAGGCTATCATATGATGATGATTAGATTCAAGAGAGTATTGATAGAATTTTCCAAATACTTACCCAAGGCATTAGAAGAAATAATTTCATAGAAGTGGTCCTATGCCTTGAATAATAAGAAGAGAATGAGGGGACAATTTCTAGTTTTGGCAATTCCTATATTGACAATTCGTGAAATTGTGGAATTTATGAGTAAGTATTCAAAGAGATTTTGAGTAAAGAATTGGGCACTATAGATACTTGATGAAAATATGGCAGACATAGATGAGAATAGTCAACTCATCTAGACTTCAATTGTACAATCTTGAGAAGAGTCTGAAAAGATGGCCTTAGCCATTATTCCTGAGAAGAGACTTAAAAGAAAAGGTAATGGAATTCATAAAGATGATATAGATTTGGCACCAAAAAAAAGGATTGATATATCAGATATTGAGGTACCTGATACAACTGATGCCACTGAAGAAATGAGGTTAACTCAGGATGTACTAGATCAAGTTGAAATCTAAGGGATTGATAATAATGCACTAGATGTACTCATTAAGGACATCATAAATGGTGATCTTGATGACATCGATGATGATGAGGATGTCACTATTTTTGGAGCTAAAGCATAAGAAGAGGGAACCATTACTGAGCCAACAATAAGCTCTATACCGGGTGATATTCCTATCCTAATGGAAGTTGTTGAACTTATTTCTAGGAAGTAACCTGAAGGATCAATCCCTGAGAAACCAAAGGAAACATCAGTGGAACAAGGGACAAGCACACCTGCAGAGATAGAAGAGCCTAAGGAAAAAGAGGCAAATACATAGGGCTAAGATGACCCTAAGACTATCGAGAGAACACCACCAAACACTACATCTAAAGCTCCATTCCTATCAACTACCACACAGGTTACTGAGGAGTAGAAGAAGGAAGATAATGTGTCTACTAGGCAAGAAATGTCAAATGTTGAGGTAAAGGATACTATTCCTTCTATTAAGATTTTTCCACAAGAACCTAAAAAGAAGAAGAAAAGGCATGGTAAAGGGTCGGTCACACTAGATGAAGTCATTGTAATACCTGACTGTGACCTGAGGACTTTGGACCTTGAAGAGTTCAGAAAATATGGGGAACTATGCATGAGGAAGGAAGCTCAGGAGAAGCTAAGGAAAGAGTGCATGAGCAAGTAGATTCTTGAGGATGTGAGAGACATCTTGCAACAGGTTGTACTCGAGGTCCAAATAAATGAAGACACACTGATAATGGACCAACTTGCCACTCTTGTAAAGGAAATAAATGCCCTGGACATTGATGTAGAAAAGAGACTTGAAGAAAGGGAAGAGTCTAAGATACAAGACAAATTGGTATAAAAGATCAGCTAGGAAATGGAAATAAACAAGGTAAAGCTTTATGAGGTAATCACTGATGTTGAATCTATTTCTTATAACATAATTTAGATGTTAGTTAAGCTTTTCACTATGGAGAATTTCACTACTGAGATCAATGAAAAGATCAAACAATTGGATATCAAAATCCAAGCTAGTACAAATGCCTCCTTACCTGAGCCAGATGCTTTTCATAAGCATATACTTAAAGTTCAAGAACTCAGGTGGTTAAGAGAAGATTTGAGGAAGTAGAGGATAAAATAAGTGACCAAGTCACCGAGATACAAGCAGAGTTGCTTCCCCACCTAAAAATAATTGAGTGACATATTGTCAAAACACAAGCTTTAATTGCAACACCAAAACTTTCAATGTTGGAGAATATATTTGACATGCATGCACAAGTAGGTCTTAAGCATCTTTCTCTCACCAACTTGAAAGAGGAATGGGAAAACATCTTAGGTTCTCTGAAGAAAATCCATCAGCACATTTTTGAAAAGATGTAAGTACATATTTTTGAGTTCCTCATAAGTTTGTAATAGATAACGCTACATATTTTTCATCTCAAGAGTTAACTCTTTTCTACTATGATCATAGTATTTCCTTGTCTCATTCATTAGACTATTTTCCATAAGGAAACATGCATACATAATCTAGCAATAAGAATTTGGTAGCCATCATGAAGAAGTTGGTGGATGATAATGGTAAAAATTGGCACAAAAAGATCTTTGAAGCCCTCTGGGTGGATAGAATAACACCAAAAAGAGCAATTGACATGGCACCATTTGAATTAGTGTATAGTGTAGGAGCACAAGTATCTCTTCTCTTGAAATTATCAGCCATAAAACTACAAGTTTCTATTGAAGGCCAAGCTTTTAGAGAGTCCTTACAAAAAATAATCATGTATTTACATAAACTTGAAGTAGATAGGGAAGCACTAGTAGACAGAATCATAGAGCATCAGGTTAAGGTCAAAAATATATTTGATAGGAAAACCTGGCCTCAGAAATTCATGAAAGGTGATGAAGTGCTACTCTAGGATAAAAGGAAAGAACCTAAAGGAGCTCATAGTAAGTTTGAATCCTTGTGGAAAGGACCTTTTCTTCATTGAAGAACAGATGGGATCTAATGCTTTTAAACTAGTTTATCCTGATGGCTCAATCTTGTTGTACTCTTACAATGGGCAGGATTTAAAGTTGGTAAAACTTTGAGTCTCTGAGTATGTAAATTTTTGTACATATTAGGTTAGTTAACTTTTCTTGTTTCGTTTGCGTGTGTTTTTCTTCCCCCTTTCATTTTTGCATAACCAGAGTTTTGAGTTCTTTGCCTTTTATCAAAAGCAATCTCCAATCAGAGCCGATGTTAGTCCTAGTTGGTACTAGTCCTTCTTTTCTTAGTTTTGGCCTTGTGTCCAATGAATGATTCCTTTTGATCAATATTCCTTTGCTCTATGTGTCCTAAGTTCAATCATTAAACTGTTAGTCTTTTTGGTCATGATTTGATTTTGAACTTCTTGAAGTTATTGATAAAATTTTTTTTTATTGAACACTCTTGAAGACCTTTGAACACTCTTGAACACACTTGAATAGTGTTCAAGCCCATTCAAGGTTGTTCATATCAATTTCATTTCTCTTTTGAAAACATGACTATTTTGAAAGCAAATGAAGGAGATTTATCTACCGCTGAGTCATAAGGAGAAGCTAGCACATCAATTAAAGATTTGTGACATATCCTGGTATCCGAATCATCAATTTAATAGACTTGAAAAGGCTTGAACAGTCTTGAATATTTCTAAAAAAGCATGAAATTTTTTCTTTATTGTTCAAAGGAATCCGAGAGGATTAAGAGAGAAAGGAGAATCTGGTGATAGCTAAGCAGCAGGGCCCATAGGAGAGAATGTATGTAATGCTAATTATGAAAAGAGGTTTTAGTACGCCTGAGAAATTTGAATAATCATTATTTTTACTGACCTTAGGATTTTCTTAATTGGTAGTTATGGAATGCATGCATAAGTTGTCAAATTAAATCTTTTCCTCTCTCTCCGTAAAAGATTTGTAATAAATTCTCAAACCCTCATGCTTCTATTTAAGTTAAGTCCTTTTCTCAAAATCCTAAGTGTTTTATTATTAAGAAGCTGGTGCATGGAGGCAAGAACTTGGGAGCTCCTGTGATCAGAAATTTTTGCAGAAATAAGGTGAGTTTGGCCATTACCCTTGTGATATTTTCAAATTAATTTGACAGAACAGTGAATAGAAAAATTAAGTGTCTGTAGTCATGAGGTCAACTTTTCATCTATTTGGGAATAATTCAAGTTTAGTATGTGATGGCCCCATAATATCATATATAGACCTAGAAGACTATAATGTAGAAAATCTTCCCACCCGTCTTCTAAATTCCTTTGAGGGTACTCTAGCTCTAGAAATCCTACATAGTGGGCTACGTTCAGCTGCAACTTTTCCTCCCGCTATCATTTTCCCTTTGTTAATCCTTCAATGCATAAGGAATTATGATGCATGGACATAATCTATCAAAAAGAAGGATGGTAGTGTCATAATACCTATTGATAGGGAAATGGTGATTAAAGCCTTGCAAATCCGAAAAAAGACTTTCTCCACCTTTTCTCCCATGCAGTCTATTGTCAAATTCAATGAAAATAGAGATGCAAATCATAATTCCATAGCTAAAAGCTAGCTTCTTAACCCACAAAGAGGGGGTTCACAATTACCTAAAAATTCAATAGAACCCATGTTCACTCATATATCAGTGATATAATAGTGATGTTGCATAGAGTAAGAGGGTCTCAAGTAGCTTATCTTTTATTAGATATGTGTATGTACGAGTATTACCCAATTCTACAGAAGAATAATATTGTTAAAAATTATAGAAGGGTGCATCATACATTCATGGGTAAACTATGTTTTGAGTTAGCTGGTATTTCTCACAAAAGAATTAGTCTAGAAGCTGAGGAGCTTGTAACCAAATATGGAAGTTATTACATCAAGTTTCCTAGATTTACCTACATTAGGATTGGGGTTTTTAAAGATCCACAATTGAGATTACCTAAGTATGATTTTGATTGTTTCATCCTAGCTGAGATCCGAAGACAACTCACCACCATTTTGAAAAGATTCCTCCTTGAAGAAGAATAGGAAAAAGCTTTCACTATATCACTAGGCAAGTTCTCATGTAAAAAAATGCAAACATAGTCAACATTGGAAGTGGCATTCACCATTTTGATTTCAAATATTATACTAAAAGAATTGGATTTGATAATAAAACCTATGAAAGTGGTAGTTTAGGGCTTAGGTCTCATTTGTTTCCTATATCTCACCTAGAAGATTTCTGGGAAGACTGTTGTGATGAATCAAAGGTAGAAGAAAGGGCACACAATAGACTGTTCATATCACAAATCCAATCAATGAGACTTTAAGTCAATGTGGAAGGGATAACCGATGATGGGTCCAAATTAGTTGAACCCAACTTCAAGAAATTGATTGAAAAAACTAATCCTGTTATTGACTGGTCTGAGGAAGAAGAAGACAATATTGAGAAGAGGACCCAATGTTTGATTCATTTCACTAATGAATGGTTACAATCAAGAAGAAAGAAGAAAGAATCTAAAATAGTAAAAGAAGAAGTTAGTGTTACTTCTTTACATTCTCTAGTTTATGTTTCTAATTCATTTGCACAAATTAAAAATGTATGGCCTTCAGAGAAAATACGGGTTAAGAACACCCAAAGAAAAGCTACAGTAGATCCCTTGCCAGTGGCTCCTTCATAGAGGCTTACACAATCTAAGACAAGATCGAGGATAAAGAAAGAAATGGCTCAAGAAGATGTTTTGACAATTAATCTAGATGAGGATAAGTTGAAAGAGGTGAGTTTTCACATACCTGAAGATGAACAAGTGGACAAAGATATTTTTGATCTGGATGATGTAATGTTGGACATGATTGGTACACCAGCGAAGACTCTTGAGTAATTCACTAGTTCTAATGTCATGCCTAAGTGGTTAGATACCTCTGTAAGTAAAAAGTGCAGTCTAGTTCATGTCTCAATCTCTGTCAAAGATATTTTTAGCAAATATGTTTAGAAAACCCCAAAAACAAAGAAGGTGAAAAATATAGCTAGAATGTTCGCTGATGCAAAAAATTGGAAGTGGACTAAAACAATAGTCACTTCCAGGCCAAAAGAAGGAGAACAGGAAATAAGAGCAGAGGATTTTGAAGTCACCAAAGTTGAGCTCGTTACCATGGATTGAGCTGGTAAAAATCATTTATTCAAAGAAACAGCTCAACAAATGTTGTATTCTTCATGGAAAGATAGAAAGGGAAATAAAGAATTAAAAAAAACAATCATGACATTGTGACAATTTATTAATAATTTCTGTAGTTTTGATGCTACCCCCCTGGTTTAGTCTCCTCAAATTTTTGACCCTGACTTCACCAAGAGTAAAATTTTCTTTAGTCAGGCTCAACAAGGTTGAGCCTGGTATCTTTAGTGGATGAATGGATCAACGAAGTCATTAATAGTGGCCTCAGATATCTCAAAGATGCTCAAGTTATTCTCTTTGATAGAGAAGCCTTGATAGGGGAGTTACAAATGGAGAGACAAGTGTGGGACAGATAAGAGGAAAAATGGTTTACAACTATGTTCAAGTTTCTAGATATTGAGAAGTATGGGTTCATAAAGTTCTGCATAGAAAAATCTGTGAAATCACCTGATGTATCCACCTTTTTTATTCTTAGGAAGAACATCAATTGGCATATCACCACTATCAGGAATACCATTTTTGAAAATAATGACAATGAAAATGAAATCAAGCAGCTACAGAAAACAATGTTAAATGAGTTAAAAGTGATTAACTTTTCTCATACATATACGACCAGTCATGGAGAGCAAGACTTAAAGGAAGCTCTCGGGGTGTTCAAGGATACCATGAGGAAAATTAAAGAAAATTATAACCATAAAGCCTTGGACTTCACACAAGTGGCCAGGATTATTTCCATGTTGTATCTCTCTATTGATCAACTTCCTGCAATAATTGAGAAGGTTAAGAAATCCAAGTGGACTAAGGAAGTGGTGATGACTAGGATACTGAACATAAAAATTCCTCATTTGCAACTGGCAAAGGAGCTTATCTAGGTGTACAAGCAATGGGAGGTAACCCAATCTTCTGCAGCTGAAGGAGAGAACCCCACTAGTGATGAGGAGCGCACTGCTGATAAAGACCCAGATCTTGAAATTTAGTTATCTTTTAATTTCATGAAAAACTCATAAGGACATGTGTCTTTTTTACTTTGGTTAGTTTGTTAACTATTTTAATCAAGAGGTCAGGTTTTTCGGGAGACCTCTCGGATTTGCTAAAACTATAAGTAGATTAGTGGCGATATCGAATGAGTTAGAATTTTTTGGAAAAGAACTAGTGATCTTTCATCTTTTCAGTTTATTTTCTTGGAAAGAAAAAATTTGATAGGTCAAGTTTGCTGTTGAAGAACGTATATATATTTTTCTTGCTTTTTCTTGTGTTGCAAGGATGACTAATATATCTATTTGGTTATATTTCAAATTTGTGCTATTTGAAATGAGTGGATGCATGTTCTGTGGAAACATTTTAATCCATTCACTATTGTGTTAAAAGTTCCAACAGTATCTTGAGATATCAGTGATCTTAGTCTGATTTTCATTTCATAGATTTATTCTTTGATCTATTTTATCTCTGAAATAGTATGAGAAGTAGAAATATGTGATTTTCTTCTATTGCATGTCTTATTTACTTTTGAAATATTATTGAAAAATCTTATCATCTAAGAATGATATAGAAGCCTTTGAAGCTTTTAGGTCAAAAGCTAAAACTGCAATATTGATTAACTGAGATTCATTGAAAATCTATCTTAGGGAGCTACATCTAAATAAAATTTAGAGGGAAGTGATTTGAAGAGAACACTTACCCAACTGTTAGTGAATATTTATCTTTAAAGGGTAATAGAGTAACTGTTTTGAGAAAGATTAAATAAAAGAAAAATCTATTTACTAATAGATTTATGGTGACTCTACTGGGGAGCTCAAACCGTGTAGATCAATGTGTACTACTTTGTTAATACATAATCATGGTTCTACTTGTAGATGTTTTACCTAATCAACAAGATATTCCTACTGTCATCCAACTGAACTTGAACTTCTAGGATACACAAGAAGATATTATAGCAGATTTGAATGCCATTGCCTGGAAAGAGAAAACCAGTAATCAACAATATCAACAAGTTCTTTTGGTCTTGGAAGAGGAAGAAGACATTGGTGAATGGTTGAGAGGTCTCCAAATTGCCTAAAAAGATGAAATTGTGAATAGAGCTATCCAGAGACCTTAGAATTTCATAATTATGGTTTTCCAACCATATACAAGATCCCAAAGAAGGGAGGGAGTACCTAATTCTTTCTTTAAATAATTACAAAACCTTTACCTCCAAAATACTTATGTTTCTAGACCTAAAGCAAAAATTATATCCTCTTCCCCATCTAGAACTACATTAGACATCTCTATGTCTAATAGCATTTGGAAAGCTCTCACTTTGTTTGGCATTCAACCCCCTCCACTTGTAACTATCTTTCCACCTATTATCATGGTGCAACCGTGGGGTGTTGTAGTAGGTCCTTTAGCCTTAGCTGGTCATCATGCTCTTCCTAAAGGAGCTAAATATGTTCTTCCAAAATTCTCTGGTGATGGAAAAGTATCTATAGATGAACATTTTAATTCATTTAATGTAGCCACTAGTATTTTAGCATTTCAACATGAAGATTTCATGGTTAGAATCTTCATTCAAACTCTCATAGAAGGAGCAACAGAGTGGTTTGGTCATCTACCTACAGGATCCATAAACTGATTAGATCTCCATGAAAACTACTTTTGTAAATTGTTTCAAAAGCACTGATGATGAGCATTCTTTATTAGCACAACTTAAACAAATGAAAAAAGAAATTCATGAGCTAATGAGAGATTATGTGGCCTAGTATAACAAAGTTATTCACAAGATCCCTACTAATAAAAGATCGACCCCTGAAAATCAACAATATTTTTTTGTAAAATCCATGCCCCCAGACATTGGTTTTCATCTTAGAAGGAATAGGCCAATGGACTTGGCAACTACTCAAAGTCAAGCAACTGAGTTAGAAGATGATTTGATTACAGTGGGGAAGTCGAAGAAATATCTTTAGGCTCCACACTCTCAAGCTTCTACTTCTTCTTCAGATCTAGTGGTTCAAAGGTTAATGAATGATATGATTTCTCTGAAAAGAAAATTTCCAAAACAAGGATCAAATTATCCCCCTTCTTATCAAGATGCTAACCGAAAACAACCTGGTCAATGGCAGGGTAAAACTCCCCTTTTACCCTCAACTCAGCCCAGACTAGCCCTTGAAGCTCTATCTAGAGAAGGGGTTATGTGTTCCTTTCATTTAACAATAGATCATGATGGTGATACATGCTCAGATATGATGAGACATGTGCAAATGGGAGCAACCAAAGATGTATTAGAAGTGAAGGTAGAAGAAATGACTCAAGAGAGACTTGGTGACTCCGGCTCATTTTACCTAGAATATGAATCAAACTCCAAAATAGGAGATATTTTAGTCACTCTTGAAGATTCAACATGTGCTATGCTCACTCACAAATAGAAGTCTCCTAAATACAATCCATAGACATCAAATGCTGCTACCAAGAGTAAAGAACCTATAAGTAATACACCCTTTTCAAGTATAAAGACCCATGAATTTAAAATGTTGCAAAAAGATGCACGAGTCCCCTCATTTGACATAGTTGAGTTTTTTCAATCTTCTGCTATCCAAATTTCACCCTCCAAGTATTTAAGATTGAACCCAAAAGAACTTGACATGTTAATTAAATATGCTAAGGGTGAATCCCCTTATTCTTCTCATTCTAATCAATGTACAACCAATCAAACTGATTCATTTGTCCAACTTCCTTTAGTAGTTCCTCCTACAAATGTGAACTAGACTAATTCATCCAATGCCTCTACTTCAGAAAGTAATTATGATATACATGAAACCCAAAATCCTGAACCTTTCTATATTTCCTTTCTCCTTAATGGCCTTAAATTGAGCAATTGTATCATAGACTTAGGGGCATTTGATAACATTATGCCATCTTCAGTTCCTAAAGCCCTTGGCCTAACTTTGACAAAGACTCTGGGGATGTATTATTCAATGGATGGTAAACAAGTACCTCAAATAGGTCAAGTGAAAGATGCACAAGCTGTCCTAGCTTCTCATCTAGATAAGGGGTTAAAATTAACAATTCTTGTGGCTGATATCCCAGCAAGCTATGGAATGCTTTTGAGTAGGACCTTTTGTAGAGACATAGGTGGGGAAATTAAGATGGACTGGTTAGAAGTACTGATTCTTGTAGGAAAGAAGAAGGTTAAGTTGGAACCCGAGGAAAATAATAAGTACATGGTCTTTCCTTTTGATGACCTAAAAGCTCAAATTTTATATCAGGAGTGTGAATTTGGGAATTATCTAATCATGTCTAATGAGGTTTCCCCTATTTCAATAGTTCAGGATGAAGTTTCTCAAATTTGGTCAATGGAATTTGATGGTAGTTATGGTAATGTTGGATCAGGAGCTGGGCTAGTGCTTAAAGGCCCTAATGGAGAATGCTTACCTTTTTCCTTCAAGCTGGATTTTAAGAACACCAATAACACTGCTGAGTATGAAGCCTTATTGTTAGGCCTACAAGAGGCAAAGGCTCATGGGATTAAAATTATTGTTGCAAGAGGGGATGTTGAACTGATAGTTAAAAAAGAGAAGGGTCAGTTCACAGTAAAGAATGGACGACTAAAATATTATAGAGACCTAATTTGGAAGGAGATTGAGGCCTTTGATGCCTTTTCTATAGAAGCTATCCCAAGAAGTTTAAATTCAAGGGAAGATTCTTTAGTTGTTTCGGCTTCTTTATTGCTTCCCCACCCTGATTTCAAAATAGACACTTATAGGATAGAGATGATTTACAGACTTGCAGTTCTTGACAATGTTGAACATTTACAAGTGTTTGAAGATGATACTAGCATAAAGGACTTTATGGCATGTGTAGAGGTTTTTACATCCACTTATTTTGAAGGATCAAATGAAACATGTGAAGAACCCAATTCTGAAAACAAGTCATCAAAAGAGATAGTTCAGTTAAAAGGTAATAAGATTCCTAAAGGCTTGATTGCACTTGAAAGTTTATTCTCTAGACTAGATGATAGCTATATTTCAGGAAAAGGAAGCCCACACCCTGAAACACTGAAAGAGTATGACAAAATCAACATTGGAGATGAATCACAATCTAAATGGATATCTATGGGAAAGACTCCAAGCATTACTAATAACCTATACAAATGTTTTTTCTTGGAATTATAATGATGTAAAGGATTTCAGAGGTGGAAGTTTTTGCCATAATATACCTCTAAAAATAGAATCTAAGCCTTCCAAACAAAATTTGCGTAGTTATAACCCCAAAGTATCATAAGCTATAATGCAGGAGGTAGAAATTTTTTTGAAGGTGAGAATCATATACCCAATTCATCACTCAACATGGATTGTGAATATTGTTCCAATGAGAAGGAAGAATGGTGTTCAAAATAAGGATCTACGTGGACTTCTGCAACTTGAACCAAAGCAAGATTGAAGGACAATTATGCCTTACCAAATATGTAACATATTTTACAAACCATTGCTAGATCTGAGATCATGTCAATGCTTGATGGATTCTCAAGATACAATCAGGTCAGTGTGGCAAAAAATGATAACATAAAACTACTTTTACTACACCTTGGGGAACATTTGTATATAATAGAATGCCTTTCGATATGATAAATGTTGGGGAAACCTTCCAGAGGGCTATGGATTCTTCCTGTGTTGAAATGAAGAATAGAATTACTATTATATACCTTGATGATCTGATAGTCTATTCTCGAAGACAAAAGCACCATCTCAAAGATCTCCAATTTGTTCTTCAAAGGTGTCGAGACTACGGTATTTCTCTCAATCCCAAAAAATCTATCTTTTGTGTAACAAATGGTAAATTATTGGGCCATATAGTTTCTAAGGAAGGGATAAGAATTGATCCTAAAAGAGTGAGATCCATTCAGCAGCTAAGTCTTCCATCAACTAGGACTGGGGTAAAATATTTCTTTGGTCAGATTAATTTTCTACGAGTATTTGTGCCAAATTTTTCTGAGTTGACTAGACATATTGTGGGAATGATGAGTGAAAAAAAACCTTTCAAATGGACCAAAGATGGTAAAGAAGATTTCAATGAAATCAATAATGCTATGGAAAATCCCCCTTCTTTAGTCCATCCTGATTATAAAAAAGATTTTATTATTTATTGCTATGCTTACAACCATTCATTATCTATAATGCTTACTCAAAAGACTGATGCAGAAAATGAAGCACCAATTGCTTTCATGAGTACTCCCCTTAAAAAGAATGAGCTCGAGTATTCAATCATTGAAAAGAAAGCTTTTGCAATTGTCAAAGTTGTCAAATAGTTCAGGTTTTATATTCTTCATTCACACTCCATGGTATTTATTCCTAATTCTGCTGTAAAAATCCTACTCACACAAAAGGGCAGCGTGGGTAACTAAAATACATGAATGTTCTTTGATAATAAAACCTACAAAACTGGTTAGAGGAAGAGGATTATGTAAATTCATAGCTGAGAATCCAAGAGAGGATGAAGAGCTTGGGAATGGAGTATCTCATGCATTATTGGTTAGTTTAACTAACCCTTCGTTCTGTGATATAGCATATTGTTTGACTTATGGAGAATGCCCTACATGGTTAACCCCAAAATAAAGATGAAATCTAAGGCTTGAAGTAGCAAAATATGTGATATGGTAGGGTGAATTGTTCAAAAGAGGTGTTGATGGAACTTTCCTCAGATATGTTGATAAGGAGAAACATGCACAATTATTAAAAAAAATTCATGAGGAAGCCTATGGGGGAAACTTTTCTTCTTCAGTCACTGCTTTCAAAATTCTCTACAATTGTTTCTACTAGCCAGGCATGTCAAAAAAGCTTATACATATGTTAGGAGGTGTGAGAAGTGTCAATTGTTTTCTAGGAAACCTCAATTGGTAGCGTTACCCTTGAAACCTATCATTGTGGATGAAACTTTTAAGTAGTGGGGACTAGATTTCATTGGTCCAGTTAATCCTCCATCTAGTACTGGTGATATCTACATTCTAACAGCAACAGACTATTTCACCAAATGGGTTGAAGCTATTCCAACCAAAAAAGAAAATTCTCAAGTGGTATGTGATTTCTTGAAAAATAACATCTTGGTGTGTTTCAGAGTTCCTCAGAAGATTGTAATAGATAACACTACATATTTTTCATCTCAAGAGTTAACTCTTTTTTGCTATGACCATAGTATTTCCTTGTCTCATTCATTAGACTATTTTCCACAAGGAAACAAGTAGACAAAATCTAGAAAAAAGAATTTGGTAGCCATCATGAAGAAGTTGGTGGATGATAATGGTAAAAATTAGCACAAAAATCTCTTTGAAGCCCTCTAAGAAGACATAATAACACCAAAAAGAGTGATCGGCATGACACTATTTGAATTAGTGTATGGTGTAGGAGTGCAAGTATCTCTTCCCTTGGAATTATCAGCCATAAAAATATAAGCTTCTATTGAAGATCAAGCTTTTAGAGATTCCTTAGAAAAAAGAATCATGTATTTACATAAACTTGAAGTAGACAGGGAAGCGCTAGTAGACAAAATTACAGAGCATCGGGTTAAGGTCAAAAACATCTTTGATAGGAAAACCCAACCTCGAAAATTCATGAAGGGTGATGAAGTGCTACTCTGGGATAAAAGGAAAGAACCCAAAGGAGTTCATAGTAAGTTTAAATCCGTGTGGAAAGGACCTTTTTTCATTGAAGAAGAGTTAGGATCTAATGCTTTTAAACTATCTTATCTTGATGGATCAATCTTGTTGTACTCTTACAATGGGCAGGATTTTAAGTTGGTAAAACTTTAAGTCTCTCAGTATGTAAATTTTTGTACATATTAAGGTTAGTTGTCTTTTCCTCTTTTGTTTGGGTATGTTGTTCTTCCCCCTTTCATTTTTGCGTAACCAAAGTTCTGAGTTCTCTACCTTTTGTCAAAAGTAGTCCCCAGTCAGAGTTGATGTTAATCCCAGTTGGTACTTGTCCTTCTTTTCTTAGTTTTGGCCTTGCGTCGAATGAATGATTCCTTTTTATCAATATTACTTTTCTCTGTGTGTCCTAAGTTCAGTCATAAAACTATTAGTCTTTTTGGTCATGATTTGATTCTGAACTTCTTGAAGTTGTTGATAAACTTTGTTTTTATTGAACACTCTTGAACACCTTTGAACACCCTTGAACACACTTGAATAGTGTTCAAGCCCATTCAAGGTTGTTCATCTTGATTTCATTTCTCTTGTAAAAACATGACCATTTGGAAAGAAAATGAAGGAGATTTATCTATCACTGAGTCATAAGGAGAAGCTAGCACATCAATTATGGATTCATGACATATCTTGGTATCCGAATCATCACTTGGGCTAGCCTAGAAGATCAAAGACTTGAATAGACTTGAACAGTCTTGAACAATTTTGAACAAGCATGAACTTTCTTCTTTCTTGTTCAAAGGAATCTAGGAGGATTAAGAGAGAAAGGAGAATCTAGTGACAGCTAAGCAGCGGGGCCCATAGGAGAGAATGAATTTAATGCTAATTATGGAAAGAGGTTTTAGTATGCCCGAGAAATCTGAATAATCATTATTTTTACTGACCTCAGGATTTTCTTAATTGGTAATTATGGAATGCATGCATAATTTTTCAAATAAAATCTTTTCTGCTCTCTCCATAAAAGATTTGCAATAAATTATCAAACCATCATTCTTCTATTTAAGTTAAGTCCTTTTCTCAAAATCCTATGTGTTTTATTATTAAGAAGCTAGTGCGTGGAGGAAAGAACTTAGGAGCTCCTATGATCATAAATTTCTAGAGAAATAAGGTGAGTTTGGCCATTACCCTCGTGATATTTTCAAATTAAGTAGAGAGAATAGTGAATAGAAAAACTAAGTGTCTGCAGTCATGAGGTCAACTTTTCATCAATTGGGAATACTTCAAGTTTAGTATGTGATGGCCCCATAATATCAGATATAGACCTAGAAGACTATAATGTAGAAAATCTACCCACTTCTCTTCTAAATTTCCTTGAGGGTACTCTAGCTCTAGAAATCCTAAATAGTGGGCTATGTTCAGCTACAACATTTCCTCCCGCTATCATTTTCCCTGAGTTAATTCTCAAATTCATAAGGAATTATGATGCATATACTTAATCTATCAAAAAGAAGGATGGCAATATCATAATGCATGTTAATAGAAAATTGGTGGTTCAAGCCCTGCAACTCCCAGAATAGACTTTCTCTACCTTTTCTCCTGCACAGTCTATTATCAAATTCAATGAAAATAGAGATGCAAACCATACTTCCATAGCTAAAAGTTGGCTTCTGAACCCACAAAGAGGGGGTTCATGATTACCTAAAAATTCAATAGAACCCATGTTCACTCATATATCAGTGATATAATAGTGATGCTGCATAGGGTAAGAGGGTCTTAGGTAGCTTAGCTTTTCTCAAATTGGATATATTTCTATGTTCAAATTATCCTTTAAGGAATGCAACTCCTAGATTGGGCCCAATTGATTGTCATCTTTCTCAAAGAACATCTCAACACATTTAAATTGACCAGTAGTAGTTTCTTCGTGTCTTCTTATCTCATGTATTGCTTGGCTTGCAACAGACAATGGCATAGAATGCCACATAAACCCTGGGTCATAGATATAGGTATCTATGAGTATTACCCAATTCTAAAGAAGGACAATATTGTTGAAAATTATAGAAGGGTGCATGATACATTCATGGGTAAACTATGTTTTGAGTTAGCCAGTATTTCTCACAAAAGAATTAGTCTAGAAGCTAAGGAGCTTGTAACCAAATATGGAAGTTATTACATCCATTTTCCTAGATTTACGTAAATCAGGATTGGGGGTTTTGAGGATCCACCAATGAGATTGCCTAGGTATGCTTTTGATTGTTTCATCCTAGCTAAGATCTGTAGACAACTCACCACCATTATGAAAATATTCCTCCTTGAAGAAGAATGGGAAAGAGCTTTCCCTATATCACTAGGAAATTTCTCATGTAAAACAATGGCAGACACAGTCAACATTGGAAGTGACATTCACCATTTTGATTTCAAATATTATACTGAAAGAATTGGATTTGATAATAAAAACTATGTTGGTGGTAGTTTAGGGCTTAGGTCTCATATGTTTCCTATACCTCACCTAAAAGATTTCTATGAAGACTATTGTGATGAATCATAGGTAGAAGAAAGGGCACACAACAAACTGTGCATATCGCAAATCCAATCAATGAAACTTCAAATCAATGTGGAAGGGATAACCAATGATGGGTCAAACTTAGTTGAACCTAGCTTCAAGAAATTGATTGAAAAAGTGATCCTATTATTGACTGGTCTGAGGAAGAAGAATACAATATTGAGAAGAGGACCCAATGTGTGATTCATTTAACTAATGAATTGTTACAATCAAGAAGAAAGAAGAAAGAATCTTAAAATAGTAAAAGAAGAAGTTACGGTTACTTCTTTACATTCTCCAGTTTCTATTTCTAATTCATCTACACAGATTTAAAATTGAAGGCATTTCAAAGAAAATATGGGTTAAGAACACCCAAAGAAAAGCTACAATAGATCCCTTGCTAGTGGCTCCTTCACAGAGGCCTACACAATCTAAGACTAGATTGAGGATAAATAAAGAAATGGCTCAAGAAGATGTGCTGACAATTAATTTGGATGAGGATAAGTTGGAAGAGGTGATTTTTTGCATAGTTGAAGATGAACAAGTGGACAAAGATATTTTTGATCTGGATGATGTAACACTGGAGGTGATTGGTACACTAGCAAAGACTCCTAAGATATCCACCATGTCTGATGTCATGCATAAGTGGTTAGCTACCTCTATAAGTAAAAAGCATAGTCTAGTTCCTATCTTGGTCCCTATCAAAGATATTGCTAGTAAATATGTTCAGAAAACCCCCAAAACCAAGAAGGTGAAAAGTACAACCAAAATGTTTGCTATGCAAAAACTAGGATGTGGATTGTGGAAGTAGCCACTTACATGCCAAAATAAGGAGAGCAGGAAATCAGATTTAAGGATTTTGAAGTCACCAAAGTTGAGCTGGGTACCATGGATCTAGCTGGTAAAAATCATTTATTCAAAGAAATAGCTTAGCAAATGTTGTATTCTTCATGGCAAGATGGAATGGAAAAGAAAGAATTAAAATAGACAATCATGAAATTGTCATAGTTTATTAATACTTTCTATAGTTTTGATGCTTACCCCTAGTTCAATCTCCAAAAATTTTTGACCTAGACTCTACCAAGAGTAAAAATTTCTTGAGTCAGGTTCAACGAGGTCAAGCCCTAGTGTCTTCAATGGATGAATAGATCAATGAAGTCATTAATAGTGGCCTCAAATATCTCAAAGATGCTTTTAAGTTGTTCTCTTTGATATTGAAGCCTTGATAGGGGAGTTACAAATGGAGAGACAAGTGTGGGACATGGAAGAAGAAAAATGGTTTGCAACTATGTCCAAGTTTCTAGATATTGAGAAGTATGGGTTCATAAAGTTCTGCATAGAAAAATTTGTGAAATCACCTAATGAATCCACCTTTTTTATTCTTAGGAAGAACATCAGTTGGCATATCACCACTATCAGGAATACCATTTCTGAAAAATAAGGACAGTGAAAATGAATTCAAGGAGCTACAAAAAACAATGTTAAATGAGTTAAAAGTGATTAAATTTGCTCATACATATATGACCTATCATGGAGAGCAAGACTTAAAAGAAGCTCTCAGGGTGTTTAAGGCTACCATGAGGAAAATTAAAGAAAAGTATAACCCTAAAGCCTCAGATTTCACACAAGTGGCCAAGATTGAATCCATGTTGTATCTCTACATTGATCAACTTCCCACAATAATTGAGAAGGTGAAGGAATCCATGTGGACTAAGGAAGCGGTGATGACTAGGATACTGACCATAAAAATTCCTCATTTACAGCTCGCAAAGGAGCTTATCCAGGCATACAAGCAATGGGAGGTAACCCAATCTGCCATAGGTGAAGGAGAGAACCCCGTTGGTGATGAGGAGTGCACTGCTAACAAAGAACCAGATCTTGAAATTTAGTTATCTTTTAATTGCATGAAAAACTCATAAGGACATGTGTCCTTTTTACTTTGGTTATTTTGTTAACTATTTTAATCGAGAGGTCAAATTTTTTGGGAGACCTCTTGGATTTGCTAAAACTATAAGTAGATTAGTGGCGATAGCGAATGGGTTATAATTTTTTGGAAAAGAACTAGTGATTTTTCATCTTTTCAGTTTATTTTCTTGGAAAGAAAACATTTGATAGATCAAGTTTGTTGTTGAAGAACTTATATATATTTTTCTTTCTTTTTCCTATGGTGCAAGGATGATTAATATATCTATTTGGTTATATTTCAAATCTATGCTATTTGAAATGAGGGGATGCATGTTCTGTGGCAACATTTTAATCCATTCTCTATTGTGTTAAAAGTTCCAACATTATCTTGAGTTCTCAATGATCCTAGTCTGATTTTCATTTCATAAATTTATTTTGTGATCTGTTTTATCTCTAAAATAGTATGGGAAGTAGAAAACTATTATTTTCTACTATTCCATGTCTTATTTACTTTTGAAAGATTATTGAAAAACCTTATCATCTAAGAATGATATAGCAGCCTTTGAAGCTTTCAGGTCAAAAGCTAAAACTGCAATGTTGATTAATTGAGATTCATTGAAAATTTGTCTTAGGGAGCTCTACCTAAATAAAATTCAAAGGGAAGTGATTTGAAGAGAACACTTACCCAACTGTTAGTGAACATTTGTCTCTAAAGGGTAATAGAGTAACTATTTTGAGAAAGATTAAATAAAAGACAAATCTATTTACTAATAGATAGTAAGAGATATATCAGTATATATACATTACAAGTTTTGATACTAATGCCAAAGGGGGAGATTTTTATCTCTATTTGAGCATTAGATGTTTTCATTAGTATCAAAGTGGATCAGTCGGTTATCTATGTTGATCAGTTGGTAAAAGGAAGAACTTCAAGCTACAATATGCTAGTCAGTTAAACAAACAAGCCTTCATACCGAGTATTCATAAGGCAGTACCAAGAACTAAATGGGAAAAGGCTTAATTGGGCACCAGAGCGATTTTACCGAGCATCAGAGTATACCAAGCACCAAGCATCAGTAAACACCAAGCACACTAGACACTAAGGACCAATATATTCATCAAGCAGTATTGGTTGTGTTTACTGAGAAATCTAGGAAATGACATAGTAATCATTTATGGCACATTTATCTATGTAAATGGGTACAATAGATTCATAAATTTTTTTACCAAGATTGAGGATTATTTATTATAGATGTAATCATCAAATGTAGTGATGATTCCTATATAATAGTCATATCTAGGTTAATTTTGTACACCGTAGATCTTAGGGTTTGGCTAAGAAGATGTAAACCTAATTAGGTCATGGAAGTCATGAAAATCATAGTAGTTTTCTATATAATTGTAATTCATGTCATTTTGGCATAAGTGTGAAGAAGGTGAAATAAGGAGAAAGAAGATCTTGAAACAGTAGTCGCCTTCAAGATATTAGACATGGTTTGCATATAAGAGCAGTGATCATAGATACAATTTAGTTTATTCAGAAGAAGTCAAGGCTACTGAGTAGAACATAGGATACACTACTACACATTGAGGTGATATTTATTTAGTATATCAGAGATCTGATTTAGACCAAGTATAGTTGTCATTTTGATGTAGGAGCATCTCGGGCTTTGAGCAATCTTGCATCAACCAAAAACATTTCCTATTTTATGTTGTTTGAATTATAATTGTTGCATTTGTTGGTTTCATGTTGTGTGAAGCTTACATGATGTTGAGGAACTATTTTGGAACCTTCTCCTATGGTCTCATAAGGATTGGATGGGTCATTTCAAAGTTAGAGTTGTTTTCCTTGTTGTCAGAGCTGTATTTTCCTACTTTTTGGGTGTTGATTGCGAGGTGTGTATTTGTTGATCCTTAATGAATTAGAATTTACACTCTTATAGAATTTAAGAGGACCCAAGGTAATACCTTATCCTGAGACCAAAAGTCCTAATTCATTATGAGCTAAAAGTTATGACCATTTTTCTCAGGTATCAATTTTCAGCCATTTTACACTTGAAACGTGGAGTTTTTCATCTTGCACGGTTCCGTGTGATGAGATGGGATCTTGCTAAGTTAGGGAAATCTTCTTGGGTCATGTGTGGACCTAAATATAAAGGCACATCATGTTTGGTTGTTTCTTTTATTAGTTTTTGTATCTCTTCCAGGCTGGACCTATAATGTAATTAAATGCCTAACTGGCCAACTTGTGGCTTAGTTGGCTATATATTGAGAGCTTGGGTAGATGTTTAAGGGAGATTGGTGGTAGAATGAGACTATAAGAATAATTGGATCCTGTGAGATCTTATAGATCAGGTTTTTTATCTGATATTGTAATAGAAAAGCTAGTGGTTTGCATGCTTGGAGATAAGGAGATTGCTTGGAGGCTTGCGAGCTCAAGTTTAGATCTGCCTTAGTGTTTCCATTAGTTGCTGATGTGTTTTAGAGCTAGACTAGCTTGGATAGTTTGTAAAATCATTGTATAAGGCTGCAACATGGAAGGCCTCATAGCTGGGCATGTTGAATGAAATTCTATTTTGAAACATTATATTGTTGTATTCTATTGTGCTTGTTGTTGTCATAACTAGTAGTGTAGGCTTGGACTGTCCATTATTGGATTCTCCATCCATACCCTACATCAAGTGGTGTCACAGCTTGAAGATTCTGAGTGTGTGGAAAGATTTCTGAGGTGAGGCAATTTACACTAGGACCTTGGATTGAAGATGCCTCCAAGGAGAGCTTGTGAGATCTCAGAGGAAGAACCTACTGGAGAATTCAATTTTAATGATTTTAGGGCTTTGTAGAAACAAGTGCAAGATCTACAAGAGGAATTGAGAAAGAAGAATACCTTGAAGGATGATAGTGATGAGTCTAAGGAAGATCACTTTGAAGAAGCTATAGAAGAAGCCTGAGATCTAGAGGAGAATAGAATCCTGAAGGCTATGTCTAAAATTGGGAAAAGACCTAAGATTGAAGTTTCTACATTTGCTGGAAGTCTTAGGCCAGAAGAGTTGATTGATTGGATTAATGAGATAGATGAATACTATGAGTATGAAGAAATAGAAGATCATGATAGAGTTTAATTTGTAAAGGCTAAGTTGAAGGGTCATGCAAATATTTGGTGGAGAGAAGTTCAATTGGAAAGAAGTAGGAGAGGAGAAGAAAAGATCACTAGATGGAACTAAATGGTTGACAAGTTGAAAAAGAAATTCATTCCGGTGGATTATGAGTTAGAAATGTTTAAGAAGATGCAAGCCTTGAGGTAGAACAACAAATCAGTGTAGGAGTATACTGAGGAGTTTTATAGAATCCTGATTAGGACTGGTCATTTTGAAGCTGATGAAGAGAAGGTTGTTAGGTATGTTTATGGCTTGAGACCTAGTATTCAAGAAGAGTTACTTACTATTTGGATGATAACTATAGGAGATGCTTATTAGATGGCATTGAAGATTGAGGAGAAGTTGAACAAGAGGTTTGAAGGAAGACAAAATAATAGGAACTAAGGTGGTAAGACTAGTGAAACAGCTGCTGGAGGTAATGTGGTAGAGAATCCTAAGAAGACTGATGAAGGATCTGGCAATGGTCAAATTACTAAGAACTAAAATAATGGATAGAGAGGAAGATGGAAAAATGAATTCACTAGTACTTGTTATCAATGTGGTGAACATGGTCATAGAAGTTTCCAATGTCCTAAAAAAAGAGTTGCATTAACTGCTGAAGAAAACATTGAGAATGCTGCAAAACAAGGTGAATTTCTTCTCACTAGGAGGTTGGCTACATGTGTCCAGGAACCAATCCAAAGAATAAATTTGTTCAAAACCAGATGTAAGTGCAAGGATAAAGTATGTAATGTCATAGTTGATGGTGGTAGTTCTAAAAACTTTATTTCTGAAGAGATGGTTAGTAAATTGAATTTGGAAAGAAGGAAACATCCTAATCCTTATCAGATTAGTTGGATACAAGATGTTTCTAAGGTTAGGATTGAAGAGAAGTACTTGGTTAATTTTTAGATTGGATCTTATCATGATGAAATATTATGTGATGTATTGCCTATGGATGCTTGTCATCTACTGCTTGAGAGACCTTGGCAATTTGATAGACATGTTTTATTTGATGGTCATGCAAATACATATGTGGTAATGCATGGTGGATCTAGGCATAAGTTATTACCCTTACAGGAAGTTGGGGCTAAGGGGTGTGGAGTTATCAAGTGTTGTCCTTATGAAAAATATCAAGAGAAAAGAGTTTATGAACTTGTGGATGAAAGGAAGCTGAATTTGAAAGGAAAGGAGCATGACATAGTTGAGGAATTTATAGAGATTAAGAGGCAGATGATCTTTCTCACAAAGATAGTGCAAAAAATGATAGCACTAGTGATAGAGAGGACTAAAGATGATGTCAAGATGATTGGTAAGTCTAGAGAAGATGTGATTCACCAAAGTTTTTGTGTAATCAAAAGTGGAAAATATGGTTAGAATCAGTTTATGTCAGTAGCAGAAAGGAAAGATGAAGGACAAGCTGATTTGCTAACAGTGGATAAGGTAAAGACAACATGGAATGAGGGACAGGAGGAGATATGGGTTAAGAAGAGATATGGCATACCTATTCTATATTCCTTAAGAATTTCATGAGAACATTCTTTTATTTACTGCGGGTGTCTGATGCAGGAGCATCTTGGGCTTTGAACAATCTTGCATCAACCAAAAACATTTTCTATTTTCTATTGTTTGAATTATAATTATTGCATTTGTTGGTTTCATGTTGTGTGAAGCTTAAATGATTTTGATGACCTATTTTGGAACCTTCTCCTGTGGTTGCATAAGGATTGGATTGGTCATTTCAAAGTTAGAGTTGTTTTCCTTGCCGTCGGAGATGTATTTTCCTACTTTTTGGGTGTTGATTGTGTGGCGTGTAGCCATTGATCCTTAATGAATAATCCTTTTCTCTCTTAGTCCTTTAAGAGGACCTAAATTAATACCTTCTCCTAAGACCGCAAGTCCTAATTCATTATGAGCTAAAAGTTATGACCGTTTTTCTTGGGTATCAATTTTTTGCCAGTTTACACACGAAACATGGAGTTTTTTTGTCTTGCACAGTTCTGTGTGATGAGATTGGATATTTCTAACTTAGGGACATGTTCTTGGGTCATGTGTGGACCTAAATCTAAAGGTGCATCATGTTTGGTTGTTTCTTTCATTAGTTTTCGTATCTCTTCCAGGCTCGACCTATAATGTAATTAAATGCCTAACTAGCTGACTTGTGGCTTAGCAGCCTATATATTGAGAGCTTGGGTAGATGTTTAGGGTAGATTGGTGGTAGCATGAGAGTATAAGGATAATTGGATCCTGCAAGATCTTGTAGATCAGATGTTTTATCTGATATTGTAACAGCAGAGCTAGTGGTTTGCATGCTTGGACACAAGGAGATTACTTGGAGGCTTGCGAGCTCAAGTTTAGATTTGCCTTAGTGTTTCCATCAATTTTTGATGTGTTTTAGAGCTAGACTAGCTTGGATAATTTTTAAACTCATTGTATAAGGCCGCAACCTGTAAGGCCTCATAGCCGGGCATGTTGAATGAAATTCTATTTTGAAAAATTATGTTGTTGTATTATGTTGTGCTTGTTGTTGTCATAACTAGTAGTGTAGGCTTGGACTATCCATTATTGGATCCTCCATCCCTTCCCTATGTCACATTTACAAATACTTTCTATTATCCTCTAATCATTGCAACAGAGTTAGCAAGATCTCTTAACAAAGTAGACTTAAAAGTCTATTTGTAAATCTCTTAACCGAGTACACACTCAAGTAGTATTGTTTAAATCTTTTAACAAGGTAGATCTAGTCAATATAATTATTACTCCTAATAGGGTAAGATCACCAGAAGTGATCACAACTTATAGCCTTAACTGGCATACTTTATTATCTGTAGTAGTGAAGAATTTGTGGCTGTCATCCCCACCACAGTTTTTACCTTCTAACAAGGGTTTCTGTGTAACCAAAATGTCTATGTTATTTGATTGAATTATTGTTTGTTTTAATGCACTTTACATTTATCAAGTCAATTGAATGAATGTTGCAAATAATGGATTCCGTTGGATAGATTAGTTACTACTATTTGCAGATTGAGCATTCAGTTAAAAGTTTTAGTGGGTAATGATTCACGGCTCCCCTCTCAGTCCCTTATTTTTCTATTCCAATACTTTTAGATCTTCTACAGCCAGGACATGTTTTCACATTGGTTTCACTACAAGGGAATGATGAGAGATCAGATTATTGGTTAGCATATTGTGTATGAGGAAAGCATAAACTTGCACAACCAAGGACAGATGATGATATGTTCACATATCCAACAGGATCACATGTTATTGCAAGAACATGGTTGTGCACATATATAATTATATATAATGCCATTCCTACATTTAAAGACTATGAGAAGCACAAAACCATTCTCATGTATTCACACCTTGTTATAGCAACCAATGTTAAGTTGTTGAAATATCAAGGAAAACCAAAGACAAAGGAACTTTGGACTATTAGTACTATTGATCATGAAGCAATATTGAATACCCTCAAGCAAAGAGATGACCCTCCAGGAACACTTCAGTAGGTAAGTTCAATTCAAGTTGTAAGGTTTTCCATGCTTATTACAAATACGTTCAATAAATTAATTGTAGTTTTTTTCTTTATTTGTTTGAGCCAATAAACTTGGTTTTGTATGTGGATTGTAAATGAAGTTGGATACATATATGATAGATATAGAAGATCAAGGTGTGCATTTGATTAGCCCATCTTTTATAACAGTAAAATTCACTATGCATTGGCTAGTGATGTTCTTTGGTTCATTTAGTTACTTATACATTCATAATCTTTTTGTCAACCTATATAAACTTCTTATATTCTCTATTAACTTTTCTTCTTCCTTTTGAATGCAGGGATTGGAATATAGATGTCATCGAGTACCATGTGTTAAACTTGAACAATTTAGGAGCAGAAATGACACTTATTTTTTATATATAGTTGTGTATCTAAGATTTTGTATATAAAAACAACAATTGAATGTAATGTGCATATTTAGAGGCCAAATTTTGTATATAAAAACAATAATCGACTGTAATGTGCATAGTTAGATGCAAAATTTTGTATATATAAAAACAATAATCTAATGTAATGTGCATATTTAGATGCCAAATCTTGTATATAAAAAATTAGATGCAAAATTTAAAATATAAAAGAGCCCATGGGGTTGATTTGAAAATATTAAGAGCCCACATTTTTATCATCTTAATGCCATGTAAAGTTCAAAAATTGTGTTTCCTTACTATGAATGTTGTATCCTTATATTTGTATTGTCTTAATTTTTTATCCTTACATTTGTATTGTCTTAATTCCATGTACATTTGTATCGTCAAATGATGTAATAGTTAGAGTCATTGAGCCAAAATTAGTCAAATGTGTCCAAAGTAAAATGATGATTCCTTAGGGTGAAGGGATATTGTTGAAGGATTGCATCCTGGCACTGAATGGACTATGCCATTATCTCCGGTTGGGTGGGTAAATGCTAGTGACAACCCCATTTTGACCACTGAGTCACTAGAACATTTGTGAACATGCCAGACCAAAGTGTCCCCAAGGTGCACTAAGCATGATTGGGTAGTGATCGTTTGAGGCTCACATCTCAGACCCCATGAGAGGTATCAAAAAATTGTGAGATTCTATAGGACCATGTTTCTGAGGCCTACAATAATCTCTCTCTATTCTGGGAGATTCAAATTTGTTTGAATTTGGCACGCCGATCTCGCTTGATGCCAAAACTTGTAGTGAGGGTCAGTTGAAAGTTGCACCACTTGGTTTGTTCCAAACTATTCATCCCAGCACCAAATAAATTGCTCCATTAGCTTTGATTGGGTGGGTAAATGCTAGTGACAACCCCATTTTGACCACTGAGTCACTAGAACATTCGCGAACATGCCAGACCAAAGTGTCCCCAAGGTGCACTAAGCACGATTGGACTGCAATCTTTCAAGGCTCATATCTTGGACCCCATGAGAGGTATCAGTAAAATATGAGATGATACAAGACCATGTTTCTAAGGCCTACAATAACCTCTCTCCATTCTAGGAGATTCAATTTTTTAAAAATTTGGCACGCCAATCTCGCTTGATGCCAAAACTTGCAGTGAGGGTCAATTGAAAGTTGCACCACTTGGTTTCTTCCAAACCATTTTTCATGACACCAAATAGACTACACCATTATCTCTAGTTGAGTGGGTAAATGCCATTGACAATCCTATCTCGACCACTGAGTCACTAGAACAGTCGTGACCATGTCAGACCAAAGTGTCCCCAAGGTGCACTAAGCACGATTAGGCAACGATCTTTCGAGGCTTGTATCTCATACCCTATGAAAGGTATTGACAAAAATGTGAGATGATACAACACTATGTTTCTAAGGCCTACAATAACCTCTCTCCATTCTTTTAGTTTCAAATTTGTTTGAATTTGGCATGCCAGTCTCACTTGATGCCAAAACTTGCAGTGAGGGTCAGTTGAAAGTTGCACCACTAGGTTTCTTCCAAACCATTCATCCTGACACTAAATGGATCGTGTCATTAGCTCCAGTTGGGCAGGTAAATTCTAGTGACAAATCCATTTCAACCACCGAGTCACTAGAACATTTGCGACCATGTCGGACCAAAGTGTCCCCAAGGTGCACTAAGCATGATTGGGTAGTGATCTTTCAAGGACCATATCTCAGACCCTATGAGAGGTATTGACAAACCATGAGATGCTACAAGACCATACTTCTGAGTCCTACAATAAACTCTCTCCATTCTTGGAGATTCAATTTTTTTGAATTTGGCACACCAATCTTGCTTGATGCCAAAACTTGCAGTGAGGGTCAATTGAAAGATGCAAGACTGGGTTTCTTCCAAACTATTCATCCTGACACTGAATAGACTATGCCATTGGCTTTGGTTGGGTAGGTAAATGCTAGTGAAAACCCCATTTTGACCATTGAGTCACTAGAACATTTGCGATCATGCCAGACCAAAGTGTCCCCAAGGTGCAGTAAGTATGATTAGGCAGTGATCTATCGAGGCTTATATCTCGAACCCCATGAGAGGTATCAATGATCAGTGAGATGCTACAAGATTATGTTTATGAGGCCTACAATATCTTCTCTTCATTCTGGGAGATTCAATTTTTTTTGAATTTGGCATGCTAGTCTTTCTTGATACCAAAACTTCCAATGAGGGTTAGTTGAAAGTTGCACCACTGGGTTTCTTCCAAACCGTTCGTCTTGGCACTGAATGGTCTACACCATTAGCTCTCATTGGGCAGGTAAATGATAGTGACAACCTCATTTGAAACACAAATTTAGTAGAACATTCATGAACATGTCAGACCAAAGTGTTCTCAAGGTCCACTAAGCACCATTACATATGTTGGCAAGCATTCTGGTGTGTCAAGAGGCAAAGTAATCCTTTAAATGGATGCTTTGATTGGTGTGTCAAGAGGTGAGCATTCTAATATTTTGTATTGATTGATAATCCTTTGTAAAGGATCATGCATTGTAAGCCATTAAATGGCATTAGGAAGGGCTAAATGTACCTAGGGGTCACTAGGGGTGATTAAGTTAATCCTAGGTTAGTTGGATTGATCTAAAGAGCTCTACGGTCTATAATGGATATAAAATGGCCAATAGAGTCAATCAAATAATGTAAAAGCACTTGAAGTGCTAAAATATTGAAATTTCCTAGATTGGAAAAATAAGCCTATAAGGCTCATATGGGGTTATAGGTTAGTTTGGATTACAAAGGTTGTTTTGAACCTTTTTAAAAGTTCTAAGAAGGGGTATTAGATTCAATTTGTCAAGTTGACAACATTAGTTTTCAACTTGACAACATCTTTAAATCATACTTTAGTTATGACAGTCAGTTTGGGATTGTTTCCAAGTAGTTAGATAGCTAGATAGAGGTTTCAGTCAGGTTTTGAAGGAGTTTTGAGTCTTTTTTTTAGGGGATCTACATGAGTGAATGGGGGATGTCAATTTGGGAATGTAAGGAAACAAAAATGTAATGTTTTACAATCAATAAACAAGTATTTTCTCTACATGTTGTTAACTATCATGTGGAATAGCCAGTGGAACAACAAATTAATGTGCTTGACTTGAACATGATTTCGGTTGGGTAGTGAAGTAAATGCATTGCTTTGATTATTTTTTACATCTTACATGCATTACTTTCAGTCTTTTTATTGTTATTAAAGCAAAGAAAGTGACTATTGTTCTATGACTATGACCGGTTGAAGGGTACAATTAGTGTGTAGGGATTGTAGTCTCCTTAAGGAATTGACTCTCCCACCCACTATGACCAATGTAACTGGTGGGAGAAGTCACTGATTTATTATATCCTTGTATTATAATTGTTTTATGCAGGGATATGTGAAGTGATGGTTGAGAGAACACTGATTGATAGAGTTTACTGATTGAAGGAGAGCCCTTCTTCACACCAGTCATTATGGAAGCTGATTACCCTTGAGAAGATTTTTTCTTATGATGGAATAGGGATATTAGGATCCTTAATAATGTGTTAGGCCAACTAGATTGTCTTGGAGATAGTTACAAAGGTCTTTTTGAGTAGACCCTAGGTATATGACCCTAAAACAAGGGTTTGGTGGCTAGTGAATTTGGTGAGTGGTGAAACCTTATAAACTAAAAATCTTGTGTTTTGAAACCTTAAGAAATATTTTTTCATGCTTTGGGGTGCAGGAAGTAAGTGCATATATGAGTTACTTTGTTATTTGGAGGAAATTAGGCCTAGTTTGTGGGTGCTAGGGTAGTAGATCTGGCATTTGGTCCAAAGGATTCTACCCTGAGTCTTGGGGAGAACTTAAGGAATCCAAAAGGGTATCTAGATCAACCATTATTTTCTTGAGTTGTTTGGAGAATTCTGGGGAAAAGGGCTGATTTATGACTAGTGAAGGCTACAAGCCTACAATGGCTATTGGAGTGGATTGGTGGAAGATTAGTTGACCATAATTGATAGATTGGTGGAACATAATAGATGGACCATATTAAGATTTTATATTGTGTTAGAATCAAGGTGGAAGACATATTTCAAGTTTTGACAAGATGGAAGCTCTAGGTGCACTGAGAGGCCTAGAATGGAGTTGGTGCTAAGAGAAGTTGGGATGAGAGGTTAGAGGAAGTGAACTTGTTCAAAATGTCTAATGTTTTGGTTCTCTAAAGTTAGAGAACTCTATTTGACCCTTGAGTTGACACTAACTTCTTGAGTAGATTCCAAGATGCTTGTAGAATCCTCAAGTTGAGATGGGTTCCTTGAGGGGATAGTAGAGGGCTCTATATTAGATTAGCTTGGTTGAAAGCATCAGATACACATGAATACAATGTAGCACATAAATTTTGAATTCACTTAAATGATGAATTACACATGTGAACACATGTAGCACATAAAGTGTACACATAAATTTTCTTAAGTCATGAAGCATACATGTAGCACATAGATTATAAAGCATACACATGAATTCACTGAAGTCATGCATGTAGCCCATACACATGAATTTAGGTTATGAAGAATGTACTTGAATATACATGAATATACTTAAGGCATAAATCATCCACATGATTACATACACATGAGCATATTTACATACTAACAATGAATAAATGAACACACAATTAATAATTGGATCGAATATCAAGTTTCATATATATCAAAATGAACATGAATAATTCTATACATATTTACAAAATCAACATATCTATATACAATGTGACATACACCATCTCAAAATGTGTCATATTACATCTCAAAATAAGAAGTTCAACTACAAATGTTTCTATATTGTCTTAAAATGGAAGCACTTCCATCTTGGTAGGTTGAGCACCCTCTTTTAGTGCATTTATCATGATAGACTTGCATTTAGGATGCATTCTGCACTTGATTCCTTCATTTTAGGTGAAATTAGGGTTAGGATCCCAAGGATTCTCCTTAATTCCCCTCCTTTATGGCTATATTTTATACATAGGAATTAGCAATAGGTACTCCTGGCCTTCCTCATATTCATCATAGGAGTTTGTGCCTCTCTCTGGCACTTTGCCTTGTTCTGTTATCATTTCTAGGTTTCCGGACACCCCTAGAACCTTAGGTTTCCTGTTCTGGATGGATCTCAACCCCTGGGTCAAGCTTGAGGTCAACCCTGACCTAGGTTAGAGTTTAGGTCATCCTTGACCTAGGTCAAAGCTGAGGTCATCCTTGACCTCATGTAGGATTTGATCCCCCTTTTCAAATTTTGGTCCTGGAGGGCCCCGAAATCAATGGTGGGCTCTGAGATCTGAATGCGGAAGGATTTTAATTTGAAATTCATTTAATTATTTTCCCTCCTTAGTTGTTTATTGTGATTGGACCATAATTCAAGGTGAAATTTGAATTATGGGTCCTCACATTACTCTAGGAGCCTCACCTTGAAGCCTCTATATAAAGACTCTCATTTGCCTTCATTTTCACAATAAGGACATCAACCAAGATCAAGAAATTTCATGAGCAAGAATCCATCAAGGAGACTTAGTTGATTGAAGCAAGCAAGCAATAGTGAAGTGAAGATGCAAGATTGCAAGAGGATGATATAGAAGATCAAGCCATTGTTGATATCAAGCATTTTTGTGAGCACACCATTTTGAACATCTATTTGGAGCAAGAGAGAGATCCTTTCATCCTTGATCCACCATTATCAATATTCAAGCATTCAAAGATACAATCATGGGGTAGCAATTATGGATTATGAGTTTGATGAGAGTACTTTATCCTTGGGAGCTTGGTATGCTTTCTTATCTTATTCAAATCTATGCATTGCTTTCTCATACATATTCATGCTAGGGTTTCAATCTAGAAGATTAGATCTTGGCATTACACATTCAATACACACACATATTCTATTACATTCGGCTATTCGTGGAGGTGGATATCACCAAAATAGGGATTTGACTAAGGCAAAACCCTATATAGCCACCCCAAAACACCATTTTTAGATATCTACAGTCGTTGTTTTGAGGATTGAAGTGTAGATCTGAGTACCCTTTTTGTCAAACTTTCAGGATCTATGAACAAAATTTCTGTCGAAACTATTTCGGGTCAAGGATGACCTCTAGTGGGGGGTAAGATTGTGCCCTACTATCCGGGTCAAAGTCGACCTACTTCCAGAGAGACAAAAGTTTTATGGGTTTTCTCTGTTGGGGTTTTATGGTCCCAGATCTGGTTGCAGAATTTCTTGACACTCTACACAGGCATCAGAAAATGGGTATTTCCAAATTAATTCCATAATGAGGTATGTATCTTATCTTATCTGATTTCAAGTATTTCTAGATTTACATTACTCATCCATCCAATTCCAATTCAACATACAAATGAATATGAGGAATATTAGATGCACTGTTAAAGCCCCTTTTTACCTCTATTCATTTTGGTGAACCCATTTATGACAACTCTTTCTTTTTGGTATTAGATTTAGATCTTTCATGCTTATAAAATTGCATTTCTTGCATTTATATTTCAAAACTACAAAAAAATTGCAAAATCTCTTTAAAATACAAAAACATTTTCATGCTTTTAGTATTTCTTTGTATTCAACATGTATGATTCTTTTTTTGAATACTTTGATGAGGCTTTTATTGTACAAGAGGATAGATTCCCTAATGAGGTACATGGTAGTGAGGATGAAAATTGTCTAGATAAGATCTCCATTAATTCTACACCTTTGATGATGGTAAAAGGATGTCCTTGCATAACGATTAAGGGTAAACCTAGAGATCCATTGGATTTCTTTGAACACACTAATTCTGTTTCACATGCTTATCACACATGGAATAACCCTCAGCCTACTATTCCAATTTCTTTACCATCTTCTCAACCTATGCTTCCTCAAGCACCTAGGTTTCCTTCCACCTTTAAGGAGTATAACTTAGTTGACCAATTATGTGCTACTTCTGCTAAGATATCTTTATGGGAATTACTTAAAACTTCCCTGACATATCATGAGGCATTGTAAAAAGATTTATCCACTCTTCCTGCTTCACCTCCTAATCAAGAGAACATTCATTCTATTTTGGAGTGCATGCATACTATGCCTTTTGTACCTCCTATTGTGTTTTCTGATAAAGATTTACCTTCTCCTAAGGTGCATAATCAATATGATGCTCTTATGGTTGTTGTTTCTATTAATCAAAGTATCATTTGAAGAATGTTAATTGATAATGGATCTGGGCTTAATCTTTGTAGCATGGATATGCTTAAGGAAATTAAGGCCGATCTCACAACTATTCAACTTGGTAATGTCCCTATACATGGATTTGATAATATTGCAAAGAGAAATTTGGGCATTATTACCTTACCTGTTAAAGTGGGCCCAATTATTCTAAATACACCTATTCATGTTATGCCTGGACCTCTCAATTACAACCTTCTTTTAGGAAGACCTTGGTTACATACTATGCATGCAGTTCCTTCTACTCTTCATCGCAAGGTTAGGTTAATCTATAACAACTTAATGTATACATTACATGCGGATGATGCACCAAATCCTTGCCTAAATGTAGAATATGCTAAAATCTCTGAGCCTCTCCAACCAAGCAAAGAAATTAAAAAACAACCTAAGATAAAACAATCTGAGATACAACAACTAGAAGCTCCATCTTCTCCTTTTACTGAGGATGATTGGGGGACATTGGATTTAAATCCTACCTTCATTGGAGAATATAAGGTCTCTGATTTGGAATTCATGAAGAAACAAAGTGAATTTTAGAAACAAGTTTTTACTCCTTCCCCACTTTTTGAGGAATTAAAAAGTAATTTTGTTGTTGCCTCGATTGAAGAAATGATTGAAACAATAAAGCTTGATTGTTATGATATTGTGACATATGCCGCTCCTTGGACTCCATCTGATATGGCCGATGGATATGGTTCTGGTTATCATCTCCTTAAGAAGTTAGGATTTAATGGGAAATGATGTGGTAAATATGAGCAAGGTATACAAGTACCTTTGGATAATGACATTTATGATCATATGTATGGATTAGGATTTAATCCTTATAGGCAACCATTGGTTTTTCCTCCTAATGTTAATCATATATGCGGTGGACAATTGAAATTGGTTAACCCACTCCTCATTGACATTAATCAAACACCTAATTTGGATATTTTTCCTAAAGATGAAGCCTTAATGGATTTCTTAGGGGTTTATGAGGATTTACCTAAGTTTCATCACAAACGACGGAAGCCTTATTGTTTAAGTACCAATGCTTATTTTGGAGAACATGATAAACATGATATTTTTCCTTTATCGATGGATCCTCCGATATGAAGTGATTTGTTAATAATTGATACTATTGATATTCAAATGGATGAGAACAATCCTAAAAAAGATGATAAATATTGGGAAGTGTTTGAATGAGGATGAATGTGATTAGTTGGTTTCCCTTTTACTTGAATTCAAGGACATTTTTTCTTGGACATATTCAGATATGTCGGGTATCGACTCTAAGATTGTTACTCATAATATTATTTTAAAACCAAATATGAAACCTGTGAAGAAAAAAATTTGAAAGATGAATCCCTGAATTGCTTTATTGGTTAAAATTGAAATTGAAAAGTTATTGGATGCTGGATTTATCTGTTCTATTGATTACTCAGAATGGATTTCAAACATTGTGCCTATTTCAAAAGCAGAAAATAAGATAAGGAAGTGTACCAATTTTAGAGACTTGAACAAGGCATCCTTAATGGATGATTTCTCGTTACCTAAAATTGATATGATTGTGGATTCAACAATGGGTCATGCCTTGTTATCTTTTATGGATGGTTTTTCTGGATATAATCAATTTTTTATTCTTCCTGAAGATCAATTTAAGACCGCATTTATAACACCTTGGAGAACATTTTGTTGGGTCATGATGCCTTTTGGATTAAAAAATGCAGGAGAAACTTATCAACGAGCTATGACTTTGATTTTTCATGACTAAATTCATAAGATCCTTGAAGATTATGTGAATGATATCTTAGCAAAATCTATACAAAGAGAAGATCATGTTACTATTTTATGACAAATATTTGAAAGGATTAGAAGTTATAACATGATATTGAATCCTAAGAAATGTGTCTTTGGAGTGGATTCTGGTAAATTATTAGGATTTATAATCTCTAAGTAAGGCATAGAAGTAGATACTGAAAAGATTGAAGCTATTGTTAATATGCCTCTTAAGAATATTTCTTAGTTACAGAGTTTACAAGGAAAAATACAAGCTATTTGTCGCTTTATTTCTAATCTAGCTGATTGAACCATTCCTTTTACTTCCTTTCTTAGAAAGGATACCACTTTCTCTTGGAATGATGAATGTAAACAAACTTTTGGGCAGTTTAAGGAGTATCTTGCAAATCCTCCTATCTTGTAACCGACTAAATTTGATAAACCATTTCATTTGTATACCTCAGCAACTCTGAAAGCCCTGAGTGCGTTGTTAGCTCAAAATGATAATAATGATAAAGAAAGACCTGTGTATTACATTAGTTAGACTTTACTTGAGTATGAAACAAGATACAAATATTTTGAAAGACAATGCTTAGTAGTAGTTTATGCATGCTAAAAACTCAGACATTATCTTATAAATGTTGAATTCAATGTGATTGTTAAATTTGATCCTTTGAAATATCTTTTCTCACAAACTAATCTCTCTGGCTATCTAGCAAAGTGGGTGATGTTACTTATAGAATTTGACCTTAATTTCATTTCATGGAAGTCTATTAAGGGAAAAGCTTTAATAGATTATTTAGTTGAAGCTCCTTGTCCTCATTCTGATACATGTTCTACTTCAATAGAATTCCCTGATGACAATATTTTAGCTATTCAATAGGATGATATTTGGGAATTATATTTCAATGGGTCTAAATGTAAGACAGGGTCTGGTGTTGGTATTATCTTGATTCTTCCTATGAAAAAGCCAATCCCTTTATCATACAAATTAACCTTTCCTTGTACTAATAACATTGCAGAGTATGAAGCTCTTATAGCTAGCCTACGAGCAACTTCATCCCTTAACATCAAACACTTGCACATATATGGAGATTCACAATTGATTATTGAAAAAATTAGCAGAGGTTATCAGACTAAGAATGATAAAATGACACAATATAGAGATTTTGCTCTTAATGTTCTTTTGCAATTCTCTTCTTATACAATTCAAACCTTACCTAGGAAAGATAATTGACATACAGATGCCATGGCAAGTGCAACTTCTTTGGTTTTTATTGAGAATAATGCTGAAAACTTTCAATTTACTATACAAACTCTTAAAAACCTTGCAATTTCTAAAAATATTACCTCTGATTGTTTCAATTTACATTCAGATGAATGGTATTATCATATTTTTCATTTCTTGAAAGATGGTACTTTTCCTGAATCAGCAACAAGGAACATGCATAATCGTATTAGGAAGCTTGCAACACATTACATCATTCTAGGAGATATGATTTACAAATGCTCTTATGAAGGATTACTATTAAGATGTCTCAATAGAACTAAAATCCTGGTAGCTCTTGCAGAAGCCCATTCTGGTTTTGTGGGGGACAGTTTGGTGGAAAATCCATGGTTAATAAATTCCTTAGAATGGGATATTATTGGAAAATAATGGAACAAGATTATTTCATGTTTGTTAATAAATGTCCTCAATGTCAACAACATAGTAATTTGATTCATGCTCCTTCTCATGAGTTTCATAATCAATTTTCTCTATGGCCTTTTAGTATTTGGGGTTTTGATCTTATTGGAAAAATCTCACCAGCTTCTTCTTAAGGACATACTTACATCTTGACTGCTACAGATTACTTCATGAAGTTGGTTGAAGTTATCCCTCTTCGTTCAATGACTGCGGATGTTATTTGTGATTTCATCCTTAACAATATCATAACACAATTTGGTATACCTTCAATGATAGTTTCAGATAATGGTACCTCTTTTAAAAACAAAGAAGTGGCAAAATTCTTGGAGAAATATCAAATTCAACATAGATTTTCAACTCCTTATTATCCTCAATCTAATGGTCAAGTTGAAGCATCAAATAAAATCATCGAACAAATCCTAAGAAAAAAAGTTAACAAGCATGCAAAAGATTTCCATACTCAATTGACCTATGCTTTATGGGCTTATAAGACTAGTGTTTGTACTACCACAGGTACTTCTCCTTACAATCTTGTCTATGGTACTAATGCTATTATGCCTTTGGAATTAGAAATACCTTCTTTATGTGTTTCATTTCATGGGATAATCGACAAGGATACTTTTTGGGAACAATGTTTACAAGAGCTAGAAATGTTGGATGAACAACAAATACATGTGTTAGAACATATAAAAGCTTATCATAAATCTCTTCATAAGCAATATAATCATAAGGTAATTGAATGAACATTTTCAATTGGTGATTTAGTCTTATATGAGAATCATCGAAATGTGAATGCTTTACCTAGTGAAAAAGGAAAGTTTAGCCCTAATTGGCTTGGACCTTTTGTTGTCATTGAAGACTTTGGTTCAGGTGCTTATAAAATTTCTGATATGGATGGTGTTTCTTTTAAGGAACATATTAATATTATGCATTTCAAATGTTATTATCCTTAATTTCATTCATTATTTCCTTGTGCATTTATGTATTCCTTATAAAATTTGTTTTATAGGTTATGTAGTTTTAGCAAAATTACACGATGAATATATTTATGCACCTTCTTTCTTTCTGTTAAGTTTTATATTGATGAAATCATAGTAATCAAATATAGAACTAATTAGTAAAGAAAGTTTTTCATTCATCAAAATTTTTTCAAGTTCTAATACAAATGTGGCCCATGGCCCTATTTATCACTACGTCTATCATTATGCTCTGACGGTCGATGGCTCCTTGATCTCTCTGGCCTATGATAGGAAGATGTAGATATGTGTGTTTGTGTGTGGCTCCTCGATATGCTCATACAATGTGAGAACCCTCGGGCACTTTGCAACTTAGCTATCAACTTCTCTTCTCTTTCTCTACACATCCTCAGCTCTCATTAGACACATGCAAAGATATTGACATGCCTGCCTAGATCTCTGTAGCCAAGAGAGGATTCTCACTCACTCATTGGTAGTCGATGGGATATACATGTATCCTTCAAAATATCAGATACAAAGCTCCTCCACTTTTCTATGCTAGCTACAAAATGAAATTACATTTATCAATTTAGTGCTTTTTCATTTCAAATCAAGTTGCATATTCAATCAAATCTTATGTTTCATACCTGGGTCTCCCTCCTAGATGTCACTGAAGGGTCTAGATGGTGGGGGCATGGAGTGAGTACTCTCTCCATGCTCGCTATGTCTAGGCCTCACTGATGGTGTCTTTGTGTGGGCATGTGGAGGCCGTCATGATCTTAGTGGTGATGCATGAAAAATGTGTACATCTGCACTAGTATCACTAGCTAGGGGCATCTCCTCTTCTCTCTCCTCTACTCTCTCCTCCATGGGTTCTCTCTTGAAGATGTTATCCTCCTCATCTCTGAGATCCTCATCCTCTTCTACTGTACCAGTATCCTGGTGAATCCTTGGTGAAAGGCCTAGATCACCTATAGTATAATCCTTATGGAATATGGGGCAAGTCCCTTGTAGACTCCAATACCTGATGTAATATCAGCTCATGCCTGAATAGGTCACATCTGCTAGTACCTCTATATCCTCTATCTCATCTACATCATTTTCTTCTATGTCTTCTATCGATGGTCAGCATATGGTGTCGAGTCTCTAATAGTACCTCATCAGATGTACATAATGAGGTACTACTCTAGGGACTCCTTGTAACAAGCCAAACTATCTCATCAACAAATCATAATAGTATGGCATCACTATATGATTCTGATGACCCTCCAATAGCTTCTATTGTTGTGAATGTCTCATCTGGAATCATGTATCTAGCCACTCTGTCATCTGGTAGTAGGGTCTCCATATCACATCGGTGCCCAAAAAATGGTCTAGACGTACCCTCCAATAGAGGATATCTCTGAACTTCCAGGCATCTCTCAGAGGATAGGTTAAGACTCTTGGTGTACTCGCATCTACCATCATTGGAGAACCCTATGGATGTGTACATGCAAAATGCTCAAATAGCCAAATTTGCAAGAGTGTGCATATCGAAAGACTCTCTCTCTGATATCTCACTAGCTGACATAGCTCATGGTATAGATGGGCTAACATGTTGCAACCCCATGAGAACATGGTCCTCTCAATCTCCATCCTCTGTATAAGATGGGTAAGAGGTGTAGAAAATATGGTACCCTTTGAGTTGGGTAACACAACCAAGGATACTATACAAAGCATCACTCTCTGTACCAAAGGTATAGGACCTGATAGTATGGATGAAAAATGGACTTGATCTAATTGGGTTCGCATCTATGGAACCCTTCCCAAGAAATACTCTTTATCTGCAAGGATCTCCTCACAAACTCACTATGCTCTAGGTCTGATAGTCTCACCTCAGACTAGAAGCCACAAGATCTTGTAGACATCCTCTAGTGTCACTATAATCTCTCTTGAGGGAAGATGGAAGGAACATGTATCCTCATCCCACCTCTCTGTCAGAGCTGATAGCATGGCTCGATGTAGCCTGATCTGTGGTAGGACTGTTACCTAGTACAATCCTATGTCTCTCAGTAGCTGCATCTCATCCTCACTAAGCTCAGATAGTGTCTCTCTAATGATCACTAGTAACTCTCCAAATGGATGCTCTTGGAGATGGACCATGTCCTATAAGCACAAACAAACATCATATCAGCATTCTACGTCATCAAATATGTAAATCCAACTTGACTAGGTCAAGGTTGACCTAAGTTAGGTTAGAGTCAACCTTCTTGGATCAAGGTTGACTTTCCTAGGTCAGGGTTGACCTTGTTGGGTCAAGGTCAATCTCATCCTAGATAAGGTGGAGACCTTCCAGTTCATGTTGACCTTCTTGGGTCAAGGTCAACATAACTAGTCAAGGTCGACATAACTGGGTTAGGGTCAACCAGTAAGGGTCAAGGTTGACCTTTCCTACAAAAATCAAGAATTTGTGAAATACAAAAACCAATAACAGGAAACTCACCTTGGGAAGTGACCGTCCAGTAGCCAGACACTATCTGAGGAGCTCCATGCGTGTCGCTCAAAGTTCTTCTCTCCTCGACATCTTGCTTTCTCTCTTCGAATCTAAAAATGGTAATAATGAGTAAGTATGACTTTGTTTTCCTTATTTATAGTTAAAAATAGGTTTTTGTTAGGGTTTCTCTTAGGGTTTACTCATGGTAAATTCAGATTCCCTTATGCATTTAGATAGACATTCACTCTTTTCATCATAACTTGAGTTCAGTAACTTCATTTTTAGTGTTTTTAGTGGCATTGTAATCATGATTCAGATACCTAAATTCTTGAATCAGTTTAGGAAGGCTAGGAATCCTTCTAATTGGTTTAGGAAATGACTTTTCAAAAAACTACATATCCAGTGTATAAAGTTATCCTTATCACCCTGTTTCACCCTTCAGAAGTAGAAAGCCAAAACAGGGGGGGCATCAGGGGCTTTATGCACTTCTCAAGTTGTCATATAGTAAGATCTAGGTGATTTGTGATTTTCAATAACCTTGTGTGTTGCAAGTTCTAACAATTTTTTGTAGATCTCGACATCGAGGACTTGGCTATATCTTTTTTATTTACTATGATGATTTCTTACTTTAGCTTGCATATTCACGTAGTGTCAAATCTAAGATAAAGTTGGGGATAAATGTATCATCTTAAAATGGAATCACTTCCATCTTGGTAGGTTTAGCACCCTCTTTTAGTACATTTATCATGATAGACTTACATTTAGGATGCATTATGCACTTGATTCTTTCATTCTAGGTCAAATTAGGGTTAGGATCTCAAGGAGTCTCCTTAATTTCCAACCTCTATGGATCTATTTTATAGGTAGGACTAGAAGTAGGTCCTCTTTTCCTTCATCATATTCATCATAGGAATTTTTTCCTTTCTCTAGCACTCTGCCCTGTTCTGTTATCATTTCTAGGTCTCCGGGCACCCCTGGAACCTTTTGTTTCCTGTTCTGGCTAGATCTGAACCCCTGGGTCAAGGTTGAGGTTGAGGTCAACCCTAACCTAGGTTAGAGTTGAGTTCACCCCTGACCTAGGTTAGAGCCGAGTTCATCCTTGACCTCCTGTGGGATTTGATCCCCCTTTTCAAATTTTGGTCCTCGAGGGCCCCAAAATCAATGTCGGGCTCTCGGATCTGAATGCAGAAGGGTTTTAATTTGAAATTAATTTAATTATTTTCCCTCCTTAGTTGGTTATTGTGATTGGACCATAATTTGAGCTAAAATTTTAATTATGGGTCCTCACATTACTCTAGGAGCCTCACCTTGAAACCTCTATATAAAGACTCATTTGTGATCATTTTCACAATAAGGACATCAACCAAGATCAAGAAATTTCATGAGCAAGGATCCATCAAGGAGACTTAGTTGATTGAAGCAAGAAAGTAATAGTGAAGTGAAGATGCAAGATTGCAAGAGGATGATATAGAAGATCAAGCCATTGTTGATATCAATTATTTTTGTGAGCACACCATTTTGAACATCTATTTGGAGCAAGAGAGAGATCCTTTCTTCTTTGATACACCATTATCAATATTCAAGCATTCAAAGATATAATCATGGTGTAGCAATTATAGATTATGAGGTTGATGAGAGTACTTTAGCCTTGGGGGCTTGGTATGCTTTCTTATCTTATTCAAATCTATGCATTGCTTTCTCATACATATTCATGCTAGGGTTTCAATCTAGAGGATTAGATCTTGGAATTACACAATCAATACACACACATATTCTATTACATCCGACTATTCATGGAGGTGGAGATCACCAAAATGGGGTTTTGACTAAGACAAAACCCTATATAGCCACCCCAAAACACCATTTTTAGATATCTACAGTCATTGTTTTGAGGATTGAAGTGCATATCTGAGTACCCTTTTCATCAAACTTTCAGGATTAGCGAACAAAATTTTCATCAGAAATATTTTGGGTCAAGGAACACCTTCAGTGGGGGGTAAGATTGTGCCCCAGGGTAAGATTGTGCCCTGCTATCTGGGTTTTCTCTGTTGCGGTTTTTTGGGTTTTCTCTGTTGCGGTTTATGGGTTTTCTCTGTTGCAGTTTTCTGGTCTCGAATTTGGTTGAAGAATTTCCCGCGACTATACATAGGCATCAAAAAACAAGTATTTCTAGATTAATTCCATCATGAGGTATGTATCTTATCGTATCTGATTTCAAGCATTTCCAGATTTACATTACTAATCCATTCAATTCGAATTCAAAATACAAATGAATAGGAGGAATGTTAGATGCATTAATGTTAAAGCCCCTTTTTACCTCTATTTAGTTTCTACAACATCCCATTCTACTAGTGGATCATCAAAATGTAGCCTCTTTGAATTTCTCTTTGGCTCTGATAGATCCTACATTCAAACACAAAAGTGAAACCCCAAGTTAGATTACTTAGATTTATATGGTTTCTACAAATAAGAAATAAAAATTGAAAATCATAGTCAACAATAATAAATAAAATTTAAACTAAAATTGAACTCTCATGTACCTCACCTCTCTATCTCCTTGCAATGACAAGAGACCTAATACATGTCCTTTATAGCGAAGGAACAATTCCACCAATGTCAACTCTGACTTGTATATGTTTGTGAACATGAGATTGATCTATGATTTATACTATTTAATGTTAAATCTTTGGTAGAAAATATATGTTTACAAAATAACTAAATTAATATTAAAATGTACCTGTGTTGAACTTTCTTTAGGAAATGTCAGCTGAGCCATCAATGATACAAACCCTTGGCATTCTACCTCCCTCAAACTAGGGGTGACGTACAAAATTCAAACAGATACTTCATACAATCACGACTTGATCATATTATATATACTTCATAGTAAAATAAACACAAATAAATTTGGAAATATACTTACTGTGGGGCTATCACTGCAGATTGAGATGCTTGTGACTCTATCATGGCGAAAGGGTCTCACGACATCATCAGACACCACTCTTTGTCAAATAAACCATGTAAATTAAAAATGAGTACACACAACTGACAAGTATACATGTATGCATAAACAAACTAAATTACTTAATTACCTTCCCCTTGTCAATGCCTAATGCCTGAACCCCCTCACATTGCCCCCTAGTGGCAACTGGTGACACCTGCATCAGTATGTAATAAGATGATCGTAAAAATTAGAAAAAACATGTACATATACTATTATAATAATTTAAGTGACGTAGGGTAGGGATGGAGGATCCAATAATGGATGGTCCAAACCTACACTGCTGATTATAACAACAACAAGCACAGTGGAATATAACAATGTAATGCTTCAAAACATAATTTCATTCAACATGCCCGGCTATAAGGCCTTTCGGGTTTTGACCTATTACAATGAAATAAAAAATTATTAGAAATAGCTCACAAGATCCAAGGAACCACCAACTAGTTCAGATCTGTAATAGGCAACCTCTGATAGGAACAACCACCATTGGATCTAAACTTGTACTCACACTTCCAAGCAACCCCTTGTTGTCCTAAGTGCGTAGGCCACTAGTTCTGCTAAAAAGTCCTAGATTCACAAATTTGCTTCTACTCTACTCTTCCTAATGATCTAAGGATCATCTAACACTCAACTTATTGACTAAACATCTACCCATGCTCTTAATATATAGCCAGCTAAGCCACAAGTCGGCCAGTCAGGCTTTAATTGCAATATAGGTCCAGTCCAATAAGAGAAACCAAAACTAATGCAAGAATGATAAAAAATTAATGTGCCTTTGGATTTAGGTCCACACATGACCCAAAAACATACCCTAACTTTGCAAGGCCCCATCTCATCACACAGAACCGCGCAAGAAGAAACACTCCACGTTTCGCATGAAAACTGGCAAAAAATAGGTCCCTGAGTAAAACGGTCATAACTTTTGACTCATAATGAATTAGGATTTTCTCCCTTGGGAAAAGATATTATTTTAGGTCCTCTTTAAGGCCTTTAGAGAAAAAAGGCTGATTAATTAAGGATCAATAGTGCCACATCCCACAATCAGCTCCAAAACTACAAGAAAATACTGCTCCGACGACAAGGAAAACATCTCTAACTTTGAAACAGTTCATCCAATATCTCCCTAACCATGCCACCTCAAGAGATACAACCTTAGAAATATCTTTCAAATACATCAAGTAAAAAATACCTTTCAGCACATATTCCAAAGATCTTCATAGGTCATCACAACCCAGAACCTTAGAAAGCTGCCCAAAGCAAAGCATTGCATCCCTCTGCCAAGGAATTTCTCCAAGTCAAAGAAAGATCTTCAGGAACCCAAAATGCTCCTACATCAGAATACCCAGGTAAATAGAAATTATGTCCCATACTTTAATCTCAAAAAAATTATCTGCAATCAACTTCATCTTCACCAAAGGCTTCCAATCCTTCAAGGATAAGAGAACAAATTGGAACACTAACCATCTATGCTTCATCCATTCAAAAATCAGGATTGTATGAATCTCAACAATCAAGTCAGTATACCACTGATCACCACAACCAATCTCAACAAAAAGAGTATCCAAATCCCCAATAAGTAGATCCAAAGTGAGATCCACATCAATATGAAATCTCTCATCATCAATATCCTGTATCTGCAACTCATCACAAGACTCATTACTGTCAACCAGCAATTCAAGTCCACAACCAGAAAATAAGATTTGCACCATAAAAATTAAGAAAATCAAGTCACCAACACCACCATCACAAAGGTGTTTAGTAATAGATAAATCATCACCAACAATAGTCTGATCACACCCAACCAGATGCTCTGTAATCTCCATGTCAGACACAACCGGCTGAACATGAAAACAAATCTTCTCACCAGCCTCAACAAGGTCAACAACATCATCAACAACCACAGGTATCTCAATAATAGCCATAAGTTACTCTATAGGTTTCATGTCAGACTCCACCAAATGAGCATCAAAACCAATGACTTCACCACCAGCAATCTCATTGCACACAACAAGATACTCTACATCATCGGCAACCACATGTATCTCAGCAACAGCCATAAGTTGCTCTACAGGTTTCATTTCAGACTCCACCAAATGAGCATCAAAACCAATCTCTTCACCACTAGCAATCTCATTGTGCACAACAAGATACTCTATAAGTTCCATGTCAGATCCATCCATCTGTGCATGCGAACCAATAGATATTTCATCAACTCTAGCCAAGTCATCAGGGACTTCCACAAGCTTTTGTCATCTCTGCACAAACTTCTTCTTTGTAGTATGCCTTCTTAATTCCTCTTGTAGGTCTTGCACTTGTCTCTTCAAAGCTCTAAATTCCTTTGCAATCATACTAAGGTCCAATCCTCTTGGAGACATCCTTCAAGATCTTCAAAAAGCCAAGGCAACAAATCACCAACAAGGTCCTAGTGCAAACAGCCTCAACTCAATTTGTACACTCAAGATCTTCAAGCTCTAATACCACTTGACGTAGGGCAGGGATGGAGGATCTAATAATGGATGGTCCAAACCTACACTGCTGATTATAACAACAACAAGCACAACAGAATATAACAATGTAATTCTTCAAAATAGAATTTCATTCAACATGCCTAGTTGTAAGGTCTTCTGGGTTTTGGCCTATTAAAATGAAATTAAAAAGTATCAGCAAGATCTCACAAGATCCAAGGAACCACCAACTAGTTCAGATCTACAATAGTTAGCCTCTGATAGGAACAACCACCACTGGATCTAAACTTGTACTCACACTTCCAAGCAACCCCTTGTTGTCCTAAGCCCACAAGCAACTAGTTCTGCTACAGAGTCCCAGATTCAAAAATCTACTTCTACTCTACTCTTCCTAATGATCTAAGGATCATCTAGCCAAGCTCTCAATATATAGCCAGCTAAGCCATAAGTCGGCCAGTCAGGCTTTACTTACAATATAGGTCCAGTCTAATAAGAGAAACCAAAACTAATGCAAGAATGATAAAAAATTAATGCACCTTTGGATTTAGGTCCAAACATGACCAAAAAACATGCCCCTAACTTCACAAGGCTCCATCTCATCACACAGAACTGCACAAGAAGAAACACTCCACGTTTCGCATGAAAACTGTCAAAAAATAGGTCCCCAAGTAAAATGGTCATAACTTTTGATTCATAATGAATTAGGAGTTGTGCTCTTGGGAAAAGATATCATTTTAGGTCCTCTTTAAGTCCCTAAGAGTGCAATGTCTGATTCATTAAGGATCAACAGTGCCACATCCTACAATCATCTCCAAAACTGTAGGAAAATACTACTCCGATGACAAGGAAAACAACTCTAACTTTGAAATAGTTCATCCAATATCTCCCAACCATGCCACCTCAAGAGCTGAAACCTTAGACATATCTTCCACATACATTAAGGAAAAAATACCTTTCAGGGCACATTCCAAAGATCTCCACAGGTCATCACAACCCAGAAACTCAGAAAGCTGCCCAAAGCAAAGCATTGCATCCCTCTGCTAGGGAATTCCTCCAAGACAAAGAAAGATCTTCAGGAACCCAAAATTCTCTTGCATCATTAAGGAAGCCAATGAGTAAATTAAAACATATGTACCATAGAAGTTTCAAGGCCAAATGATATGGCCGAAAGCATGGACCCCTCCACCTATGCCATATCCTCCTCTTTCATCGACTGAACATAAATGTAACACATAAAAAAATATAAGTGGGAAATCATTATAAGAAAATTCTACTAAAAATATGAACATTTAAAATTAAATACAATGTAAAAAGTGAACTGTTTACCCTTACCATAACAGTAGGAGTCCATGGCTCTCTATGCCCCTGATGTACATCTTCATGAGGTGCTTCAATGCCTATAGTGTGCTATGTAGTATCATCCACCTCAAAGACTTAGTTATATGCATCACTATCATTCAGGGGATCTAAGCACAGATTCTTGCACATAATGCAAGTGTGGGGCACATAAACATGTGAGCTCGTGGAGGATGTGGAAGGGCTAGAAGCATCAAGATGAGGAGGCAACAATTTTATGCTCTGCGTAACTAGTAGATCACTCAAGGTGTGAATGGCTTGAATAGTCTGTGAGCTAGCCTCAACAATAATATCAAGATTATGTACTATAGGAGGTGGTGAAATCTTGAGAGGGGGGACATATATGCAAGATTTCACCCAGTGTGCTCACGACTTGTCCTGAGGAGCACCTAAGCCTACACCCTGGTTCGGTCTCATACTCCAATAATTTACCTTGTGACCGAGCACAAATTTAGAATACAATTTTTTAATGAAATAAAATGGGACATCCAAATTGTTGTTAGGTGGTCTATCAAAAACCATCCACCAACGGTCCCAAAAGTTGTCATGTATTGCATCATTTTGTGCACCATTTAATTGACAAGTTGGATTTTTTAGGGTCCACTTTTAAACTAGTTTTGGGATCCACAAAAAGATTACATATGTCATGTTTTGTTATGTTTAGTTTTATAACTTGATCATAGTCAAACCCATTGTCAAACTGGGTGTGCCATGGAATCACACCAAAGAAGTGCAACATTATGTTTCTCTGTAAGTTTCTCCATGTTTTCAATAATGGAGTTCAATGTGGAAAATATGGGGTGCAATGTGGGGATATTAGCATATGTGGTCTGATATCCTCTAAGCTGATTTAGATTGTCTCCTATGAGATCCTCTAAACGACAAGGGTTTGAGAGCGGTGGTTCATCTTCTGAAAGTTAGGGATTGTTTGGAGGTGGTTCTGGATTATTTGTGGGACCATTGGGAGGGTTTTCTGATTGATTTGAGTCCATGTCTGATTACGATTAGAACCCAAATACACAATTATAATTAATTTAGAAAACAATTAAAAAATATCATTTAAACCCTAGTTTTTATATAAAAAACTTCAAATTTCAGTTCAAAAACAATAAAAATAATACAAACTTAAAAATTTAACTTACCTATTGATGTTGAGTGAATTAGATATGAAATTTTATCGGATATTTGAAACCCTTAGAGCTGTGTTCAACATTTTCACAATGAAAATGTTGAACATGATCGTGGGTTACAAATATAATTACTGGCAAAAATTGGATACCTGATAATATCAAATATCCGATTAGGCCCATGCTTTGGCTTTTGACTTGGCTAGGTGTACTGACACCCAGGCATACTAAAAAGTCAACAAACTTTTTAGTGCACTTTTCGATGAGTGAAAAGTTTATTTTTTCACATTGCCACTTTTTAGCATACCATGATCCTACACATACCCAATTATAGCTTGCATATCATCTTAGTTTTCATATCCTCATCATCAAGGATCATTATTGTAAACTAGTTCCTTATATTAGTTTTGTGAGTTCTTGATCTCCACTAGTTTTGTTATAGTTTCATTTATCTTTGAAATCTTGCATATTGATGATCTTAGTATTTTGTTGGTAGATCACACCCACATAAAATATCGAAGAGAAAATCAACAAGTCTTGGGCACACTTGTTTGTCTCATTGGAGGTTGTGGAGAAGTCTTCTTATGTCATTTGTTTAAGTTTTCATACATGTTTTAGTTTATTTGAATGTTGTCCCACTAACTATTTATATGTTTGAGTCTGTTCCATACAGGTAGATTTCCCCTCATACACTTTAAATGACCCTCCTTGCTTTTCTTTTCTAGGAACATCAAGTAGGAGCTCAGAAGATGTTCACATTAATATACCTAACTCAGATGAACAAAAGGTACATATTCAACAACAATTACTAAACTAATTATGAGAATTATATGATACAATGCATAAATCAAATCTAGTAAAGAAAAATGAAGGATTAGTTGAACAACATTGAATCTTATAGCCAAGTTGTGCTTACCATATGCCCATGGTGAAACAATGAATAATACAAACATTACTCTTACCATAATTATCAAGGATATGGTAAAGACATAATTGCTCATGTACAAATACCAAAAAAGATAACTAAATTTATTCCCTCACCTAGAAATAATATGCCTCCACTTAGGGGAATGCTAAATGGAAACAGTCAAAATTTTAGTAGATATCATTTTAACCCTTTACATAATCCAAATAATATGTAGCATGGATAGCCCCAATACCAACTAAATTCTCATAATAAATTACATCATCCATTTTAGAAAGGATATCAGTATGGACCACATCAATATGATCCTAATGGCCAACCATATCCTCCAATGTATTACCAACCACAATACCAACAAACACATTTCTATAATTATCAATATAATGGTACAAGTCAAAACCATCATCAACAAAATATTCAGAACCAAGGGCAACAATATCAACCACACCATAGAAAAAATGTCTTTCCAAGAGGCCTTATGAATGTAGATAGGTATAGACAATTGGATTTTATAGGACTCATAGGATATCCTAATAACATAATGAATGAGTTAAGAAATTATATCCCTAAGTTTAGTGGAAAAAATGATGAAACATGAGAAAGTCATGTGAGATTATTCAACAATACAATGGACAATTTTGATGTGAGACATGAGGATATATACATGAAACTATTTATGTAGTCCTTAAAAAATGACACAAGGGATTAAAAAATGCATTAATCAGTTGTTGGTTACAATTCAAATGTATTTTCTTGGAACAATATGGGGACCATATTGACCCTACATTTTCCTTACATGAATTAACTAGTGTACAAAAAGGATACAATGAGTTAGTATCAGACTTCAACAAAATATTCAACAAATTGCTGAAAAAAATTTGATTCCCTATGAATCGAGTAGATTAGGTATGTCTAGCATTCTATTTTGGATGCCTTTGAAAGAAAGAAAAGTTATGAGATTAGATTGAATAGTCCAACCTCTTTACAAGAGGCATGTAAAGTTTTAATGATAATAGAAAAAAATAGGAAAGCCTCTGGTAAACCTAGAAGAAGAGATGCTATCAAGTTACATAATCCCAAGGTGCCAAAACAAAACCAAGAAGAGGAAAAATTGGAAAAAGTTATAAATTCCTTAAGAGATCTATCACAAAAGGTAGGTAGGGTTTAAAGACCATAGTTTCATATGAATGATAGACCTATAGTCCATGACATGCCTAAAAATACTACTTGGAAGGATAAGAAACCAATTGAACATGAAAATAAAGATAATACTAACAAGGATACACCTGACCCTCTTAAAAGATAAGGAAACCATATGGTAGAATAAGATCCTTAGTGTATAGCATATATGAAATATACCTGACTCCCCATTACAATGTGTTGTAGCCAAAAGCTTGGAAGAAGAAAGTTCATAATATAATAAATATAACCCAACTAAAATAATTAATACATTCTCAGTAACCACTTTTGGTGTTGATGATGATTATGATTCCTTGGAGGATGGGTATTAATACAATGTTAGAAGAAATCAACAATACTAATACCAATAGAGGTTTTTTCAAACAATGAATATAATTGTTGCACAAACCAATATGATATGAATGAATTTAGAAGACCTATAAATTAGGAGATCAAGGTTCATACTCTTGTAGTAGTAGCACAAGTTGGGAGTAATTACAACCTCCAAAATATAGTGGTGAACCTAGATAAGGGAAGACCTATAGTTATTTTCGTAAAAGAATGAGGTTGAAAAGTAGAAAGATCCTTCCACCATTAAAAATAAGCAGTATAGTGTTATGCCAAATAAACCAAGGTATGATGGAACTAAAATAAATGATCCTCCAAGAAATGAGACTCTTGAGAAAATTGAGTTGGTTAAGCCCATGGAGGCCCCTAGTACCCCATCATTTGATATTTCTAATGCCCTACCATAAATGAAGGTTTTTGTCCTTTTTCTTGAGATGATGAAATTCCATGAATATAGGGAGAGTGATATACCACTCTTGTTGAATGTCCCTAATAATAAAGGAACATGAGGTACCTAAAACAAATAATGAAGAAGGAGGGCCAATTTGAGAAGTATATTTAGGAACCACATTGACTAAAAATCCATCCCAAATTGATCCGTTCTATATGACATTGTTGATAAGTAAAAAGCAAGTAAAAAATTGTATGATTGATTTAGGGGCAGTAATAAATATAATGCTCTTTGAGGTCATAAAGGAACTAGGGTTGTGGGTTGATAAAATGTAGTGCCTCTTCCATTTACATTATGCATTCCATATTGAGGGATGTTCCTTTGACTTTTCATGCTCGTTGTGTGATCATGTTGGATCTGTGTGAGATTTATACCTTCGAGGTGATCTTATTTATGTTGTTACATTGACAAGTTGTTTATGATGTATGCCTAGATGAGAGGACCATTATGTTGTGGTTGGTTGTATACCTTATCTGAGATTCATATTTCTTCTCCTATGTAATTGGTTGAGCTAATCATGTGATGCACTGATTATTCTCATGTTATGCTTTTATGTTAGCATTGTGAGATGCACCCAATTTGATTGATTATTGTGTTCATTCTGAGATTTCTACTATGATTACGATTGGTTTCTATCTTGTTTGTATTTTAATTTTATTTGAGGATGTCACTAAGGTTTTTGCTAGTGGCTGCTGGATTCTAATTATGTCACAAAGTTATTATGTGAGTACCCATGTGATGTGGTTAGTGGTTGCACTGTGTGATTTATTTGATTATTGCACTTCATTTCAGTTACTACAACATCTTTTATTCATCTATTAGATTATGATGTTATTATTATTTTTATATGAGAGATACTTGTTATTATTATTTGATTATCTACATGAGGAGATGCATCGATGACTTCATTATTTTGATTGCCAATATCTTAGCTATGATAGATGGATAGATTATGTTGTTATTTTAGTTTGATCATATATGCAGGATGATGCTATTGATGTGACATTATTCTTTATGATGATGTGTGGCTTATTTTGTACTCAAGACTACTAATTTATGCTATTGGGATGATGATATTGGACTAATTGATTATATTGTTCTTTGATGTCTTGGATATATTTGTTAAACACTTTTAGTGATTTATGCTCATATAGTCATAAAATAATGATTAAAATGCTTTTAATTTAAATGAAAATGTTATGTAATTGTATGAGGTGTATTTATCTATTGCACCTTTGCTATGCTTTTTACCTTGGTGCCAGTATGAATTGAGATAGATTCATAGTCACCCATTTGTGAAATCCACACAATGTCTCATTCTCCTTCACTATTTTTAATTCAGGCATCTTCATTGATATTATATGTGCTTCGGCTATTAATATATGGTGAGAGGTTGCACTTTATGTTTTCTTTTTTTAGTGAACATGTATTAGACACATTCATCCTAAGCTATAGGAATTGAGTGTGTGCCTATGTCCCTAGTAGTGACACTAGGAGATAGTAACTTTGGAATTGCATACTAAGCCAATTCATACCTATATGTACAATGTATTTGTATTATATTATTATCCCTCTGGTACATGTTGGTAAACCTAAACTTCATGATGCATTATGTGATTGGACCCGTGAGCATGTCTATGCATTTATAGATTCATAGTTCTCGCGAAAGGTTTTTCATTTATAATGTCAATTTTTAATGCGCATGGGAATTTTTATTATATAATTTTAAATTATTGGATAATTTTCTATAGTTATATTCTAAATATCTAGATTGATTTAATTATTTTGGAAAATGGGATTAATTGATTATTTAGTTATTTAAATAATCAATTTTATAAGTCACTTTTGAAAAGTGCTTATATTGGCAAAAAGTGAATTTATTCTCACTTTGAATTTTAGGTATATACTTTCTAGATGTTTGAGAGTGGTTTCAACTTCATGGGACATATGTTAAAGATTCTAGCTTTTGAGGGTTTTTAGGAATTTTAAACTTAGCCAAATTTCAAGAATTATCATATTGTCTTCAACATGATTCCCAGTGGACTATTGATTGTAACCTTCATCCCTTGACATCTACACAATCATTTAAGGATTGTTTCCTATTGTATTTTTTATGCAATGGTTAGTTCGTAACTAACATGTATGTTTAACTATGTTAGGATTAACATTTACTTTGGGCTGAAAATGAATATCCATTATATGGATTGACAATGGAAATTAGTCTCCTCCTAGTGTAGCCATGAGTTTTTGCTAGCCTTGCCTCTTTTAGTTCATGGACGATGTCCGAATTCTTGAATGAAAATCTTGCGAATGTGTATTCTCCATTTCGGGTAGGTGGTTGTTAGTGGCTTGGGAACCTTTGGAAGTGCTTGTAAGACTTTTTCTTATCTACAAACATGTAATGTTTGTGTTGTTATCTTGAGATTTTTATTTGATGCACTTGATTACTTGATTCTCATGTTATGTTAGCTTGTAATTCAAAAAAAAATTAAGTTCATGTTTTACCCCTTTGATTCTTGTAGTTCCTAGGTGGAGCATTAAATCTGGTATCAGGCCCATGTTCATACATTGGGTCTCTATGTATATGTTTCCCACTTAGTGGATATTATGGATGTATGAGAGAATGAATTTTGAACTATGAGATGGTGGTTACATGTTGCATGGGTGCACAAGTGAGGTATTCCTAAGTGTGCTCGAGGAAACAACCTGAGTAACATGTGGTGAAGGAAGTGTCTCCCCTAGATCTTTGTACCCGCCAAGGATGGATGATACCCCTACATGAGAACCTCCTTAGAGAAATTTAGAAAGTATGGTAGGTATGATGTCCATAGCCATTGGAGCATTTGGTGACCTTTGTATGGTCTATTTGTGTGGATGTCGTGCCAATTGTGGTTGTGTTTCCATTCATTACAACTTAATAGCTTGCTTTCCTATGTTTCTTTCTTGATGGCTTTGGATGTTTAGTTTCCCTTGAGTGAATTATTTGCATGTGTGACCCCTTGGTTGGAGTCATTGATTGGTGTGCTTGCACGACCTTGAGTTCCTATTGTTTGACCTCTATGGGATGTGGTGTAATGTATTTCTAATAATATTGCATTAGTGTGAAGGTAATAAAATGAATTATGTTCTTCATTCATTGGCATCTTATCTATTGCATTTTTAGGCATTCTTCCTATAGAGTGATGTTTATACACCACAGTAAATCATGAAAATGAACATTCTTGGGTAATGCAAAGTGTGACTATTTATTACAATAGATCATTTGGGTAAATGACTTATGTCCCCAAATTTCTTGGTTTCTTAATCTTTTTGGGAAAAGTTATGTGGTGGTTGTAAATAATTTTTTACCTTGTGAACTTGCATATACCTTGTATTGAGTGCAATGAATACTTGGTGATAGTAGAGATTATCTATCACTTATTTAATGTAGGGATTATTTCCATATCATTGTGAGTTGGGTGGTGTCATATTGTTTTAGCTAGTTCGATGACTCGTGATGTGAGTTGTGCATACCCCATTTATGGGAAGAACCTTTTTGGTTGTTTGTGCTACTAAGTTAGCTTAAATTATGATACACCTTTGTACTTTTACCCATTGGACATTAAGATTTGAATCTATAGGAGGCATAAAGGGCATGCCTTTAGTGAATTAATTTTGTTTTGTTGGTTTTTTATTTATTTGGAAAACCTTTGATGAGCTAGTATTAGGATCATGAAAGTCTCAATCCAAGATCGAGGACGTGTTTTAGCCCCAAATGTCATTTCCTGGGTATTCGTATGGGTGTCCTTTTGATATGAGGATGATGTTAGATTACTGAAAGGATAAGAGGTCCCTTTTGAGGCCAAGTTTTGATGTGTTTCTCTTGTGACCTTTCACCTATGAGGGGGCTCAGTTATTTTTTTCTCTTCTTTTTGATATAAATTTATTTTTAGTTTTTTTTTTCTAGTATAAATTTTCTTCTAAGAATAAAATGAAAGATACAATTTTTGAGGTTTTTTCTAATGTTTCTCCAATTTTTCCAATTTCTTTTAATGTTTCTAAGGTTTGCATTTGGGTTAAGGATTCTTCTTTTGTTTCTCTTATTAAAGTTGTTGTCTCTAATGATGTTGTTCTATCCAACTTTATATCTCTTTTTATTCCACCTCCTTGTATAGATCAACTTTTTTCTTTTTTTGATGTGAATCTTGGTTAAACTAACAATTGGATCCATATTATTTTTTATTAAATGGTAAAAGTACAAACCCGTGTCACACTTTTATAAAGGAAAAGGTCAACATCACACAAATTGTTCAACTTTAACGACATAAATATGACATTTGTGTTTAGAATTTAAAGATTATCTAAACTGATGAAATGTTTAAAACTAGATAAAGTTTATGCCAATAATTTTTTTAAAAATTTGAATGAGAATTGACATAGTCTATTAATATTTTAAGTCCATTTTTGAGTTGCTAAAAAATGCTAAAAATATGAGGTCTAGTTCCCACCAAACAACTATATACAAATAATCTTTTTTTCCTCTGATTTCAAAACATATTATAGATGACATGTATAGCTAGTGCAAAAAAGAAGAAAGATTGGTTTTTGATGTATATTTTCTCCGATATAACTAAAAGTTGAACTTATCCGAAATTGATAGTTTTCATCTCCTGTCAAATTTTCCCTATCAAATCTACATCATTCAGAAAAAAATTACATATTCTTCAAGAGGACTCTCTCCTCTAGTGTTAAATATGAATTTTAAATTTTTCTGATATAATTTACTATTTTTTTTCTTTATTTGAAGAAGCATCTTCTCGAATGTTAAAATACCTACTTGTAGTATTTTAAAATTATAATATATTAGATCTAATCAAAATACTATAAAACTTATATGAAAATAATCTTGACTCTGAACTCTACAAAAGGGTATTTTTATATTTTTTAAAAATATTTGAAACATCACTATCTAAAATATTTTTATTTCTTTGGTAATTGGACCCAAATTGGTATAAAACATGCATTTAATAGATATTTCTAATTGGAAAAGTTGAAGCGCTTATCTAATGAATCTAGCTAGACCATATGTTTAAAAAAAATTAATTTTTAGTTAGAAATACTCAAATTCATTTGTGTTGATAAGTCAGCCTGAAACGTGACACAACATTGCACTTTTACCCTATATAGAAAGTCATAATTTTGAAGTTATATAAAAGGTGATCAAATGTATATCACTAATATATATTATTAGCATTTATTTTGATAATCTTGATACCATGATAATATACATAGATATTACTACAAAATGAAGTGCACCATCACTTATTCATTGCATTGAATATACTAAAGAATTAAAACTTTCATGATATAATGTAATTTATCTTTCGAGTTGACTTCCTACATAGAGGTGTTGCAGCATGTTCTAAGTAATGTTTATCTTTTTTTAAAGATAAGACTATGTTTGAACTATTTGTAGAATTGTTTACTATTTACACTTATTATGTAAATGCTTTTTTGTATTGATAAGTGTATTGCTTATTAATTTGAAGTTCCTATGTAATTGATTCAATTGTTATGTTTCTCATACATTTTTTGGTATGTATTTTGTATATTAGCTACGTGGATAGGGGTATAATTTGTTTCTAGGGAACTCCTTTAAATAAAATTTTAGTCAACATATGTGATCTCTATTATATTTATAGTAAATGTTTGTTCTGTATTGATTTTTTATATGAATGCTCATTAAGATGTATTATAATGTTATTTAGGTTTTCTTTTCCTTTTGTAGTCTGAACAAGATTTCCCCCATTTGAAAAGGCATAAATTCAAAACACGTTGTATTTTTAATTCTTAAGTGTTAGTGGCTCTTCCCATTATATTTATGCAATTTTAAAAATATATTCCAATGTTAAGAGGATTATTCAAGTATTATTCTATGAGGTGTGATTAATGGAAATTTGTTACAATCCTACATGGTGTAACATAGGACACAATTGAATAAATATTTTGGAGAAAGAATAGGTCTATATTTAGTTTCGTCTATGAAGTTTCATTTACTCATAAATGGTAGGCATTTTAATATTGATCAACCATCATAATAAAAAATCATGACAAAATTTGAAATTCTTGGGTGTATAGGGTATGTTGTGTACTCAAGGCTTGTTGAACCTATATAACTAACCTTAGAAATACCACTTTTGACCAAAGAAACTAAACATGGAGGAGTTACTCTTCCTCCTCAATCAGTTCTAAACTATACTTGCTAGATCATAAGTGATAGCTCATGTCCTAACTTCAGATTCCCTAGCCTTAGGAGATAAGATCTATTTTAGGGTTTTGAAAAGCTAATTAGTCCTAGATTCAACACATTGTACAAATCTAATATGTTAAGCATGAGATTTTGGGAACCTTATTTTATTTCCTTTCAAGAAAGGAGTTGATCCCCAACCTTTATATTGGCATATATAAATTTTTGTTGGTCAACATTTATGGTGTTCAAAGTATGGTATACTATAACATTTCTTTTATTTTTTGTCTTTTATTTGCTATGACGGGTTTTTCTTATTTTGGGTATATTTACCTAGTGATATCAATAATGTTATTAGGGATATTGAGAGGCTACTTCTAAGAAATACAATAGGATTATGTAAGATCATTTGTGTAGTTTGGGTATCTAGTGATACATCTTTATTAATTTATCCCCATAAAAAGTGGTATAACACTTGACATTTTTAGTGACTTTTAAATTATTTATGTCATGGTACCCATTATGCAGTAAATATCTTGAGACTCAATATAATCTCAAGAAGTTGTTTACGCTATAATTTATGACACATATATATATTTATATAATACAATGGCCTATATTTTATCCAAATATATGTCACGTATAAACTTATAATTAGAAAAAGAAAAACCTAATTAAAAAATATAAGTTTACATTTTTACCATTATACTTTATCAAAAAATAAACTAAATATAAATTTTATAATAGTAGTTCAATAGATAAAAAATTGAAAGAATCTCTAAACAAAATAAATGTTAAATGAATTCATATAATGTGACATTATCAACCAAAAATAATAAAATACAATTAATATAAATTAAGACTAACATTTTAATAATCTATTCTATTGATAAAATAAATGTTAATTTTAATGGTAGTGTATGTTATTTTATAAACCCTTAGATATACCAAGTCTAGAGGAGACCTTTGGAGGGCTAGAACAACTTCTAAATATGTAACTTAAACCATAATGAAACTCAATTTTAGTGTTGATTTGTTATCGTAAAACTCACTATATGAATCTAGAGGACAATAAGAAATGCTCACAATTTTTCTCCTCGGCTTTGGTTTCAGTTATGAAGACCTAATCTATTTACAAGTAGGGGGCTTATGGAAACCAAGAGCATTATTCAAAGTTTAAATCTGAGTTTATGAAGCTCGAGCTTTTTATTTACTAGATAATCATCATCTCTAAGCTCAGATAATCATCATCTCTGATCTTAGACAAAACCTTTAATAGATGAGCTATAGTGAGTCTACTTGTCCTTGAATTTCGACCACAACATCACTCCCACATATTTGAGAATTATTGTGAACTAGCATTTGAATCTTAATGGGGATATTGTCATTAATTCCCCAATTTATCATATGTTGATAATTAACCCTAGGATTAGCTAATTTATCCACCACATGATTACCCTCATTTTACACATGGGTGACCTTATACTCATCAAACATATTTAGCATTTGGATGCTATGTTTAATCAAAGATTTAATTGTCCAACTAGGGGTCACTTTTCCAATAAGACACTTGATAATGTTAAGAGAGTCACTCTCTAACCAAACTTTTGTAATCCCCCTATCCATAGCCTTTTTAACCCAATATAGTTTGTATAAGCCTTGACAAAGTAGATAACACCACATAGTTATAATGTAGGTGGGGAATTATTTTCATAAAAAGAATTAAGTGGAGAGTTCACTTCAACTTGAAATTTTTTCTAAGCTTGCTCCTACATTTACAATTTATGGAGCAACAAAAGAGATATGTTGACCTTATCCTACTTGCATTCTATTCAACCAATGGAAAAGGGAGGATTGGGGATTGTATATTTTCATGCTATGGCATGGATTAAAAATTACTAATACCAAGTGAGCTTGGTTGAGTGTGATGTAAAGGGGAGTGTTTTTAGATTGCTTCTCTTTTTTAAGCCACATAAAAGTTAGCTTAATTAAACTTGGAAGGATTTGCAAGTTGTCTCACTCTAATTAACATGACAAGTTGAAATGCTTAAATATGACTTCGACTTTCCAACTTACTTAATTTGGTGGAAAACATTAATAGAAACAAACGAGCAATATCTAGCTATTTTCAACCAATTTTGTGGAAATACATTTAAAAAAAATAAAACCAAGCCTTCAAAAGCATTTGGTTTTCCTTATTCTAAATTGGAAGAGTAAGAGACAACTTAAAAATGAATTACATTTCTTAATTTTTGAGGTGCAAGCTATCTAATTGATTCACTTATTTGTGCCTCACTTTCTTCAACCCAAACTCTCTAACTTTAACTAGTGTAAATTTTGAAGGACTAGAAATGGATCTTTGGAAGAAATATTAGTTTCTTTCCTCTATACACTACAATAGATATCTAATCCCACTTTGATTACATTTGAGAATTAATGCCAAGTAGAAATGCTCCCCTCTAAATGAATTAAGTCCCTCTTTTAATTTGGAAACTTGAATTTGATGCTTAAGCCCAATGCTTGTCTTGAAACATCCTTCCTACATTATCACCTCCTACTTAGTGAATATGTTCCCTTTTTCCAACCCTAGTCACTCCATTTCATTCACTTTCTACTAGCAATAATTTAGCTTTTTAAGACATTCTCAATTTATTAGATACTTACAATTTTTTCCATTCTCATTATACTATTCTATTGATCCATTTCCTAAAGTCTTGCACTATAGAAAATTAAAATTTATTCTAAGTCACTTTAAAATCCAACATACAAATAATTTTTAAATATATGTAAAAATCTCAAATGTTAACCTTCTTTTTTTTTCCTTAACATCATCTAACCCTTAAACATACATATAAATTTAGATTTGAAGTAACATTAAAAAACCAAGTAGAAAACTCCTTTCGAAGACGCACTGAAAAACCAAATTAGAAACTCATTTAAAAAAAAAATTGTACCTCGCCAATGGAGTTGACATCCAGCATAACAGTTTGCATTTTTTTTTCATTGAGAAAATAAACATCCCGAATCATTTAGCAATTTGTTCGAATCCAGATCAGTTGGGACATTTTTATTCTATCCAATTGAAATAAGACTGCTGGTTTACGGTGTCTTTTGATTCGCCCCTCATATTCGAGAAAACTACTCTAATACCAACTCAGAATTTTATCTTTGACTGCTTTATATCTAAGCTTGCAATAGAAATGAATTGAATTAAAAAATTAACACAGGGACATAAAATTTGGAAGAAAACCATTAAGTTACTTCGTTCCGGAGAAACCGACATCTGTAACTTCTATGTTCCGATATACCTTTAAACATTTGAGCAAACCAGAAAAGCGGGGTAAAATAAATCAGGTAGTGGTAGTTACGTTGGACGGATCAAGGGCCCAGAGAATGCCATGCAGAACAAAGTCATCGGTCACAAACGCATCCGGCTGTATAACCGGAACGTAGTTGATAGCCAGATTGGAATGGCGAGTACAAGTGATTTCAAGACTGTGGCCGCGGAAAAGTGTCGGAATCTTGTGTCTGGCCGGAAGCCTGCATAAGTCGGCGCTGGTTAACCTCTGCGGCACCACGTGGAACGTCAGATTGTTACCGAAATACGACGGTGACGACGATAAGTTGGCATAGGCGTCCACCGGAGCGAAAACCGTTATTCTGGCTGTGGAATTCCCTGTCGCTTCTGCCAGCCAGGCATTTAACAGTTTAATCTGCAATAACGATGATTTCCGTCTGTTATATTTCACTTTCTTCTTGTCACAATTTTCAAAGTTGATATTTACCATTAAAATTCGCCTCAAATTTTCCAGAAAAAAATAATAATATATATTTTCTTTATAAAGATCAAATCATCGAGTGTTTTCTCTTGTGAAAATACGCTTATAATTTCTGGAGTCAATTTGTCGAAAATAAAATTAACTAAGATTTTGTTTCAAATTCAATGGAAGAATGTCAAACAAACCAGCAGAGATATTTCGGAAACCCTGGGCTCAGGTTTGCACAAACAATATTTTCTCTGTTTGGACACAATTCAAAATCTTGTCGAAACATACTTTGCAAATTCTCACCTCAATTTCATAAATAATCTGTTCTTTTTGCAAAAAAACGTCATAAACAACCGTATTAATCTCATTTTACAAAATTTGCGTCTGCCAATTTTCAGGAACTTTTATCTGAAACAAAAATGGAAATTAGAGAAATTCAATTAAAATCTTGGAATTAATTTCTGAAAAACAATATTTTCTTTTACGAATTCGACTGGTTCGTGTACTCCATAGAACGATAAGTGAAAGAAATTAATGAAAAGTCAAAGATTCTTTGCTTGAAATGCTGGGAGACAATGTATGTTTTATTTGTCAATCGCAGGAATGAAAGAAAGTTCGGTTGAAGAAACTCCTGGCTAGTAAGTTTAAAGAAGTATATTCCTAAATTCGCTTGCTGAAGATTTTTGCAACTGATCACATTTCCTTAGATTTGACAGAGAGAGAAAATAAAGTTACAAAATAATTCACTCAGCTTTTCCAATTTGTCAGAAAGTAAACAAAATTTGAAGAAGTTCGTTAGACTTGATTGATAGAGGAAAGGAAGTTACAAAATATTTTATTAAGCTTTTCCAAAATGTCTCAAAGTAAACAGAATCTGAAGAAATTTTCCTAAAATTGATATTTAAAAGGAAAACTTGAATAATATTTCAGTTTTTCACAAGATCGTAAAGAAACCAAAGAAACTTTCTTTGTTTAAAGTTTGTAAAACTTGTTTGGTTACAAAGCAAACTCTCTTAAACATGCTTTGAAAATTCTCGCCTGACTTTTATAAACATTCAGTAGTTCTGACCAAAAAATTGTCAAGAAAAAATGTACTAATTTCATTTTATAAAATTAGCCTCCGACAATTTACGGGTATTTTTGTCTGAAACACAGATGGAAATTAGAGAAATGATTTTAAAGTTTCGGAGTTGATTTAAAGAAATTTAAACACAGATGGAAATTAGAGAAATGATTTTAAAGTTTCGGAGATGATTTAAAGAAATTTACGAAAAGCTAAGATTCTCAAATGCCGAGAGACAATGTGCGTTTTATTTGTTAATCACAGAAATATAAGAAACTTCAGTTGAAGAAAACTCAATGGCTGCAGAGTTTCAAGAAATCCGTTCCTAAACTCGCTAGCTTAAATAATTGCAACTGAAGACAATTCTTTAAACTTGAAAGATAAAGAAAAGGCAATCACAAAATATTTTACTATGCTTTTCCAATTTTCACAAGTAAACAGAAATCGAAGAAAATTTTCCTAAACTTGATATTTAAAAGAAAAGCTCGAATAAAATTTCAATTTGTTACAAGAGTGTAGAGAAACTAAATAAATTTTGAGAAAAACTTTGTAAAGATCCTTTTATCGATTAGAAAATATTTTTTACCTGTAAGCTCATGGCAATATAGAAGGACAAGCATCCATTGTCGCGCAAGGCGAGCTGCAACCTGCGCCACAGCTCCCAATTCGTTCCGTTGTTGTGGCGCTGCGTCGGTGCCGACCTGGCGTTTGGAAGTGAGAGGAAATCTGACACATTACAAGAAACGAAAGGAAGGGAATCGAATCGGAGCTGATCGAGCGACGGATCGAAGTAATAAAAGGGCCGATGAACGCCGTGAATTGTCAGACCGCCGGCCGAAAAGATGTCCGGGTGTGAAATCTCCACGCCGTTCAACGCCACGGTGCTGTTCACGGTCTGCACACCGGTGACGATCAAACCCTTGCCGTGAAGACGAGTAGGTAGGCAAGCGCCCGATTCGAGAATCTGGAGGTCTTTGCCTAGGAGCATTTCATTGGTCGTGTGGTAACGGAGCAGGTTGAGCATGAGCCAGGAAGGTAACGTTGTGTTCACCAGAGCAGGGTCGTTAATGGCGAAAAATGTGGCAGGGCCGGCCGGGAGGACCTCTACTGCGAAAATCTCGAAAGCCGAGCCCATTATGTGGTAGCCTGCGTCTCTCAGGGCTGCACTAGCCTTCATTACCAGCGGATCAGTGGACGGCGAGTCCCAGAGTCTTGGAGGTTTGAAGGAAACCTCTGGAGGATTCGATTCCTGGACCGATCCTGTCCTGTCTTTTCCCGTGGAAGAGACCGCGGCTAGCGCCAACGCCATTGACACGAATATTGAAAGCAGGCCGGGAGCCCGTGCGCACGGCATTCTGATCTGAACGAGCTTTTCTTTGCTGATCTCTGCTACTGCTGCAACGAAATTAAAATGCGCTCTCTTGGGAGGGAATGCAATTGAGCAAAGTTTAATGCGTGCAAGAGAACAAGATTGCTTTAAAAGAATTGCGTCGGACGAGTTGGGTATATATGAAAATTTTCAACGATTGTTTGAGGTCGGAGAACGGTTTTTAAAGAAGATGTTAGCCTGGCATTGCATTCTTGTTACTACGGAGGCTTCTGCCTTTTGTTACTTTCTTGATTCTTGCTTAGATATCATAGGGTTGGGGTAGAGTATTAGTTACGGTTCACGTTTTAGTATTGTATATTTTATTTGATCTTTTAATTACTAATTTTAAAAGAAATAAAAAAATTATAATTAAAATTTATTATAAATATATAATATTTTAATAGCTATTTATTTGTAAGGGTAGTAGTTAGTTTTTTAGGAAGGACATTTGTGGTATAAGTATTGTCAATTTTTGAAGTGAGGTTATTGGGGCATTCTTAAGTACATATCATGCGACACTTTGAAATGTCTACTTTTTGACCTTATGCGCATAGCCCACAACATGCATTATTACTACTTAGAAGTCAAAACAATAGCTCTAAACAGTTAAGTTGCATATGGAGACAACAATTGTTTTTTGTTGAAATGTGATGTACAATTTAGGATATGTGGATGCGTAAAGCTAGCTATAATAATTGCTTGTATGATTCACCTATTAAATTTATTGTTTTTAAATTTTGAAATATTGTCAATGGAAAAAGTTTTAGGATCACAACACACGTTCTATTATTATATATGTGAGTGACTCCCTAAGGTCATAATTTTCAAAATTATAGATGTGAGCAACTCTCAAAAGGTCGTAAGATCAAGTCACACTCATTCTGTACTATTTCAAAATTCTAAACATTGTCAAATTAGTGGTTTCTTTATGGTTTCATATTAAGTTACACTCTTTGTACTACAATTTTTTGAAATTGTTAAATTGTTTGAAAATTCACAACTATTCCAAAATAAGGTGACATTTTATTTCTTTGTTTAATAGAGAGGAATTGACAATTTAGTTAAGGTATATGGAGCTTAACTCTTTATTTGCTATGCTCCTCAATAACTCCTCAAGAAATGTGCAATAAACATTTTTCTATTCTATAGGCAAATTAGGAGTATAAACTTTACATGTATTTGAGAATATGTTAGAAGGGTGTCAAATGTGGAAATAATAAGGAAGGGTAGGAAAGATAAATTTCATTTATCCATACCTACCTATTAGAGGAATTTAGTTTTAAATGCTTTGGTAAAAGCTTATTGCATATTACATGTATATATGTTGGTTGTTGTACCATCTCCCTGCCACATCAATGTTTAGTTATTACAATGTCATAAATTAATTTTAGTTAGTTACATTGTTGCACTAGATCCGTCTAATATGCCAGTTTCGAGTTGCTCGGTTCTTTGGGCAAGATCAGCATGTTGAACATGACAGGTTGAACAATGAGAGAGCTAACCACTATGTGGTTGGGCAGTCAAAGCGCCTACACCAAATTCTCATCTTGAGCATAGTAGATGAAGAGTAGTCTGATGGTTGAAGGAGGCATGAATGCACACAGTGGTTTCATTTTCATTTATTGTTGTTTTGGCCTTAGGGTCTTCTTTGTGCTTGTGATGTACTTTATATTTGATGTTTATTGATGTATTCAACAAGTTGGTTGACACCTACATTTAGTTGTATTACGTATTCATTCGACAAATTAGTCAAAATGTAAATGAACATAATGTATCATATTAGTGAAAATAGATAAAATTATATTTCTTTATCTTAATGCAATATTCTTTTGACTCCTTGACTTATGCTACCAACTATGTGTATATTTTGATTATTAATCCTACTTAGCATGTTTGTGAAAAGTTATTTCTTACAATATATTTCTTCCTAGTCAAGTTGGCTTTGAAGTCGTCTAGAGAAGGATTTTTCATGTGGATTCAATAACCCTTGTATTGGAGTAAAAAGGTAGATAGAAATGCAGAATATTTAAGACCTATTGTAGATCCAATAAAGTGTCCCTTTTCCCTATACTTCATTCTTTATATTTAAGGTGGGCATTGTGTTGGCATGGTTACGAGTCTTCCCACCACAACCCACAGACTTTGGTGACAGAATTGCATGGTTTTTATTTTATGTTTGCATAACATCTGGAGGAACTTCGACGGCATTGATGTGGAGACTGAACCTAAATTTATCGAGTAGACATAAACATAGATCAAAAGTATTTGCAGAAAACCTAAGTCATGTCCAACAGCTATATCACTTCTTTTTAAAATGTGTGTGTGCAATTTATACAACTACTAACAATAAAACATATTGGTATTAAAATAGGTGGAGTAGAATTATGGACGTCTATTAGAATTAGAAATAATAGTTTTTCTTACCATATGTCGGATTTGTGTTTTGGAAGCTAGTTCACATTTACAAACTCATCCAGTTCCTGTTGATATCTAAATTCAAGTCATTAAAATAAAGGCAACTAGATAACAATATTTTCTATCTCACATTATGGGTTTTCTATTAAATAAATAATTATATAAAACTATCACGATACATAGTAAGCTTCAAGTTTGCACATGGAACTTGAAGTGTTTGATACGTAGGTAAAATGGATTAGGATATTTTTTTGTCATATGAATAATACGAATGACTGTACTATTAGTTCTTTAGATGTAAGGCAATTAGTGAATTTTATATAATGAAAGTGAATATAATGGATGTATTTTTATATATAAAAATAAAAATAAATAATAAAATTATTATTTTTCTTTACTTCTTAGAAGCTTTATTTTTCATTATAAGGAAACAATGGCTTATGCAATCTTAAGTGAAAAAACAAGTGCAATAGAAGGTGATTTGGAGGAAGAATAAATGAATGGTGTGGTGCTTGATTTGGAGGAAGGAGAGACATATGGTGTTTATGGTATTGGTTGCTTCATGGGCTTGTAGCAATGTGTGCTCCCTCCTTTCTTTCTTCGGTTCAACCTTGTTGAAAGCATTGGAGTTGTTCATCTTAGTAAAGGTTGTGCTCTCTCCTTTCCTTAGTTAGGCCTTGTTTGAAGCTTTAGAGCGGTTCCACTTAGTGATGGTTGGTGCTTTGGACATGTTGACCTTTGTGGAAGATTAGATATAGTTTGGCTGCAAAGCTCTTTTGCTTTGGTTTTCATTTGGGCTATGATGGTCTTCCCAATATTTTATGGGGATGATATTGTTTCCTTTTGGTCTACTTATATAGGGCCTTCCTCTATCATGCTCTTTTTTCTAATTCTTCTTCCTTTCCCCTCATATTAGCATCTATTGAAGGTATGGTGGACTTTTTGAAGGTGGAGGGTTTTTCTTCTCCTATAACTTCTCCTAACATGGCCAAAAGTTGATTATTGTGCTATTATCCTCTTGGATTTTGTGGGTCCTAAAGTTTTTATAGTTGACCTATTGGCTTTTGACATTTTCTTGGGTTTTAGTGCAGCTATATGAAGGCCTATTCATTCTTGGGTGGATTTTCCTTGGGTGGGTTTTTCTACTTATAAAGTTTATTGGTGGTAATCTATGTTTCTCCCCTTTTAGTTGTTATTCATTTTCTTTTTGGGGGGGTCACAGTAGCCTGCCAGATTCAGTTGTGACATTTGGTCATTTCCAAACATGGGAAGAAATGTGAAAATGGTATATTTGAAGTTATCGATGGCTCATGTTTGTGTAAGAGAGGCCTCATTTCCAGTTTGGCCCTAGAATATTTCTATGCTTCCCGTCGCAGAGGCTCTGAACATGAAAAAAGAGGCTAGAGTAAGGGTAACTGCAACAAATCTCAAATTCATCTCAATTATACTTAACATGAATTGTGCAATGCTTCAATCCATACCCACATATTTATACCTAAATTGTCTATGACAGGTTTGAATTATTGGTATGGATAATAATGGCTTATCTATATTTAGCCGCCTCTATCCACTAAAACAAAGAAAATTTTCTCCCTAGGCATCAATTGTGTTGGCACACTTATGAGTTTTTCCACGACATTGTATGGAATTGTTGATGGCCTAGGTGATAAAATTATATGTCAATTTAAAATGCACAGGAGCCTAGAGCTTAAAAGAATCAATGATGAATTGGATACACATAGCGAGAATAAGTTGATAGCATAATGAAGAAAAATTTAAAAATATTGTTATATTATATAATTAATTATATACTAATTTAAATCTACATATATTTTGATATACTATTAAGCATGATTCTTTTTGTCTATGAATAAGGAATTAAAATTTCCCACTCCACACCCTAAAAACCTCAAACCATTAAGCATGATCCTTTTATTAAATCTAATTGCTAGATTTTACATCTTCTCTACACCCTAAAAACCTCAAACCATTCCCACTCCTCACTCTCCCACTCATTTTGAACTGTTCCAAGAAAATATGTTGATAATGTTGATAATGATAAATGTTACAAACTCATACACATTTGAACTCATTCCTCTAACCTTTACTTATTCATATGTACATGTTTATTTCCACACATTTAATATCTACCTTATCTTTATTGACATATTCTGTAATACAATTATTTATCCATGTAACTAAACTAAAAATAACTATCAGTCACTTTTATGAAACATACACAATACCCAACACTTCTATAGATTATTTGAAAACCTAAAAGAATGTCACAATCTAATTCTACTATACATGCTCAATACCCGCACTTGATGAAGAGAACATCAATATAGTAACATCTATATAAAAGGATATTGATTAAAAATTAAGCTAATTGTACAACAAAAGATGTATCTGAGATCAACAAAAATATTTTGAAAAATATAATACATGCATTGGGATGTGTTACTATATTACTTAGTGGAAGATAGTTGAATCATATGTGTAATGCACATTGATATAGATAATAATATGTTATAATAAGAATAGAGTGGCATAAGAGGATATAAGGGGATATCTACAATAATATGTTGTAATAAGGATAGAGTGGCATAAGAGGATATAAGGGGATATCTACAATATATACTTCTCATGGAAAATCAGGAATCAAAAGGATAATATGTGAGATGAATGCATAATATATTGTGCTTTATTTTGAGATAGTAAAACATATAACATATATATATGTGAAGAGTTTCTATGAAATTTACACATCAATGTTAAATGTATGTATCTAGATTTAAAGAAATATCAAATCTAACTTTATATCAGTAAAAATTATTTTGCCATGTCCAAACTTGTGAAATGAAAATATTAATGCATCACTCTTTTACGAATGCTATCTACCTTCAACCATTTAGAAGCGGTATCAAACTTTGACATATTTAGTAATTAGGTATAGTACTCGTTAGGTAGTAAATATCTTGTGACCAATATGGAATTAAGAATTCAATTAATATGCTATAGTTGAAGATGTTAATGTTTAAACTACCAATGTGACACGTGTTCTCCTCTGCATACAATCAGTTCTTCTTTTGTCTGAGGCAACAGCTATTGAAATTTTGTTTTTTTGTAATATTATAACATTGCCACCATTTGACAGCTGCTACTCTTTTTGACATCTGTATGTAAACTTTGCAGCTGTATATGTTTCTGTAAATAGATTTGGGGGTATTTTTTTTCCCTCTGTTTTTTGGTATGTACGTGTGAGGCTGAACTTTAGCAGTTATTCTTGATCAGGCTCTGTTATTTTCTGGTCCTGTTATTTGGCACTGGAAGTTGTCAAGAATCAGGACCTATATCCAGATATGTACTGTTCTATTTTCTAATTAGGGATTGTAATTGTTTCTCTTTTTTTCAAGCTTTTGAATCTTAAGTTACAGAGCACTGTTTTGGTTCTGAAGAACCATGTATCTTTTATATGAATATAAATGAAAACAAATAGTTTCTGTCTTGTTGTACCAATACTTTGTCAAGGTGTCTTGTTGCTGTTTGTAAGATCTTGTGTTTATGTAATCAAACTGGTGTAGAAACACTTAGTTTTTACTTTCTTTTTCTTCTCAAATCCAACAATAGTTTAGGACACACGTAGATATACTAAGATAATATCATGAATCATATTCTATCCAAATATATGTAGTGGTAAACCTTAATGAAATAAAGAACATTCTCACAATTAGCGGTAAACTTGTAAGGACAAAAGGAAATGCTCACAAATTTTCGTCTGGGCTTTGATTTCAGTTACGAAGACCTCTGTTTACAAGTAGGGGGGCTCATGGAAAGCAAGAGCATTATTTAAAGTTTAAACCCGAGTTTACGAGACCCGAGTAGTATTATTTAACTCTGGTAACCATCATCTCTGATCTCAGACAGAAGCTTTGATAGATGAGCTATAGTGAGTCTGCCCGTCCTCAAATTTCGACCACAGCATGACTCCCGCGTATTTGGACGACTTCTTTATCTGAGGCAGCACTTTCGACTTCAGTGTAGCGGCGGGAATGAAACCACTGCCTGCAGCACTGCTGGACGCCGGAAGTCCCAGAAAGAAATTGGTAGTTCTGGGTATGGAAGTTGTCCACTTGTTCCACGACCTGATCAGATTGGAAGCATCTCCATTAGCGTATTGGCAAGGGGCGTTGTTATAGAACTGAATCCAAACGTAGTCAAACAGCCCCGTCTGCAAGGCCTTTCCCAGAGAGGCGTCAGGAAAAGGACACTGCGGGGCGGCGCTGAGGAACACCTTTTTGCCGCCGCGAGAAGAAAGCGCCGACACTGCTCTGGCCAAGTCATCCCAGTGCTCGGTCGTTGCCTCGATATCAAAGTCAATGCCGTCTAACACGGCGTCGCCCAGAGGCCGAGAAGCCGACTTCCCGCCGAGATAATTATTCCAGAGATAGTTTGCGACGTTCTGTGCATCTTGCGCAGAGGCGATGGAATAGCTTCCGGCGCCTCCTCCCAAGGACAGAAACACCTTGATGTTCTTCTGCTGGCATGACTTTATGTCGGCGCTCAGCTTTTTGCAGCCGCCAGAGGAAGGGTCGCAGTGACCGGCTAGATTCAGCTGCGGCGTGCGACCGTTTCCGAAGATGGAGAGAAATGCGAGATTGACGAATTTGAAGTTACCGGTGGCGCAGGTTTGGGTAAGCGAGGCCTCGTTGCCATTTTGGCCCCAGTATATGGCTATACTTCCCGCAGAGGCCTTCCACACGATACAGCTGGCCAGAATGAGGGCAATTGCCGCAGCTCTGAAATTAATCTTATTCATCTCCATTATGCTTGAAGTGAATTGAGCAGTGCTTCAATCCCTACCCACATACATTTTTATATACACATGAGACGGGTGTCTAGACGTCTTTGGCGTCTACGGTTGGGCTAAGCGATAATAATTTATCTTTGACCGGAAGAGGATTGTGATAAGATCAAGGCTAGCCGCCTCTATCCACTGGTGCAAATTATTCTTGCGAAACGAGGCGTTTATGTTTGAAAGGAGATGGTTTGGCAGGACATTCAGGCGGAGATTCTGGGGAGGGGGGTGGAAATAGTGGGATTATACGGATGTTGGTATTCTTATTTTATTGATACACCTTCCCAAAGTTATTCTCGTGGTTAGATTTTATTGCTTGTAATTTAAGTCCGCCAACTCGGCTGCGTAGGGTCTAATCCACGAGAAACTTAGCCCGGAAGCTTTAAAAATGAGTTGGTGCGCACTAAGATAAATGTTTTTAAGTCGCGTTGCGCCCATGGGATTAGTTATCTTCAAACATTTATGGTCTGGAATGGTTACTGGGCGTGAATTAGATATGCACGCGGGAGCCCCCATGGATCAATCGGCTTTGAGCCTCTTAAATATTCATAATCCATGTGAAATTGGGGAGCTGGCCCTTCCATCCAGACAATACTTCTCTTGTCTTGGATTTGCTGTAGCATTGCAATCTGTCTATCAATGGCATTCTTGCTGCTATTGATCTCTTTGATGAGTTTTTTCAGAGTTTCTTCAAAGTTGATAAAATTATCAATGTGATTCCTCCAACCATAACCATTTTTCAGCTCATACACAAACATTGTAGCGTGCCTCGTCCGAAAGAACCTTCTAAGTTTCTTCTTCTCCAAGGTCATGTTCACGTTCACTTGCGTGAAAATTTTAATGAACGTGCGCTAGGGGAGTCTTGATACCTCTCTTCATTTCTGCATTTTAAAGCTACCAAAGGATGTTAGAAGAAAGCATGTGCCAAAAAATATTCATATCACTTTTAACATTATCAATAAAACCAGTAATAGTTTCAAAAGTAGTAACAACCATAAGGAAAGTAAATATTAATTTAGTAATTAATATAATTTAATTTATAATTATTATCATAATCTTCATATACATATAAATTATATTAATTTAGTAATTAATAAATTTATATTATTACCATAATCTTCATATACATATAAATTATATTAATTTAAAATAGAATAACTAGCACTTACACCAACGAGATGGAATGATTATGCAGATTGTAACAACTATTGCTAATTCGTCCAAATTTATTTAATATTTCACAACAAATTAACAGAGGAACATGTGATGCATGAGCCACCATTGCTACACAAGCTGTGCCTAGTCTTGAATAAACTTGAAGCATCTCATGTACAAATGCTAATTCGATTGATTGGAAGTTTCTAAAGATTTTCAACAAATCCATTTTATACATATCCCGTAGCCACGTAAATCACATTTCTTTTTGGGGAATTTTGTCAAATAGTATGCATTCCTTTTCCATGTTGTCCACACTTAAATTGTTGTCCTAAATTACTTGAACTGCAATAGAACTAATTGATTGTCACGCTTTCTTTCCAGCTAATTAACCGATGCTAAATTCAACTTGAATGAAATCCAAATCAAACTCAATTTTATATAATGAAATTATATAAAATTAATTATAATAAATTTTTTAATTTCATTAAATCCATTGTGTGTATGTGCTAAAATAATTGCAGCTGACGACGGTACACTTGTTTTGGGCATTCTGTCAAACAAGTCATATGCCTTATTAAAGCTTCCACATTTTGTCAACTCAACCATTGAGAAAGAAGATTGAGGGAAATCAACTCAACTAATATGAGAGGTTGCCTATCCCCTTACATGTAAGGGGTTAGCTATTTAAATGTCATATTATACAAGTTAAATACGAAAATGACCTTCCACATAATGTTAATGTCTTAAGGAAACTTAAACTTCAACATATACCATGGCCATGATCTGAGCCTCTCTTTTACTTTTATTTCTTTTATTATATTGAATTCTTAAAAATGTTTAGTACTTTTAAGTTATGAAAATTAAATTGATGAAGTTTCGACACTTTATAATAATCAATATGGTAACTTCTAGATTAGATTATATTGATTTTTATTGTCAATGTTTTGGATTAAACTCTATGACAAATCATTACAAAAGATAGTAGAAGAGAATCAATGGATCATATGATTTGGTCTGAAATGTTAACTAAAATCTATATGATTTAATCCACAACTTAGCATGTTGATCTTTAACTTTCTGGTAACTTCAATTATATCTCATTTTATTGAAGATTCAATAAATACTCTAATTCTTATTCTATTTCAACTTTGTACCCTTCATTTCACCTTCTACTTTCCTTGTTACTTCTTTGTAATTCTTGGCCTCTCATAAACCTTAACATCCAACAAAAATCAGACTAAAGTTTGTTATCATATAATTGTGTTATAGAGATGTAATTTTCACTGGTCTGCATTTTCTAATGACAATGTCTAGTTCAGATATCCAGATGACCCATACAATCGCATCTAGAAATCCTTCTAGGACTCTCATAATGATGTGAGTAGAAATCTAAATACAACTACGAGGGGCTTGTTGGATATCCCTACGCCTAAAGTTCTTAAGACTGCTTTGGTAACAAAGAAGTTAGAGCCAATGGAAATCCAATGGCATAGCCAAAATCTCAAAAACAACACCTGCTATATAGCTCTTTACTTCCTAAATCTGGACATTGCAGAGCCTCAGTGACAGAGAGTTTTCATGGACTAGTATAAGGTTCTTAGAAGGTAGTCCCATTAGAGTAGAAATTTTGTAAGTATTTTGGCTATCTATAAATGTGAATGTTTAACTGCTTCGATGTTATTTTTTATCAAACATTGGTGTAGTGTTGAAAGGAAGAGTTTGCATGGTATATTAGGTTTTTGTCTCAATGCAGATCTAGAGAACATAAATTTTAATATTTTCCTTTAATTGATATAAACACTCAAGCATTCAATGCCAATACTAATCAATAGTTAATAACTTTGGAGGCATATTCTATAACTTGTTTTAAAATCTTGGTTGCAGTGTGGATCTAGAACATTTTCACAATCTATTATCTTTGCATTGGATAGATTTGCAGGAGTGCAAATAATTGTTCATGGGGACAATACATTCAAATTAGAGGCGAAATAACCTTTTCCAAAGAGCTTGGATTCTCTTGAGCTGGGCAGTGGTCCTAAGTTTGAACAGAGATTTAAATATGTAGAGAAAGTTTTCTCTAGTGTTTTTCTAACCAGACATCTTGTGGATGTGCCTACAAATGTACTTACACCAAGTAAGTCAACTTTTTTTTATTGAAGTTTTTGTGGACACTCTCCTTTCTTTGACTTGGAGGCAAGTTCATAATATAATTAGTATACACTTACCAGCTTGTATTAAGTATACATTTTAAAATAAGATGATAAAACAAGTGTGATTATATGGCTTGCACAAAATACATAAAAAATTTAAAACATTTAATTTCCAAAAAAAATTGCATGCTCATTTCAAGCATGTGCTTGTACATGGTATGGGCTGGCAAAAATTCATGGGAAAAAGAGATGGGCTTTTATGGCATGATAGTAAAATGTTGTGCACCATATTTAGTTAATAGACAAGACCTTGCTAAAGCATAGTAAGTTTCCAACGCATAGATTCAAGTATATGGTTATAAGCAGTTGAAGTGTGCATGAGTAGGTCTTTCCCTCACCTTGGGGCTTGCACATGCAAACTAATGAGGCATGTGGGAAATATTGTAGGAAACTGAGATATTGCTAGTTTATACATATCCATGACTAAAGGCCAAGAAGTTAAGGTTTACCGAGTCACACCAGTACAAATTAGAATTTATTAAAATGGGCCCATGAATAATAGATCAACATGGTGAGCCAAAAATAGGTAAACTACAAATAAATAGATTTTTTTTTAAATTTCAATTTTCTTAGTGAACCCTATATCTTTTGTGCTTGATGATGGCTCATTTTCTTTAAAATACTACTCAAGAGACTATTGCAAATTATGTATCTATGATCATTTGACATAAAACTGTATCAATTCTAGACTTTGTTGATATCATATGTTCCTTAGGGTTTGTGCACACTGTGAGAAGGGATTATAAATTGCCAACATTTGATATATTATTGAATCAATTCTTGTACTTTATGGTTATTTGTTCCTTAGGATATTGGCACACTACGAAAAGTGGATTGTAAACTATCAGCATTTAACATTTTATTGATCCAATTCTTGTACTTGCTATCATTTGATTTTAATCTATCACATGTGGAAATTATTAGCACACAATAGAAAGGGGTTTGTAAATTAGAGGATGGCATAATTCCCAAACAAATTTCTCTTTGAGGTTTTTTCCCTTTATTTCTTTTTGTTAATTACTTCTTAAGCATGTTATCCAACCAATTTTAATATTTCATCTATACATAATTCAACAAGGTTATAAACCCATTCATACTTTCGATTATAAATTATAAGTTCCTTTATTGTCATATCTAACATGTATTAGAATTAGTATTGTATTATCTTTGAAAGCTATTAGTTAAATTGTATAGAAATAATAATTTGGACTATTCACTACCAAAAGGATTCTATTTTGGTCATACCAATAATGGTTTTCTAAAGATAATAATAATGCATTAACTTTGAGGTACTAAGCATAATCATCTTATCATACTCAGATTCCTTGAGAAAAAAATGTTCCTATTTTTCTCTTATTATTTATTTTGATGGGTTTTAATATACCTGAAAAATAGGTGCATTCTATGCCTAGGTTACCATCGAAAGAAATTCCACATTCAGAGTTCTGCAAGAAGAAGATAGATAAGTTGTATCAAAATTTTACACGCTTTTCTATGCATCAAATGTCACCACGTAACTCTCAATGTCGAGCTTCTCAAAGCTCTAGCCCCTCTTAAAGTTTTTGTGGACATTTTGTTGAGAATATTGTAATAGAAAAATATTATAATCGACTGAGCTTTCAACAACTCTTTCATGTGAGAATGTCTCTAATGAAAGCATGACCATCTTAACATTAATATTGTCCTATTATTGTTACCCTGTTGATGCAATATGCATCATAAACAACCTGAAATTTGGACTTATCTAGAGTGATGAAAGCAGAAGAGATGTAATAATGAATGCAGTTATCTTTGATAGTTGATGTTGAGCCAGTGATTTAATTAATATTTCTTCTCATTTCAAATCTTATTTAAAATATATTTTAAGGTTTCAACACAAAATAACTTGTGGGGAGATTCTATTGCTAGGAGTTGAAGTATAAATATCTTAAGGGGTCTTATTAAGTCATGTTAGGTCTTAATGGGTCCTATTAGGTCTTATAGGTCATGTTAGGTCTTAAAGGGGTCCTATTAGTTATGTTAGGTCTTAAGGGGTCCTATTAGATCATGTTAGGTCTTAAAGGGTCCTATTAGGTCATGTTAGGTCTGAAGGGGTCTTATTAGGTCTTATTAGTAATTTTAGGTCTTAAGGGGTCCTATTAGGTCATGTTAGTCATGTTATGTCTTAAGGGGTCATTTAGGGCTAAATGGGTCCTATTAGGGCTTGTTAGGTTTTGAGGGGTCCTAATAGGTTATATTAGTCATGTTAGGTCTTAAGGGGTCCTATTAGGTCATCTTAGGGCTTAAGGGGTCCTATTGGGTCATGATATGGCTTAAAGGGTCATATTAGGTCATGTTAGGGCTTAAGGGGTCTTGTTAGGTCATGTTAGGTCTTAAGGGGTCCTATTAGGTCATGCTAGTTCTTAAAGGGTCCTAATAGATTATGTTAGGTGTTAAAGGGTCCTATTAGGTCATGTTAGTCATCTTAGGTCTTAAGGGGTCCTATCAGGTCATGTAAGGTCTTAAAGGGTTCTATTAGGTCTTATTAGTCATGTTAGGGCTTAAGGGTTCCTATTAGGTCATGTTAGGTCTTAAAGGGTCCTATGAAGTCTTATTAGTCATTTAGGTCTTAAAGTGTCATATTAGGTCTTATTAGTCATGTTAGGTCTTACGGGGTGATGTTAGGGCTAAAGGGGTCCTAACATTTTCTAACATTTTTTCTAATGTTTTGTAATATTTTTTCCAATATTTTATAACATTATTTATAATGTTTCTATTATTTGTAACATTTTTTTGTCATGCTTTCTAGCTTAAGGAGTCATATTTTAGTGAAAATTAGTTAAAAGTACATCAAAAAATATTTTTATACATTTAAAAATATTTTAAAAAACATTTTAATACATTCAAAAACATAAAACAAACATTATAATTGTTAAATAAACTAAAAAAAACATTAAAAAAAAACAAAAAAAACCTACATGGTCCAACCTAACTAGATGAATAGCCCTCAACGGCTCCACAATCTTTGAAGCACTATAGTAGAAATGGGCCCTTTAGGGTTTTTAGTTTTGTTTTTATAGATTGAGGTTGGTACAAATGATCATGCTTTGGTTGAATCACCAGGTATTTAAGCCTAATCAGGTATGCCACATTGCCCCCGCATAGCATATAGTCAATGCCACATGGGTCAACTGTACCCTATTTTATCAAAATTTGTTCAGTCAAAATTGGTTCGGTCAAAGTGCCCAAGTTAGCCTAAATGGAGACATAGTATTATACTTTTAACCATTCAATTTATTACATTATTGATCATATTATAATTTATTCTTTTCCATCTTATTTGTCTTTCTTTCAAGCTATCCTTGGCCTCTAGATATTGGGTTGTTTCTATTGGAAAATTCTTACAATAAGAATGTGTGTGTGTGTGTTATAAATTTTAATGGTTATCTAGATTTGAATTTAGTTGCAATTGCACTAGATAAAAACTCTCATGATCATTAACATCACCATAATTAATATTATCATAATCATTATAATCATCACAATCTCCAAAGACTTTTACAACTTCATTAAAATATGGCATAGGATCAATACATTCTCTATTATGAATGATTAACTTAGATATGATGAAATGCAGTCAAGTTATACCCAATTGTATGTTGCCATTATTAAGAGAATAAAAGATCATGTCTCCATATGCAAAACCATTTAGAAGAAAACATAACATGCATACAATTAATATACATAGCATGAAATTTCTTCATAGCATATACATGCAATCCCTTTAAGTTTTTTTAACTTTACATTTGGATTTATTTACGTGTCCATGAGATTTATTGTTAGGATTAACAAGACATAAATAACAGTTACACGCAAATATAACCAATATCAGAAAATAATAAACCATACAGAAGAGAACACAAGACACAAAGATTTAATGTGGTTCACCCAATCCCTGGGCTACGTCCACCAACAGCGAGTCCAATATTATTATTATCTAGTGATTACAACTTGATTACAATTTGCAATCCCTTACAGCAAGGGTGGGGGAAAAGTGTACAGTACTTCCTTGATCAATCACCACAATATAACAATTATTTGAGAATAAAATTTTTGAAGTACCTTAGTATACATTTTTTCTTGCTGGTGTCTTTTTAGTACAATATTTATATTTTATCTACCAAGTTTATCTATTGATGGGGCTAATAATGGATTTACATAGCATTACAAATTGTAGTGGTTTTGGCACACACACATTAAATTCCACACTTCTCGATAATCATAATAAGAATACCTATACGTATTCAATTGAATACTTATCCAAATCTTCCTTTAAGATCAACTTGTGCACTATCATTTTCCTCTCAATATGTTTAGTTTACACTAATTTTCTTTTGAATGGTTTTAGCAAGTTGTAATAACTAATATATTATTTGATATGTTTTTCTATGTCCATTTGTCATTTATTGGCCAAAAGTGTAAGAGTTTGTTGATTTCTATAGTTAGATTGATTGATTTTTCATCCAATTACAATTTCATTAGAATTCCCAATCATTTGTGTAGTGTTAGGTGTCTTAGATTATCTAAAGTGATCAAAATGAAGGATACTTATACAATTGGGAATTTTGTCATTTTATACTCTTAGTTTTGGTTGAAATATTTTTTTTCAATTTAATTTCTTTATTTTTTATTGAGTCGACAGGGAAAGGGCCCTAATGGCATAGTACAAAGACACATATATAAACACCAATCAACACTAGAACCCCAACTTCAGGCCATTATAGTCAAAAGCACCCAAAAACCCCGCACTACCCAAAATCAATCAAAATTAGCATTGAAATACTAGCATCCACATGAATATCCATCCTAGCACTACTACTAATAGTATAGGTATTATCTATACTGCTTATGCTGCTTTCTATGGTGATTAACTTTTTGTTAATTTCATAGTCAACCTATTTGTCCTGTGGGTTAGCACCCTTTTTTGCTGCTGCTATTTTCAAAAATAGTATAGGCATTATAGGCTACCTTTGGGTTGATTAAAGGCTCCTCGACTGAGCATTTGAGCCCCCCCAGGTCTATCAACACTCCTCCTATGAATCCCCTACCTATTGTGAACAAAATCCCTCACAACAATACCCCGACCCCTCCCTCTCCCCACACACAGCAGGTCAAATCCCCCCGCACTGAACACACTACCATGGCTGTGGCTGAGAATGGCAGGTTCAAAGGATCCCTCAAGAAGAAATTCACTAAGCTAGAAAATGAGATCCTCAGTCTCAAGCAAGATATGAAGGAAATTGAGGCCTGCATCACTGACTCCAATACGTTTTCCCTTAAAGTGATGCACACATCGGTGGTGACTCTATGTAATGTGCAGGAAAAGATTGCTGGTGGTAAGCTAGAAGCTGATGAGGACAACAAAGACCTCTTCTTATTTTTGAAAGAAGAATGGGCCACCACCTTGATGTACAAGTGATTGGGTGAGAGGACCTAGCTGTTGTTGGTGCCATGGTGATGCTATCTTGTTCCGAGCCCTTGGGTCCCAAGTTTTATTTTGTGATTTTTTGTTATGTGGTTAAGAATTTAAGACTTTGGTTTAGCCCTGCGAGGCAGTTTATTATTATTATGTTCAAGGCTTTTTAGTTAAACCATAACACTAGATCATTATTTTTGTTAAGGATCTACAAGTTTGTTTTTGATAGAGGCAAACTAGACATTGTTACTTTGATGATTATCTGCAGTGAAGCTAGTGCTATTAATGTGTTGTTAATGTGCTCTTAATCTTCCCTATTCCACAGGCCAGCAACCTCTTGCTGCTTTTTCTATCAAAAATAGTATAGGCATAATACTCTTTCATAAAAACCATCATAAAGTATCTACAAGAGTAATTTTTTACTATCCCTAAAATAATTAAACTTAGTGATCATCTCCTAATGTTTTCCTTGCCGTGTGCCTCCTCATCACTATATTATTTTTAGTCTTCTTTTTCTTCAAAATTTTCCTCGACCTTCTTTGACTAGTTACAACATCAAAGACTTCTTTTTTCATAAAACCATATAGAACCTTGCATACAGAAGAGATAGCACTACAAAAAAATTATTTTGTAAGGGAAGAAGTGGTACTATCCTCAAGGGTATCCACTATATGTAGGAAATTATTTATGCTATCTATAATCATAGAAGGAAAATCTAATTTTTTATCTAGTGCAGACGAAGGGGAGGTATCTTCCACATAATCTTCTCCATCCCGAATATAGGAATTACATGCTTTATTCACCACCTCATAAAGATCATTCAAAATGACTATTATATCTACAAATTTTTCTTTCTCCTATTCCCTCCACCCATTTTCTCCACCTTCATTATCATCATCCTCAAAATTATCAGTGGAGTCCCCTTCCTCAAGTTCATATTCAAAGTCATTCTCAGACCCATCACTTCCTCCTTTATTTTTTATCCCTTTAATTCTTTATTTAATAGGTAGACCAACCTCCTTTCCCTAGAACTCATATCCTACCTCGTCTCCTTTTGGTCATCCACTTCTTTCATGTCATCTTTACCATTAGCAGTATCAATCATAGGGCTCATTTTCTTAGCCCCTTTGGCAATTTTTCATATTTTCACAGGACTAGGTTTACATTATGATGATTTTATTTTAACATGAGTAGTGTCAAGTAGAGAAACTTTGAGAGGGATTTTGGGAGTAGCTGAATTAGGAGTTTTGCCTTTTTTCTTGACTCCTGGGTTAGGGTTTTTGGGTAAGGGTTTTCTCTCGATGAGATCAATATGAACAAAGATTTGAGAGGGTTTAAATATTTTGGTTAATCTCTTGCTTAGGGTAAGAAAGGAAACAACTATAGAAAGGAAACTTTTCAAGCTCATGCTGATACAAAAAATATATATTTGGCTTGAAGAGCTTTGTTAAATAGTCTTAATTTCCTTATTCCAAGACCACCAGCTTTTTTAGGGAAACAGACTTTATCTTAGGCAATAAGAGGGATTTGCTTTTGTTCCTCAGTACCCAACCAAAGGAATCTTCTCTGAATTCTTTCCATTACCTCCACAACTTTAGCAGGAATGGAGAAGAGGCTAAGAGTGTAGGTTGGTAGGTTTTGCAAAGTGGATTTGACCAACTGAATCTTTCTTGCCTAATTGAGGGAGACCCCTTTCCAACCAACAAGCTTCCTATTGAATCTGTCTATAATTTTATTCTAGAAGGCTTCCGAAGGTTTGATGCCTAAGGGAAGGCCCTTATAAGAGCATGGAAAAGAGTTAATAACACATCCCAAAATGTTTTCTATTTTCCTTTGTCTCCCCTCTGGGGTGTTGAAAAAGAAGATAGAGCTTTTATTCCAATTAATGGATTGACTAGTTTCTCTTATGTATTCATTGAGTAGATATCCTTCACCACTTTAGCTTCTCCCATCAAGGCCTCTCCACCAACGATGGTGTCATCCATGAATTTTTGGTGTGAGAAAACATTGTTACCCGAGGAAGGGTTGATGCCTTTTAGGTCCCCCTCCCTTTTTGAAGTAGAGATGAGTCTTCCTAGGCAATCAGCAAGGATGATAAAAAGAATTGGGGAAAGGGAGTCCCCTTGCCTTAGGCCCCTGGTTGGCTTGAAAAAGGTAGATGGGGTACCGTTAATCATAATTGCTAGAGAAGGGATAGAGATAATTTGCTAGAGAATCTTGCAAGTATGGGAATTGAATCCAAAATCTTCAAGAACTCTGAGAAAAAGCTGTCAGTCTACCCGATCGTAAGCCTTGGAGAGATCTAGCTTGAGAAGAAATCCTTCCATTTTGTCTACATCTAAGGAGTGAATAACTTCATGCACCATCATTATGGAATCCAAGATCTATTTGCCTGGCACGAAGCCTGATTGCACTGCGAAATCAAGGAGGGGAGGACTTTGAGAATCCTGGAAGTGATGACCTTTGATATGGTCTTGAGGAAAGAGTTGCAGAGGTTGATGGGTCTGAAGAGCTTGAAAGAATCCGCTCCTAAGGACTTAGGAATAAGCACCGGGAAAGTAGCATTGAGCTCTTTGAGGAGATTTTTAGAACCAAAGAATTCCTGCACTGCTTTAACCACATCTTCTTTCACCACACCCCATAATAGATGAAAAAAGGACATGGGGAAGCCATCAATACTAGGGGCTTTGTCTCCAGGAAGAGAGTCCAGGGCTCTCTTGACCTTAGTCATGTCTGGAATAGAGCATAAGGATTTGTTTAGGCTTTCTGTTATAATTTTTGGAATGTTCTTGAGGATTTTAACCTGATCTTGCTTTGATAGCTCTTGGTCTTTAGAAAGGAGAGAATAAAAGTAAGCTATAGCTTCCTCCACTAAGTCCTTATCCTCCTTTAGGGCTTGATCTCCCTTCTTTATACTACTTATCATGTTAGCTGCTCTGTGTCTCATAGTAGAGAGGTGAAAAAAGTGAGTGTTTTGGTCTCCTTCCCTTAGATCATTGAGAGTCTTGTCTTTGGAAGTAAAGATATGGCCAAATTCCTCCTTGTTCTAATTTTTTGTTGGAAATTTGGCTGAGTTAGATATCTAGATGTTTTAATTATGGCAATAAATGATCTATATGAAGACCGTATATAATAGAGAGCAATTATGATAGAGCACAGAACAAAATTGTCTAACTGTAAGCAGTATTTTCCCAGTGTAATCGGAGACGGTTTTGATTGGTGACATCGATATAAGTAAGTTCAATGCTTGCACACTTGAACATGGACACTATGATGTATATTGAAGACTCACCTAAGAGCGCGAGTCTTTACAACATGTACACAAGAAGTTATTGTAGTATGACCGGAGACAGTGTTGAAGCCGACAAGACAGAGAAGAAGATAGAATTGGTAAATAGTTAAGGGATTATTTTTTTTTATCAAAATAATGTCTTAATCATATAAAGGGAAAAAATCCTAGATGTTAACCCTTGGGCAGAATAAGTTATTATGTATTTTTTGTAAAGTGCTTTATGTCTAGTAAAGCCGATTGTAAAAGTTATTATTCCTAATAACTTGCATAAATGTAAGACATATGTAATATGAAGAATATAGATGAACATATATATGCGAAAGATATTGATGTGAAGTTGTAAGTTGTGAAAGTCAAGGAAGAAGACTTTTTATATGCAAGCGAAGCAGAAAAGGTTATATACCTTGCCCTCTTTTTGTAATCAGAGATCATTGTACATTACATGTTTGGGAAGTGGGCTCATCTTGTAATCATTTCATTTTGTACTACCAACTCTTAGCAGGATTGAGGCTTCTAACAAGGCCTAAAATCCCTTCATCAGGATTGAGACACTATATATATGTAACAGGCTCCTAGCAGGGTCAACATCCTTAACATGATACTTTTGATTAGTGGATCGTTGTGGGTATCATCCCCACCAGGGTTTTCCCTTGGCCGAGGTTTCCTTGAGAACAAATAATGTGTTATGAGTTCATTTTCTTTATTGTTATGCATGTTCTTTAGTTTACTCTATTTTGCAAGTATCAAGCTAATCTATTATATCCATAATTGGGAAAAAGTAAAAAGTTTGTAGAATATTGATTCACCCCCTCTCTCAGTATTCCCTATTTCTAACAATTGGTATCAGAGCTTAGTTACTTGAAAAAGAATCATTCAAAGAAATCCTAGCAGCTTGAGTAAGATCTCTATGGATATGGATCAACTACAGAAGAATCTTGAAGAAGCTCTTGAATAGATTGATATACTTATTGAAAAAAGTGATACTCTGAAAGGAAAATATGATGATGCAAAGAACCTCATTGAGAAGCTGAAAAAAAAGTTGGAAGAACAAAAATTAGAGAAGGAATCTACAATTCAAATTGAAGATTGTGATGAAAATCTGGAAAAAGAAAATGAGATCCTTAAACATGAATTAAAGATAGTAAATCTGAAGTTGAGTTTGAAAGATGGAAACAACAATAATGAAGTAGATCTGAAATTTGAGAATGAAGATCTGAAATCTAAACTTTGTAAAGTGACATTTAAACATGAGAAAACAAAATTACAATATGCTAAACTTGAAAAGTACAATACAATTGTGAAAGGTGAACTGACTCAGTCCAAGCAACAACTTGAGAGACTATATTCCACTAGTAAGAAGATTGATGAACAAATGTCTTATCAAAAGCCATTCTATGATAAAATCGGTCTTGGATTTAACTCATCTAAGGTAAGTGAAGAAAGAAAGGAACTAGATCTGAAAGTTTCTGAAAACATAGATGAAAAGAATTTTGATGAAGCTGACAAATCTGAGGACACACCTAAAGAAGAAGAACCACCTAAACAAGAAGAATCACCTAAAGGTACATAGAGAAAATTTAAAGGTAGACGTTTTGCATGTAATACTTTTGGTCATATGAAGAAAGATTGTACATGTAAGAAATTTAAACCTCTTAATGGTTATTGTTATAATTGTCATGGTTTTGGACATAGAGCTATTGAATGTAAGAAGCCTAGATCTAATGATAATAATAATAGTAGAATGTTTAGATATACTAACCATGCAGATAAGAGACCTACTGAAGATATGAACAGAAGAAATTGAGTAGTATGTTATAGATGCAACAAGATTGGACACATTGCTAGGAATTGTAGATCACAAATCAACCAGACTAGACTGAGATATGGAAAAAATGGAATAGTTTGTCAGATATGCAACAAATTTGGTCATACAACAAGGTTTTGCAGAATGAATAACATGAGAAACCCTGATCCTAGAAGTCATACAAGGAGAAATGAGAATGCAAGCAACAGTCAAAGAGGTTGCTATAACAATTCGAAAGAAGTGAAGTTTGTTAAAGCCATAGATCAAGGAGACACATTTAGCACAGAATGTAATAAAAAAGGTGAAGTATCTAATGGTAAGAGTGAATCTCTTCCTAACCCATCTCAAAGTACTTAATTCATAAAGAATGCATTAGAATAGGAACTTAGGATAGTGTAGAAGTTAGTATAGGATGAATTGAGTTTTGCGTAGTTAATGTAAGGTAGTATGTGATGTAATGATGCTATGGTTAAGAGTGCATGAGCTAATATGAAGTTATGCGAGTTCACAAGAAGTTTGAAGTTTTGCAGGAAAGAAGGAATGAATTTTTGGAAAGAAGCAGAAAAAGAATTGAATGCGACATCAGAATCTTGAAGTTAAAAGCTTGTGATCAGTATTAGTTAATCATTCAAGTGACTACAAGTGTTAAGAAGATCAAAGCAGTAGTGATTGAAGGCAGTTTGAAGGATTTGGTGAGAGAACTTTGTGTCGGATCTATGCAAAGCTCTAAATTGTGAAATTAAGGTATTTTACTGAGAAAATCTATCAGTTAGTTAGAGAATTTGCAGAAGATATAGATGTTTCATTTGTTCATAGCATAAGAGATACTATTAGACCTAAGATGAAAAGGGAACCAGTAGAACCCTTGGAAGAAGACCCTAAGCTAGCATTATCATTCGTACCAGATGAAGTTTTGCATTTAGAGAATGTTAGAGGCTATTTGGGATGCAAACTTGAAACCCTTAGTGAAAGTGATTTTACTAAGGAATATGAGAAGCTATACAATTAGGATATGTCATTGAAAGTAGGATTTGAGCATTTGAATGAAAATGAAATCATAAGGTATTCACTACAACATGAATTTAATGATGATGAATGCACCAAAATCATTTTGAGTAGAATTCATAATGGGAAGTTTTGGTTAGATGACAGAGTGATTGATATAATAGAAGACCTAATTCATGAAGCAACTAGTTTGACAAAATTAGGAGTTATACCATTCAATGAGAAAAATGTGAAGAAAACAATACTGGATAATACTAAGTCATCCTACAATGGTAGAGGAATAGTGATTAGCAAGATTCAACAAGATGATGTTAGATATTTATGCAAGATCTTAACATCTAAGTTTTGTGCTAACTCTAGAGAAGATGACATGGAAGCTGGTATGATTCATGCAGCCTATTTGATGTGTGTTGATAAAGTTCAAGTGGATATGTGTGAAATTTTGAGAATTCAGTTATTTGAGAACCTTGAGAAGATTAAGAAGACTAAAAGCTCACAGTTTAGATTCTCATCATTGATTACATATATGTTTTTCTATTTGTTGAGAAGATTTCCATTTACTATTGGAGAAGACTAGAATGACAACAGAACCACCATGGGCAGAATTAAGAAAGTATATCTGAGATATCCCATAGACAAGGTTAATGAGAGTATAACCTTAGTGATCAAATCATTTCACAACTTGATGAAGAAAAGATCAAGAATCCCATAGGCTATAGTTGAGAAGTATAAAAATGAAATATGCTTTATGGTTGACACTGACTTTACCTTTATTGAAGCAGTTGGACCTAGAGTAGAGTTCATAGATCCTCTTGGATATGAAATTTCTAAAGTTGAAGTAGAAAAATATGTGAATAGATTGCTGAAAAGTAAATTGGATGTAAATAGCAACAGATTTGGGACTTATGAGGAGAACTTTGACTCCGTAAAGTCTATACAAGAAGAAAAACTATCAAAGAAGAGAGTGGAAAGCACTATATAGAAAATTCTTAAGGATACAGGTATGAAAGAACAAGAATTCTTAATTGTAAAGAATACAACAACACTAAGAGACATTGGACAAAATGAAGTTTTATCTATTCCACCCCTGTCAGTAGTTGCAGATGAGATTGGAAATTTGCAAAATGTAGTGAAAGTGGAGAAAGTAGAGAAGGAATATGAAATAAGAAAATCTACAAGATCTTCCACCACTCCACCAGGTAAAAGAGTAAAGGAAATGGCTACTGGACCAGGTAAAAGATAGAAAACAATAGTTGCCCCAGTGCAGAGGAAAGTATCTGAAATAAAAGATGATGAAGATACTAAAATCAAGAAGAAGAAATGGAAACCAAAGATTGAAAAGGTAAATGAACAAATTATTAACGATGGAGACTTTTCAAAGATGAATAAGTATTATGAGCTATACAACTATTCAGAAAGATTAAACTTGGATAATGTAGTTGTCAGGCACATGATCCTTGTAGACAAGAAATTTGATACCATTCAAGGAAAGATACCTGATGATTTGTTTGAGAAATTAGTTAATAGGAAGAAGAGAGAAACTTAAGAAGACAATAAGATTAGAGAAAACTTTGTAAGAAAGCTCTGTGACATCAGAGATGAAGACCACTTCAAGGAAATCATGAAAGATCCTGGTATTCATCTAAGAACTAAAAGAAGAACAATTCAGATTATGGGAGGTAATTATGAAGAAATCAATAAAGAAAATGAACAAGCAGTCATAAAGGTGATGACTACAGGTGTTACTAAGCACTCAAGTGCAATAGATCAAGCTTTGGAAGCTGAGCACCAGAAAAGTCCCTCTCCACCTCCATCAATTAACATTGAAGATGAATCAATGAATGTGGAAGGAACTAATATCACACTGGATAGTGATGAGAGTCCTTTTAGCAACCTAGAGAACATTGTTGACAATTCGGCCCTAGAAAAATAGGACAGATCAGTTGAGGTAGAAAGGAAGGAAACAAGGAAAGAAGAAGAGAAACAAGCAGAGATTCTAGTAAATACAAAGGTTGAAGAACAAAAAGGAGAACCAAGCAAAGTAGAAATTAGTCCCACCCGTGAGATTACAACAAAGAAACCATAGATTGAATCAATGTTTGCTAACTTTGGCAAAGAAGTTGATGATGATGATCAAATGGAGCTGATCTCATCTCTTAACAAAATTATTGGTAAGAACAAGAAGGCAAAAAGCCTTGAAGGATTATTGCTGGAAGTAACAGAGAAGTTGCAGAGTGTTGTGACTAATCAGATAATAGAGGCAGATCCATAGGTAAAAGCTAGAGAAGCTATGAAGGCATTTGATAATGAGTTCACTAACTTGTTAGATATAGCTAAAGTAAAGGCATAGGAAGCCTATGAGGCTAAAGTATTTCTTGATATATGTCAAAATATCAAAAATGATATCAATAATTTGGATGTATGTATAAAGGACTTAAGAAGGAATTTGGACAGAGGAAAAGCTTTGTATATATAGTGTACAAATATAGAAATTCATGTATCAGAAGTGATTGAGAAAATAAGAGCAAAGGATACTAAAATTCAAACAGAGGTAAACATGCTAACCAGTCCTAATGTAAAGATATTAGATTGTGAAAAGAGAATCAACAAATTGAAAGATGATATAAGAATCCTTAGTGATGAAAGAGAAAGGAAATTGAGAAGATTCACTCTTCTAAGAGAGCACATCTTAGTGAAGATAAGTATCATTGAAGGACAGTTGGAAGAGTGTCTTTCATCAAAGACATCTTATGAGAAGTTCAATTTTGCAAACCTTCGTGCATGTGAGATCGCATCTTATGGTTTATGTGCACTACTCAATGTTGCAGACACCATTAAGAAGGCATGGGAGAAGGATATTGAGAACATTAAAGTAAATTTTGCAGATTGTGTTGCAAGCCTACTGGCTCTGCAATTTTGAATCAGGTAAACATTTTTGAGACCACAGTTTTGGCACCCTTTTTTTGTCATTGTTGTCAAAGGGGGAGTGATAGCAGAAAATTGATATATTGTTATATATATGGAAGTATATTCCTAAGGGGAGTATATATGATATATAAGATATATGGAGATATAAGGACAGTAAGGATATTTTTTTGTTATGGCCACAATTTTGGAGTTTTATGACTTAGCCAATTTTCTCATATGTTGCCACCAATGAAAAAGGGGAAGATTGATAGCAATTTGGCTTAGTTAGATATCTAGATGTTGTCATTATGGCAACATATGATCTATATGAAGACCACATATGCATGAGAGCAATTATGACAGAGCGTAGAACAAAATTGTCTAAGTGTAAGTAGTATTTTCCCAGTGTAACCAGAGACAGTTTCGATTGGCGATGTCGATATAAGTAAGTTCAGTGCTTACACACTTGAACATGGACACTATGATGTATATTGAAGACTCACTTGAGAGTGCAAGTCTATACGGTATGTATAGAAGAAGTTATTGTAGTGTTACCAGAGATAGGGTTGAAGCCGACAGAACAGAGAAGAAGACAAAATTGGTAAATAGTTAAGGGATTATTTTGTTTATCAAAATAATGTCTTAATCATATAAAGGGATGAAATCCTAGATGTTAACCCTTGGGAAGAATAAGTTATTATGTATTTTTTGTAAAGTGCTTTATGTTTACTAAAGCCGACTGTAAAAGTTATTATTCCTAATAACTTGTATAAATGTAAGACATATGTAATGCAAAGAATTTAGATGAGCCTATGTATGAGAAAGATATTGATGCGAAGTTGTAAGTTGTGAAAGTCAAGCAAGAAGAATTTTTATATGCAAGTGAAGCAGAAAAGTTTATATACCTTGCCCTCTTTTTGTAATCAGAGATCATTGTACATTACATGTTTGGGCAGTGGGCCCATCTTGTAATCATTTCATTTTGTACTACCAACTCTTAGTAGGGTCGAGGCTTCTAACAAGGCCTAGAGTCCCTTAATCAGGACTGAGACACTATATATATGTAACATGCTCCTAACAGGGTCAACATCCTTAACATGATACTTTTGATTAGTGGATTGTTGTGGGTATCATCCCCACTGGGGTTTTCCCTTGGCCAGGGTTTCCTCGAGAACAAATAATGTGTTATGAGTTCATTTGCTTTATTGTTATGCATGTTCTTTAGTTTACTCTATTTTTCAAGTATCAAGCTAATCTGTTATATCCATAATTGGGCAAAAGTAAAAGTTTGTAGAATATTGATTCACCCCCCTCTCAGTATTCCCTATTTCTAACATTTTTGACATTGAATTTGATATTCCTTAGCTTTTTCGCCACTCTAAACATAGCGGTGGCCTGGACATCAATGTTCCACCATTCTTTTATTTTATTAACTAGGTTTGGGTGGGATACCCACATTTTTTTAAATATGAAGGGGAAGTTCCTTTTCTTGGCGAATTGGTCCAGGGAAAGAGAGATAGGAGAAGGGTCAGAGCTAGCTCTAACCAAAGAAAATAGGTTGAGAGAATAGTGATTCAACCAATCCAATGTGATCAAGGCATGATCCAACCGGACTTGGATGCAATCCTTTCCAACTCACCTGTTGGACCAGGTGAAATCAGCTCCTTGGAGATCCATATTGAGAAGAGCTTGGTCATTGATGAAATCCATTAAGTCTTGCCTGCTTTCCAGGCCAGGGACAATCCCTCCCTATTTTTCCCCTTCTTTGAGGGGAGTGTTGAAGTGCTCCATGATTATTCCCTTAGAAAGATTTAAGGAGGCTAAGGTAGTTTTAATCTTGTCCTAGTAGGGCCTTCTATCTTTTTTGGTATTAGGATCATAAATATTAAATATGAACCAACTTTCATTATCTTTTATTTTAGTAATTTGCAAGAGAAGAAAGTTTCCTCCTTTGTAGACAACTTCAGCTCTGGGGTGATAAGAATTCCACATGGTCATGAGACCTCCAGAGGCACTATCTGAACTAGTAGCTTTGTTTTCCATGACTTTACTAAAATTGATACACTCAAGCTTGTCCTTCTGCATCTTAGTTTCCTGGATTAAGAAAATGTTAGGTCTATGATCCCTTATCATGTTTCTAATAACATCCTACTTGTGTGAGCTATTTAGCCCACGTATATTCTAGGTTATGACTTTCATTTCTTATTGGAGGTGCAGACTACCTGGATGGTTTTCTGAGTCCCATCTGCTATGTTCTTGCTAGCTTCTTCTTGCCTGATCTAGCTAGCCCTCTTTCTACCTAGAGTTTTTGGTTTAACCCCTACATCTTCTTTGTTTCTGCTTCTGGTAGCTATAGGGGAAAAAGGTGACAGGTCTCTAATGTTAGATTTCTTCTTCTTGTGGATAGTGGTCCAATCCTCCTTTTCTTCTTTATACTTGGTGAAGAGCTCTTCCATTTTGGTAAACTAGTTAGGGGAGGTTGTAACCATCAGTTCTTTCATTTGTTGAACCTTCCTTGAGTCCTTATTCTTAGGACAAGTTTGGGAATCTTGAGAGGAGGTGCCTCTCTACATGCTCTGTTTTAGACTGGAAAAGCCTTCTTCAAAAGGGGAAGCAAGGGAGTCTAGACATAAGGAGACTGATGTGGTGTTGGGACACGAGTCACCACCTTCAGCCAGAACTTCATTCTTGTTTTCTTCTGAAATTTCTTGCTAGATGTTGATTTCCAAGTTTATTCCCTCCAAAAGGGGGGTTCTCTCCATTGGTTTCTTAGATTTCAAGCTATTGTCTAGGAAACTCCCCTTCTATAGTTGTTTCCTTATCAACCTTGATTTCTTGGATTACTGGAGCGGTCTCAACTTGTTCTTTTTTCTTCCAAACTCTTTGGGTTTTGGCCTCTGTACCCTCCTGGGGGATAGTTTTCTCACTCGTTGAGTCTGCCTGTTCCCGGGTGTCATTTTTTCCATTGTTATTCTTTCTTAGTGCTAGTCTAGCTTTCCTTTCTTTCTCCTAGGTTTGGAACACTAAACATGATTTAGCTCTGTGTCCTGCTTTCTTACAATGGGAATAGGCAAAGGGAACACTTTTGTAGTCAAGTTTATGCACTCGTTTACCCAGTTTGGATCAGAGGTCAATGATTTACGACATGTCTTGGCCTTCATCCACCCCTATGCAGATCCTAGCATAGGTGAGGCATCGCCCTACCATAGTCATTGGGTCAATGGAAAGAAGGGTGCCAAAGGATTTGGCTATCCCATCGAAAACATCTTCATACCAGAACTCCAAGGGAAGTTCAGGCAATCTTACCCACACCGGGGCTTGGACAAATAAGGAATCATTGAGGTCGAGCATAGGAATCCATTTTTGCAGTGCTAGAGTGGGCTTTCGTATGGCCCAAGTTCCAGCACAGAGGATTTTGTCCAAGTCCTCTTTGTAGGAGAACTCAAAAGATAGAAAGCCCTTCGCCATGGCTGTTACCTAGACTTGACCCTTTAAATCCCTTTTTTTTTGTTGTAAAGATCCTAATAATGTCTATATTAGGTCTTGATCCAACAAACTTTCCAACAAGAGTATGATCCATGGTGGCTATATTGTGATCTACCAGTTTTTCAAGAATCTCTATAGCATATTTTCCTTTTTCCTTGTCTAATAAAGCCTTAATAGAAGGGAAATAGGACTTGCCTATGGGTTTAATCCCAAAGAGAGTTGACCACCGATGGTTGATGCATTTACCATCCTTGTCACATGCCTAGGTCTTCGTGGTTGTGGATGGTCTTGGAGGAATGCCTAGATTCTCTTCCCCCACCCCTTCCCCCTTTCTAGGGTCTTTCTTCTTTTCACGTGGGACCCCATCCTTCTTCTCTGGATCTGCAGAGTCTTGTTCTGCTAGAGAAGCATCGAAACAGGCATCGCCTAGGATCTAACAACCTACAAACCTGGATTCCTGCCTACCTTCAAATTCAAAAAACCTCTCGCTCCTGCTCCTTCACTCACCATATTTGGTTGTCTTAAGGGGTTATGTTAGGGCTAAAGGGGTCCTAACATTTTTTAACATTTTTTTCTAATGTTTTGTAATATTTTGTAATATTTTTAAAAATATTTTCTAACATTATTTCTAATTTTTTCAAAGATATCAAGTATAATGTTTTGTAATGTTTTCCAAATAATTTTCTAACATTATTTATTAAAAAAATTATCATTTTTTTTTTAAATCTATGGTTTTCTAACATTATTTATAATGTTTTGAGTGATTTGTAACATTTTTTGTCATGTTTTCTAGCTTATGGAGTCATATTTTAGTGAAAATTACTTAAAAGTAAATTAAAAAATATTTGTATACATTTAAAAATATTAAAAAAAACATTTTAATACATTCAAAAACATAAAACAAACATTATAATTGTTAAATAAACTAAAATAAAACATAAAAAAATAAACAAAAAAAACCTATGTGGTCTAACCTAACTGGATGAATAGCCCTCAATGACTCCACAATCTTGGAAGTGCTATAGTAGAAATGAGCCCTTTAGGTTTTGTTTTTTGTTTTTATAGATTGAGGTTGGTACAGATGATCCTGCTTCGGTTGAATCAGCCTATTTCAGCCTAAATAGGTCTGCCGCATTAGCCCTCCATAACATACAGTCAACACCACGTGGGTCAACTGAACCCTATTTTGTCAAAATTTGTTAAACCAAAATCGGTTTGGTCGAAGTGCCCATGTTAGCGTAAATGGAGACATAGTATTGTACTTTTACCCATTCAATTTATTACATTATTGATGATAATATAGTTTATTCTTGTCCATCTTGTTTGTCTTTCTTTCAAGCTATCCATTGGCCTCTAGATATTGGGTTGTTTCTATTGGAAAATTATTACAATAAGTGTGTGTGTGTGTGTGTGTGTGTGTGTGTGTGTTATAAATTTTAATGGTTATCTAGATATGAATTTAGTTATCTTAATTAAACTTGGAAGGCTTTGTAAGTTGTCTCACTCTAATTAACATGACAAGATCAAATGCTTAGATATGACCTCGACTTTCTAGCTTCTTTAATTTGGTGGAAAAGATTAATAGAAACAAATGAGCAATCTCTAGCTATTTCCAACCAATTTTGTGGAAATACATTAAAAATAAATAAAACCAAGCCTTCAAACGTATTTGGTTTTCCTTATTCTAATTTTGAAGAGTGGGAGACAGCTTAGCATTGAATTCTATTTGTTAATTGTTGAGGTGTAAGCTATCTAATTGATTTACTTTTGTGTCTCATTTTCTTCAACTCAAAACTCTCTACTTTTAGCTAGTGTAAATTTTGAAGGACTAGAAATGGATCATTGGAAGAAATATTAGTTTATTTCCTCTATAGGCTACAATAGATATATAATCCCACATTGTTTACAATTGAGAATTAATGCCAAGTAGAACTCATCCCTTCTAAATGAATTAAGTCCCTCATTTAATTTGGAAACCTTAATTTGATGCTTAAGCCCAATGCTTTAATTGAAACATCCTATATTGTGACCTACTACTTAGTAAATATGTTCCCCTTTGCCAACCCTAGTCACTCACTTTCTACTAGCAATAATTTATCTTTTTTAGACATTTTCAATTTATTAGATATTTAAATTCTTCCATACTCATTATAATATTCTATCAATCCATTTACTAAAGTCTTGCACTATTGAAAGTCAAAATTTATTCTATCATCATTTTAAAATCCATAAAAATGTCAAATGTTAACCTTCTTTTTTCCCTAACATCATCTATCCCTTAAATATACATATAAATTTAGATTTAAAGTCACACTCAAAAACCAAGTAGAAAACTCCTTTCAAAGTCACATTGGAAAACTAAATTAGAAACTCATTTTTTTAATAAAATGTACCTCACCAATGGAGTTGCCATCCTGCACAAGAGTTTGCATTATTTTTTCATTGAGAAAATAAACATCCCAGATCATTTAGCAATTTATTTGAATTTAGATCAGTTGGGACATTTTTGTTCTATCCAATTGAAATAAGACTACTGGTTTACGGTGTCCTTTGATTCACCCCTCATATTTGAGAAAAATACTCTATACCAACACAGAACTTTTGTCTTTGACTGTTTTATATATAAGCTTGCAATACAAATGAATTGAATTAAAAAATTAACACAGAGACAAAAAATTGGAAGAAACCCATTAATTTACTCCATTCTAGAGAAACCAACATCTATAACTTCTATATTTCGACATACCTATAAACATTTGAGCAAAATGGATCAAGGGCCCAGGGAATGCCATGCCGAACAAAGTCATCAGTCACAAACACATTCAGCTTTATAACCAGAATGTAGTTGATGGCTAGATTGGAACCGTGAGTACACATGATTTTAAGACTATGGCCGTGGGAAAGTGTCAGAATCTTGTGTCTAGCTAGAAGCTTGCATAATTCGACAGTGGTTAACCTCTGCCGCACCACATGGAACGTTAGATTGTTACTGAAATATGATGGCGGCAATGATAAGTACTCATAGGCATCCACTGGAGTGAAAACCATTATTCTGGCTATGGAATTCCTTGTTGCTTTTGCCAGCAAGGCATTTAACAGTTTAATCTGCAATAACGATGGTTTTCATGTGTTATATTTCACTTTCTTCTTGTCACAATTTTCAGAGTAGATATTTACAATTAAAATTTGCCTCAACTTTTCTAGAAAATATATATATATAAATATATATTTTCTTTATAAAGATCAAATCATCGAGTGTTTTTTCTAGTGAAAACATGCTTATAATTTCTGGAGTCAATTTGTCGAAAATAAAATTCACTAAGATTTTGTTTCAAATTCAATGGAAGAATGTCCAATGAAGCAGCAGAGATATTTATGAAACCCTAGGCTCAAGTTTGCGCAAACAATATTTTCTCTTTTTTGTTGAAAGTAAATTGCAGACTAAAATAATTAAAACAGAATAAAAGATACAAAATTAAAATACACAGACATAGAGATTATAGTGGTTCATCTAGCTATTCTAGATTACATCCACTTTTCAAGTAGGGCATATCTCTTTTTTTAAAATACAGTCTGATACAGTGATACATCATCTCTCAGCTCTATCTACTTTTACATTGCATGGTCAAGCATAATCCTAGCATCTATGGAAGTTAGGGAATCTGATGGTTACAACAACAAGTGAAGATTGGGCTTCACAGACTACGTAGCCATTACATGGTAGAGGCGTTACAATCTCCCACTTGAAGTCCAATCAATGCTACAAGATGAGTTGCTCAGAGATATCCCCCACTTGGTGCTTATGGCTATGTCGTCACAATGCCGAGAGAAGTTCTACAAAATTTGAACTTCTCTCACAGTACAACCTTGGTGAACGCATCGGCCGAATTGACCTTTGTATCAATCTTCTCTAACTGTAGTCCTCCCTCTTCAAGAGCATGACAGATGAAGTGAAATCTGGTTTCTATATACTTTGTGTGACTATGGAAAACTAAATTTTTGGCCAAATGAATGGCGTTATTGCTGTCAGAAAATAGAGTAAATGTGGATTGTTTAAATCCAAACTTTCCAAACAATCACTGTAACCATATCAGCTCTTTATCTCCCTCAGTGAGAAAATGTATTCAACTTCGGTGGAGGAAAGAGCAACCACTTGTTTCTTCCGAGAAGTCCAGCTAATTGCTGCCCTAGCAAAAGTAAACACATAGCCTGCTGTTGACCTCCTTGTATCTAAATCTCCCACCATATCAGAATCAGCATATCCGCAAATATAAGGGGCCTTACTATTAAAACATAAAACATGAGAGGAAGTGCCTCTTAAATACTGTAGAGTCCATTGAATTTCTTGCCAATGGGTTTTACCTAGATTACTCATAAAACCACTCACAACTCTCACTGCATGAGAAATATCTGGACGTGTGCTAACCATGATGTACATTAAACTCCCAACTATTGAAGAATAAGGAATACCAACCATCTCATATTTTTCTTCCTAAGTGGAAGGATACATTTTAGAAGACAATTGAAAATGATCAGCCAATGGAGTGGCGATGGATTTTGCACTTGACATATTAAATTTTTCTAAAACTTTAAGAATGTATTTTTCTTGAGATAACTTAATTTCTCTCTTATGTTGATCTCGGATTATATCCATCCCAAGAATCCTCTTTACTTCCCCTAAATATTTCATGGAAAAATGAAGAGCCAAATGTGTCTTCAGCTCATGAATGACTCACATATTGTTATGAGAAGTCAACATATCATCAACATGCAATAGCAAGATCACAAACTCACCAGTCAAAAGCCTTTTGAAGTAGACACATGGGTCTGATTCGTGGTGAGTAAAACCTTGCTGAGTCATGAAGTTATCAAACTTTAAATACCATTGGCATGGGGCTTTCTTCAGCCCATATAGACTCCTCTTTAATCTACAATACAAATGTTTATGCCCCTATTTTACAAAGCCTTCCAATTGTTCCATATATAACTCTTCAACAATGTCCCCATGTAAAAATGTTGTTTTGACATCGAGTTTCTCTAGCTCAAGGTCCCATGCTGCTGCCATGCCAAGTACCAAACAAATAGTCTTCATTTTAACCACTGGAGAAAAAATCTCATTGAAGTCCACACCTTTTTGTTGAGCAAATTCCTTCACTACCAATTTGGCCATGTATCTCTTTCATCCTCCATCTTCCTCTTTTATGCGATAGACCCATTTATTTTTCAAAGCTTTACGATTTGGTAGAAGAGGAACCAAATCCCATGTCTGGTTTGTGTTTAAAGAATCCAGTTCATCTTTCATGGAATCCACCTAGAACATTGAATTAACATCAGTACATGCTTGTTTAAATGTTTGTGGCTTTGCCTGATCAGAACCCAAAGAGAATAACAGTTCATAATCGTCAAATTTCCATGGATGCTTTCTCTCTCTTGTAGACCTTCGTGGTTGAATATGTGGATTTTCATCTTGAATGCGAGCAACATTGAAATCCCCTGTGTTTTCAAAATTTGGTAAGTACCGACTATGAGCTTGTTGTTTGCCAGACATTAGCTCATGGCAAATGCATTGGTCTTGGTGTGTAGAGGAGTCTCCTGATTGTGTATTGTGGTGTGTAGGTGGATCTATGGACTAAGCACGTAGCGAAGGAGGTTGTGTGGACTACAAAAAATGTTGCTTGGGCTACAGAGGCTACTCACACAAGGAGTGTGGTAAGTCTTGCACAGGCTCTTCCCATGGTAGAGAAGCAAACCATGGTAGGGTAACCTGCGGTAAGGCTAAGGCATTAGGCTGCATGGGGAATTGGACATCCCATGTAGCAGAAGGGGCATTGCATGGATGCACGCTAGTTATATCGAGTGGAGGCTGCATGGGGAGAGCAGCCTGCTCTGTTGTGGCTCTACAGTCAAACAAATGGGGGATAGGGAGTGTTGAAACAATGGCGTGCTATGTGCATATTGGAATTGGCATTGGAGTATGGAGAGAGGAGGGATTGATATTTTCAGAGGGCACAACAACTATAGAGGGGTGAAAGGTAACTCAGGAGGTTTTATGTACATGGCTGCCATTGTCTGATAAATCAAATTTAATAAAATCATCAGAATTAGAGTTCTGATTGTGGAGACTTGAGAATGATTTCTCATTAAATACAACATCTCGACTCTAAATCACTTTCTTAGTGATTGAATCCCAGAGACAAAAGCCAAATTGATCCTCACCATATCCCAAAAATATGCATCTCTTGGATTTGAAATCCAATTTTATTCTCTGCTCCTTATTAATGTGAGCATATGCATCACATCCAAAGACACACAAATGAGAAAAATAAATTCTCTTACCACTCCACCTTTCTTCTGGAATATCGAAATTTAGATGTGATGAAGGAGCTTGGTTTATTAAACAAATTGTTGTATTACATGCCTCTGCCCAAAATTCCTTCCCCAAACTAGCATTTGACAACATACACCAAGCTCTTTCCAGAATAGTTCGATTTAACCTCTCAGCTACACCATTTTCTTGAGGTGTATAGGGGACTATTTTAATCCTCCAAATGCCATGATTTTCACAAAAAAGATCAAACTCTGAAGAGCAATACTCACCACCATTGTCCGTTAGTAAACATTTTATCTTTCTTCCAATATGATTTTCCACCATAGCCTTAAAGCTTTTAAATTTTAAAATAATTTTGATTTCTTATTCAACATGTAAACCCAAACTTTGCAAGTGCAATCATTAAGAAATGTGACAAAATAATTAGCACCACCGATAGAAGTTACCTCCATAGAACTGAAAACATCAGAATGGATGAGCTCTAATGCTGATGATTTCTTCTCATGACCCATCCTTACGAAGCTGGTGTGATTTTGCTTTCCATAAAGACAATGCTCACATAGTTCCAAATCAACCGATTTAAGGCCTGGAAGTTGGTCTCTTCGAAGCATGACTTCAAGACCCGTTTTGCTCATATGACCGAGCCTCTTATGCCAAAGTTTGACATTGCTATCCGCAACTGCCATGGCTGCTCCCACTTCACCATTACACTCTAATATGTATAAACTTCTAGTTTTTTGCCCTTTTGCTAAAATTAATTGACCTTTGGACACTTTCCAAGAAGCGAGATCAAAGCTAACATTACAACCTTGTGTATATAAATGACTGATTGAAATCAGATTATGCTTAAGTGTAGGAACATGCCTAACATCTTTTAGAAGTCATTTACTTCCATTTTTCAGCAACAATAAAATATCCCCTTTTCTGACAATGTCACATTCTTTGTTATCCCCAAGAAAAACTTTGCCAAACATATCTTCGTGGTAATTTGTGAAAGCACTCTGACATGGAGTTGCATGAAATGAGGCACCAAAATCGAGAACCCACGAGCTTGAATTTGTGTCATTAGCTGCAAGTACCAAGGCTCCATCCGTTGCAGCATTAATGCCATCATTGATAAAAAAATTTTGAGCCTTTTTATAATTACAACATTGCTTCTTTGTGTGCCCAGATTTTCCACAAAACCAACATGTGCCATTTCTTCCTCTTGATTTTGAGTGATGATTCGATCTACCTCTTCCATTATTATTATTATTGTTTCTTCCTCTCTCATGACTTCTACCTCTATTGCTTGTGCTCACAGCTGTTAGAGCATCACCGGAAGAGGGTTCTTGGTGCTTCCTTCACATGTCTTCACTAAGTAGTGTGGCTGCAACTGAATTGCTCACATCCATTACAACTCCTTCCCAGTTGTTCAGAAGTGAACATAATAATAGGATTGCCTTTATTTCATCATCTAATGGGATGCCAACCAAAGTCAACTGAATAACTAAAGTATTAAACTCATTGAGATGATTTGATATCACTGCTTCTTTCATTTTCAAATTATATAACTTCTTCATGATAAATACTTTGTTTGATGCTGAAGCTATCTCATATAATGAAGATAATGTATCCCACAACTCTTTCATTGTCGGATTTGTTGAAACATTGAAGAGCACATTGCTTGATAGAGATAATAAAATCATTGCCTTTTCTTTCTAATCGATCTTCAGCCAGTCTTCATCTGATAAAGACCCTTTTCCCTTGGTTTTTCCAAGTAAAGCGAGTTGCAAATCCTGCTTGATAAGCAAAGATTCTATCTGCACTTTCTATAACCTGAAGATTTTCCATGAAAACTTTTCAATCTTACATTTGTTTTCCTCATCCATGGCATCTGCAAATCCTCACCAATTTCCAAAAAATCGAACGAGCTTAACCAGCTCTGATAGAAATTGTTGAAAGTAAATTGCAGACTAAAACAATTAAAACAAAATAAAAGATAGAAAATTAAAATACACAGACACAAAGATTATAGTGGTTCATCCAACTATTTTGGATTACATCCACTTTTAAAGTAGGGCATATCTCTTTTATTAAAATACAGTCTGATACAGTGATACAACAACTCTCAGCTCTATCTACTTTTACATTGCATGGTCAAGCATAATCCTAGATCTGCGGAAGTCAGGGAATGTGACAGTTACAACAGCAAGTGAAGATTGGGCTTCACAGACTGCGTAGCCATTACATGGCAGAGGCGTTACATGTTTGGACACAATTCAAAATCTCTCGAAACATATTTTGCAAATTCTCACCTTAATTTCACAAAGATTCTATTCTTTTTGCAAAAAAATTGTCATAAACAACTATATTAAGATTCTTTGCTTGAAATACTGGGAGACAATGTATGTTTTATTTGTCAATCGCAGGAATGAAAGAAAGTTCAGTTGAAGAAACTCCTAGCAAGTAAGTTTAAAGAAGTATATTCCTAAACTCGCGAGCTGAATTTTTTTGCAAGTGATCACAATTCCTTAGATTTGACAGATAGAGAAAAGAAAGTTACAAAATAATTCACTCAGCTTTTCCAATTTGTCAAAAAGTAAACAAAATTTGAAGAAGTTTGTTAAACTTGATTGATAGAGGAAAGGAAGTTACAAAATGTTTTACGAAGATTTTCCAATTTTTCGCAAAGTAAATAGAATCTGAAGAAATTTTCCTAAACTTGATATTTAAAAGGAAAACTTGAATAATATTTCAATTTTTCACAAGAGTGTAAAGAAACCAAAGAAACTTTCTTTGTTTAAAGTTTGTAAAATTTGTTTTGTCAGAAAGAAAATTCCCTTAAACATGCTTTGAAAATCCTCACCTGACTTTAATAAACATTTAGTAGTTCTGACCAAAAAATCATCAAGAAAAAATGTACTAATTGCATTTTATAAAATTAGCCTTCAACATTTTACAAGAATTTTTGTTTGAGATACAGATGGAAATTAGAGAAATAATTTTGAAGTTTCGGAGTTGAGTTAATGAAATTTTATGAAAAGCTAAGATTCTTTAATGCCAAGAGACAATGTGCATTTTATTACGCCGAGAGGCGTAACAACTACAGTGGCATCAAACCCCCTTATAGAGGTCATCTATAAAAAATGGTGTAATTTTAAAGAACCTCTTCATGTCCTAGCGGTCATGTTCCATTGCCAGCCTGTTAAGGTCGTGTTCCATTGTGGCAATACATACTAATAAATAATATGATGTGGCAATACAATGTAATAATAAATTAATAATATGAAACAAAAAAATAGTAGCATATGAAATGCCAACAACAGATGAAACGCCAATAGAAGATGGGAAACATCAGATGACACACCAATAGTATGGGTGTAGCATGAAGAAATACATATTAAATATAGTAACACGGTAACCATTCTCATAATCCTTCCATGGCTATCCATGAGGAAAGTTCCAGTGCAAGTATCAGCTCCTTCTGGTCACGCCAGTCTAATTAAATTTGCCAGCGGAATCAAAGTCGGCCTTCTCAGGTGCATTAGCAGATCTCCGCTCTCAGACTGGCATGCTTTCAGAATAATCTCCGACGGAAAAGAGGAGCACATGATTTTCACGGGCGCGGTGGGAGATTTTACCAAAATCTTGGTATCTTATCTGCCAAACTATCTATATACCTATTGTGTTCACTTTGCAAGGTTGCCCTACCTTATAAACATGTAGAACAAGGTAGTTGTGGTGGCCATGGGCTCGGGCATCTGTGTGTTCCTGTCCTTCATGCTACAACCTTGTCTGGCAGAGGTTTATGTGATTTGGGTGGCCAAAGCGATAGACAAAAACTTTGGAGATGAGAGTTCACTTTTCTTGGACTAGCAGCAAGGATAGAGGGGAGGAGAGCTAGCAGTTCTAAATTATTAGTATTAAGGTTGGGTTTATGGAACAAAAATCTACCTTTCATTTGATATGCGTATTTCCCCATCGACAAGCTCATTCTCAGAACTCACACATTCCTCAGCATATTCAATATTATTAATGGGAGAAGAGCAATTTACTGGTTTTTTGCATAGCTGAGCTTCAATATTTCCCTTTCCAGTCATTTTTTTGATTCATTTTTCCAAATGCATCTTTTCATCATGTTTGCCCTTGACAATAGACTAGCTAATATATACTCTATATTTAAAATATGTCGAGATGCATCAAGGTGTTGAAGTTTTTCACCTTTAATTTTTTCTCTATATTAAAGGTGAATGATTAAAAAATTCAATGCCTCGATGCATCTTGGCATATTTTAAATATAGAGTATATATTAGCTAGTAGCAGCCATGACGTGCATAACACATTGAGTAAATTAATTTGATTAGGGTTAACATTTAGCATTACAATTTATATGATGGTCAGGGTTAGGATTTAGTATTAAGGTTGGGTTTATGGTCATGGTTATGAGTAGTATTATGGTTAGGGTTAGGGTTTGGATTATAATTATAATAAATTCAGGTTAATAATAGAAAATACATCTTTTCATCATGTTTGCGCTTGACAATAGAAAATGAAGAAATTTTGAATGGAGGAGGATGTCACAAATTTTTATTTTTTAGGGATTGTTATTTTTTACGCAATTTAATAGGCTATTTATGAGGTGAACATACTATGTTAAACATTTATATAAATTAAATCTTAATTGTTTGAATATTTTAGTTCTTTGTTTTCAAATGTTTTAAAATTAATTCTTAATAAAAAATATATATATTTAAAAATATTAAATGATATTTAATGTTTATTTTTATTTATACAAATATTAATTTATTTGGTTTAAAAATTATTTCTAAATAGTAATCTTGAATCAAACCCTTATACAAAAATATTTAAAAATTAGAAAGATTTAAAAATTAGAAAGATTCTCTAGATTTTAGATTTTGATTTATTCTAAAACTGATTGTTGATTCATTTGAATTTTTTAATAATAGAATGTAGTTTAAAGTTTAAAATTTTGAATTGATTTGTAGAAAATAGAATAAAATATTATTTATCTATGTAGATTAATTTCTATTTTTTAAAATTTCACAAGTAAATGGATACTTTATTTAATTTTAATTAAAAATATATTAATCATTATGTCTATATGAGTAATTAATGTAGTTTAAAGTATTTTGACATTTCTATTTTTTATTTTTATTAAATATATGATTAATATATTTTTAATTAAAATATTTAAATATATTATTGTTTAAGTTGCTAATATAAGAAAACATGTTTTTTTCAAAATGTAAAATCAAATGAAAGAGAGATTTTTTTAATTAAGACGATACAATTAGTTGCCAAGATTTAAGATAAAAGTATGCAAGAATATTTAAATATATTATTGTTTAGGTTGCTAATATAATAAATCATTATCTTCATAATGCAAAATCAAATGAAAGGTAGATTTTTGTTCCTTAACACGAATTTTTTTTTTCCATTTATTCGGTGCAAATAAGATAGAAACATGCATAAATATTTAAGTATATTATTGTTTAGGTTGCTAACATATCTACATTTTCATTTTCCATTTGTTGACAGATTAATTCAATCCATATATTAAAAATACAAATTTTAGTTAATTTTAGAATAAGATTTGCATTTTACAAGTAAAATTTTAATAGAAATAATATAAATGGTGTTTCTATATCTAGATTTTAGTTAGAATATAATATGATTTGCAAGCAAACAAACCAAAAAAATATATAGAAAAGTTTCATTTATATCTAAGTTTTAGTTTCTCCAAAATATTGAAAAAATTACAATTAGTTAGCAACTTTTTTTCTATTTGTTTATTGGTTAGATTTATTGATTACAAATAAGGTAAAAGTATGCATAAATTTTTTAAATATATTATGTTTAAGTTGCTGATATAATAAATCATTATCTTCATAATGTAAAATTAAATCAAAGAGAAAATTTCCTTCTCTAAGATGCTACAATTAGTTTGCAAGATTTTTTCTATTTATTTATTGAAAATAAGATATAACCATACATAAATATTTAAGTATATTATTGTTGAGGTTGCTAATATAAGAAATCATTATCATCAAAAAGTAAAATCAAATGAAAGGAGAAAAAATCCCTAATAGGCCACAATTAGTTGGAAATAATATTTTCATTTATTTATTGCAAATAAAATTGAAGCATGTATAAATATTACTAATGTATAAAACCCTAACCCTAACAATAATACTAATGTATAAAACCCTAACCCTTACCATAATCATAATCTTAAATAAGAACATAACCTAAAAGTCCTAAACTCAACCATAACCCTAATCATGGTATAAAACTAAACCCTCTTCCTCATTGTAACCCTAAACCTTTATCCTAACTAAGAGCCTACCCCTAATTCCAACCATGATATAAACCCTAAGGCTAACTATAATTAAAACTATAATTCTAATCCTAAATCCTAAATTATAATCCTAATCATAAACCTTAAAATTAATACAAATTACTAGCCATGATGTAAACCCTAATGCTAGCCATAAAACTAATCATAATCTCAAACTTTAAACCCTAATCCTAACCCTTAGTATCAACCCTAAATCTAATTAAAACCCAAACTATTACCATAATATTAACGATGACATAAACCCTAATTTTAAGGATAATCAACCCTAAAGTCTAATCCTAACTCTATCCCTAAATCATTACCATAATGATAATAATAACCTTCATATAAAACCTTAGCCTAATCATAATCCTAATCCTAAATGATACCACAACCTAAACCATAAACCCAAACCTAATCCTAACCATGGCATAAAGATAAACCCTTTTCCTAACCCTAATCCCAAACCCTTACCCTAATCAAAATCCTAATCTTAACCCTAATTCAAATCATGATATAAGTTACCCTAAACCTAACCATAATCCTAATTATAAGCCCTAACCTTGATCCTAATCTTAAATCCTAACTCTAACTATTATATTGAGTGTGATTTTAACCTCAAGCTTGACAATGATCCTAATCCCAAGTCTAATGAAGACCCTAACCATAACCTAAACCCTAACTCTAATCAAGACCCTAACTTTAATCCTTAATCTAACCTAAATCCTGAAGTCTAATCCTAACCCTAACACTAACCTCAATTGTAATAATGAACCTTAACCAAACTCTAAACCTAATGCTAACCCTAACCATAATATAAATCGTAACCATGATATAAACCCTAACCTTCAATGATAACCCTAATCATAACCCTAATTAGATTAATTTATTCAATGTGCTATGTGCGCCTCTTACTAGCAAATATATAACCTATATATAAAATACACTGAGATGTATCAAGACATTTAATTTTTCTATCATTTAACTTTAATAAAATTAAATAAATCTAAAGCAAACTCTAACCCTAATGATAACCCTAGAACCATGATATAAATTGTACCCCTAATGGTAACCCAAACCATGATATAAATTGTAACTCTAAATTGTAATCCTAACCCTAATTAAATTAATTTATTCAACTTATAATACTAAATATTAATAGTAAACCCTAACCCTAATATTAACCCTAACTATAATTCTAAACTCTAACCATAATCATAAACCTAAACCAAATCCTAACCATAATACTAATCTTAACCTTAATCCTAACCTTGATGCTAATCCTAACCCAAACCATAGCCATGACCAAATCTAAATATTTACCTTTAACCTAATTATAATTCTAATTGTAACCCTAATAATAATTCTAACATTTCCCTTAACACTGGTCAAAATGCTATTATTAACCTGAATTTATTATAATTATAATCCAAACCCTAACCCTAACCATAATACTACTCATAACCATGACCATAAACCCAACCTTAATACTAAATCCAAACCCTGACCATGATATAAATTGTAATGCTAAATGTTAACCCTAATCAAATTAATTTACTCAATGTGTTATGCACGCCGTGGCTGCTACTAGCTAATATATACTCTATAGTTAAAATAGTTGAATTTTTTAATCATTCATTTAATATAGAGAAAAAAGTAAAGGTGAAAAAATTCAATGCCTCGATGCATCTCGGCATATTTTAAATATAGAGTATATATTAGCTAGTTTGTTAATCACAGAAATATAAGAACCTTCAGTTGAAGAAAACTCCATAGCTACAAAGTTTCAAGAAATCTGTTCCTAAACTCGCTAGCTTAAAAAATTGCAACTGAAGATATTTCCTTAAACTTGGAAGAAAAAGAAAAGGCAATCACAAAATATTTGACTATGCTTTTCTAATTTTCACAAGTAAACAGAAAACGAAGAAATTTTTCCTAAACTTGATATTTAAACAAAAAGCTCGAATAATATTTCAATTTGTTACAAGAGTATAGAGAAACTAAATATATTTTGAGAAAAACTTTGCAAAGATCCTTTCATCGTTTAGAAAATATTGTTTACTTGTAAACTCATGGCAATGGAGAAGGACAAGCATCCATTGTCGCACAAGGTGAGCTGCAACCTGCGCCACAGCCCCCAATTCGTTCCGTTGTTGTGGCTCTGCGTCGGTGCCGACCTGGCGTTTAGAAGTGAGAGGAAATCTGACACATTACAAGAATCGAAAGAAAGGGAATCGAATCAGAGCTGATCGAGCGACGGATCGAAGTAATAAAAGGGCCGATGAACGCCGTGAATTGTCAGACCGCCGGCCGAAAAGATGTCCGGGTGTGAAATCTCCAAGCCATTCAACGCCACGGTGCTGTTCACGGTCTGCACACCGGTGACGATGAAACCCTTGCCGTGAAGACGAGGAGGTAGGCAACCGCCCGATTCGAGAATCTGGAGGTCTTTGCCTAGGAGCATTTGATTGGTCGTGTGGTAACGGAGCAGGTTGAGCATGAGCCAGGAAGGTAACGTTGTGCTCACCAGAGCAGGGTCGTTAATGGCGAAAAATGTAGCAGGGCCAGCCGGGAGGACCTCGACTGCGAAAATCTCGAAAGCCAAGCCCATTATGTGGTAGCCTGCGGCTCTCAGGGCTGCACTAGCCTTCATTACTAGCGGATCAGTGGACGGGGAGTCCCAGAGTCTTGGAGGTTTGAAGGAAACCACTGGAGGATTCGATTCCTGGACCGATCCTGTACTGTCTTTTCCCGTGGAAGAGACCGCGGCTAGTGCCAACGCCATTGACACGAATATTGAAAACAGGCCGGGAGCCCGTCCGCATGGCATTCTGATCTGAACGAGCTTTTCTTTGCCGATCTCTGCTGCTGCTGAAACAAAATTAAAATGCACTTTCTTGGGAGGGAATGAAATAGAGCAAAGATTAATGCGTGCAAGAGAACAAGATTGCTTATAAAAGAATTGCGTCGGACGGATTTGGTTTATATGAAATTTCTCAACGATTGTTTGAGGTCGAAGAACGGTTTTTAAAGAGGATGTTAGCCTGGTATTGCATTCTTGTTACTACGGAGGCTTCTGCCTTTTGTTACTTTCTTGATTCTTGCTTAGAGATCACAGGGGTAGACTATTAGTTACGGTTCACGTTTTAGTATTGTATATTGTATCTGATCTTTTAATTACTAATTTTAAAAGAAGTAAAAAAATATTATTAAAATTTATTATAAATATATAATTTTTTAAATTGTAAGGGTAGTAGTTAGTTTTTTAGGAAGGACATTTGTGGTATAAGTATTGTCAATTTTTGAAGTCAGGTTATTGGGGCATTTTTAAGTAGGTATAGTGCGACACTTTGAAATGTCTATTTTTTGACCCTATGTGTATAACCCACAACATGTGTTATTACTACTTAGAAGTCAAACAAACAGTTAAGCTGCATATGGAGAGAACAATTGTTTTTTTTTAAATGTGATGTACAACTTAGGATATATGTGGGTGCGTAAAGCTAGCTATGATAGTTGCTTGTATGATTCACCTATTAAATTTATTGTTCTCAAGATTTGAAATATTGTCAATGGAAAAGGTTTTAAGGTCACAACACACATATTCCATTATTATATATCTAAGTGACTCCCTAAGGTCAGAACATTAAAAATTATAGATGTAAGCAACTTTCAAAAGGTTGTAAGATCAAGTCACATTCATTTTGTACTATTTCAAAATTCTAAACAGTGTCAAATTAGTGGTTGCTATGTGATTTCATATTAAGTTACAGTCTTTGTACTACAATATTTTAGAAATTGTTAAATTGTTTGATAATTCACAACTATTCCAAAACAAGTAGACATTTTATTTATTTGTTTTATCGAGAGGAATTGACAATTTAGTTCAGGTATATGGAGCTTAGCTCTTTATTTGGTAAGCTCCTCAATACCTCCTCAAGAAATGTGCAATAGACCTTTTTCCATTCTATAGGCAAATTAGGGGTATAACTTCACATGTATTTGAGAATATGTTAGAAGGGTGTCAAATGTGGAAATTATAAGGAAGGGTAGGAAAGATAAATTTCTTTTATACATACCTACTTATTAGAGGAATTTGGTTTTAAATGCTTTGGTCAGATCTTATTGCATATTTTACTATATATATGTTGGTTGTTGTACCATCTCCCTACCACATCAATGTTTAGTTACTACAATGTCATAAATGAATTGTAGTTAGTTACATTATTGCACTAGATCCGCCTACTCTATCAGTTTCGAGATGCTAGGTTCTTTGGGCAGGGTCAACATGCTTAACATGATAGGTTGAACAATGAGAGAGCTAACCACTTAGTGGTTGGGCAGTAAAAGCGCCTATACCAAATTCTCATCTTGAGCATAGTAGATGAAGAGTAGTCTAATGGTTGAAGGAGACATGAATGTATATAGTAGTTTCATTTTCATGTATTGATGATTTGACAAAATGTCTTCTCTATGCTTGTGATGTATTTTATATTTGATGTATTCAACAAGTTGGTCAAAATGTAAATGAATATGATGTACCATATTAGTGAAAATTGATGAAATTTATATTTCTTTATCTTAATGTGATATTCTTTCAACTTCTCAACATATCCTACCAACTATGTATATTTCAATTATTAATCCTACTTAGCATGTTTGTGAAAAGTTAGTCCTTACAATATCTTATAGAGAAGGATTTTTCATGTGGATTCAATAACCCTTGTAGTGGAGTAAAAAGTGGATAGAAATGCAGAATATTTAAGACCTATTGTAGATCCAATAAAGTGTCACTTTTTTACTATACTTCACCCTTTTTTACTATACTTCATTCTTTATATTTAAGGTGGGCGTTGTGTTGGCGCAGCTACGAGTCTTCCCACCACAACCCACAGACTTTGGCGGCAACATTGCATGGTTTTTATTTTATGTTTGCATAAAATCCAGAGGAACTTCGATGACATTGATGTGTGTTAAATTTAAGATCGCTGCACCAAATTGCCGCAAATGTAATAGCACTGCCATAAAAGTATGTGTTTTCCAAATGCATCGATCTCTTGAATATATACAAGGTAAAGACAATAAGAGACATGTCCCTTCATAGGACATGTCTATTCATTAATCTAATTTATTAATTTAACTATATAATCATTATAAGAATAAATAAAAGATTAACTTCATATATATGTGTATATTAATATAAATAATATCATAAATATCATAACTCTATCCAAAAATTTTCTGTCATTTCTATATAGAGACTGTATGCCTTACGACCTTACACCAGCATTCAGAGACTCATAATTCAGGCGATAACAAGACAAAATAATCATCAAGCCATTCTTCATATGTTAGGAACACAATACATATCGAACTCATCACAACATAACATATAATTCACTGTCGATCTGATTGCATTCTTCATTATATAGTGTTGAGTGCGTGAAATCACAGGGTCATAGAGTGTTGTTCGCTGTTCCATTTTCTCCCCCCATACTCAACTCCATCTATTATTCATAATTTCACTGTTTATATGACCGTACACCATTTGGAACAGCATTTATAACTCATTATTTGGAATGCAAAATGACCTTGATGGTTGTTGACACTATTCCAAAACTCCCATTTTAGCTGGCAGTGAGACTAACAACACAGTGAGGAGTTAAATTTCAATCATCAGTTCTGAATTATCGATGCCTCAAGGCACGATTCCTCATACTCCTTATTTGCCAATGCCAAAGATTAATAATCCATATTCCCCAAGACTATTCAACACTCAACATTGATTTGTAATTCAAATGCCTCCTTATGGAAGAGATGATAGTTTAATTATTTGGAGAGCACCCTTTGCCAATCAATCATCACCCATTTATCAACCTCGATATGCACCACGGTATTTCCCAGAGTAGAGGCTCCCAATGATTTGTATATGACTCCTTAGTATATGGAGGGTGAAGAAAATTCTCTATCTTCCATTGGGTCCGAATGAGATTAGCGACTAGGAGTATCTTGTCCATTTTATCAGTCTCCTTTCAATCTTATATCAATATAACTTTATATCCTCCCTATCTTTTTGTCTCACATTAGCCTGTCCAAATAGAATAGATTACGCATCCTGTAACTGGCACCTCTATAATATGTCTACCACTGTAGCTTGTGCTTCCCATAACAATCTGTTATGTATGCATATGCTTGCTACAAATTGTACCTCCCTTGTATATGTCGTGACTGTATCTATTCCCACCCTGGATTTATTAATATTCCTATGTTGAATGTTGAAATCCAAGTACAGATCCTACAATCAACCACTCCAAATTTGGGCATGGTAGAGGGTGTGGGCAAGGTTGTTGTCTCTGGCTTTAAGCTGGGCTTTATAACCGTCATTACTCCTTGCTGGGAGTTTAGAAACCTTCCAACAACTCCATATTATGCATATCTTGCAACTATTACAGGTTATAAGACCACAAACCTTCGAGGCATCAAAATAGACAGTGTGCCCTAATTTTCTTGACGCCAAGATGGTTGCTAATACACTGCTACAATTATCGTGTCCCTTGGAATTTACAAATGCGGTCTTGAAAATAGCAAAAGCTGTGGAGTTTAGTTCTATGTCTGCTCATTGCATCATTCTTTGAATTCTATTATTTGTGTCACTATCTACAAGAGGCATCTAGGATCTTCCTTTAAGTGGTAAAGCTTTGTTCAAAGGAATCCGCTCTGATACTATGTTAAATTTAAGATCGCTGCACTAGATTGCTACAAATGTAATAGCACTGCCATAAAAGTATGTGTTTTCCAAATGCATCGATCACTTGAATATATACAAGGTAAAGACAAGAAGAGACATTTCCCTTCATGGGAGATGTCTATTCATTAATCTAATTTATTAATTTAACTATATAATCATTATAAGAATAAATAAAAGATTAACTTCATAGATATATATATATATATATATATATATATATATATATATATATATATTATATATATAATATATATATATATATATAATATATATATATATATATATATATATATATATATATATATATATATATATATATATATATATATATATATATATATATATATATATATATATATAATAAATAAGTCAATTCTTATAATAACTATATAATCAATTTTATTTAACTGACCGATGCTACATACATCAACAATGTGGAGGCTGAGCCTAAATATATCGTTAAGACATAAACATAGATCAAAACCATTTGTGAAACCTAAAGTCATGTCCAACAATTGTATCACTTCTTTTTAAAATGTCTTAGTGCAATTTATACAACTGCTAACAATAAAACATAATGTGGTATTAAAATAGGCGGAGTAGAATTATGGACGTCGATTAGAATTAGAAAATATAGTTTTTCTTAGGTCATATGTTAGATTTGTGTTTTTGAAGCTAGTTCACATTTACAACCTCATCCAATTCATGTTGATATCTAAATTCAAGTCATTAAAATAAGGCAACTAGATAATGATATTTTCTATCTCAAGTTATGGGTTTTTTTATTAGTTAAATAATTTTTTAAAACTATCACGATAGATAGTAAGCTTCAAGTTTGCACGTGGAACTTGAAGTGTTTGTTACAGGGGTAAAACACATTAGGATATTTTGTGTCATATGAATAATACGAATGACTGCGCTATTAGTTCTTTAGATGTAAGGCAATTAGAGAATTTTATATAATAAAATTGAATATAATAGATGCATTTTTATATATAAAAATAAAACCAAATAATAAAACTATTAGTTTTCTTTACTTCTTAGAAATTATATTTCTCATTAAAAGGAAACAATAGGTTATGCAATCTTAAGTGACAATGAAAACAACAAGGGTTTGTTGCAAGAGATTCTAGTGAAAAAACAAGTGCAATAGAAGGTGATTTGGAGGAAGGATAGATGAATGGTGTAGTGCTTGATTTCAAGAAAGGAGAGAAATATGGTGTCTATTGTATTGATTGATTCATGGGCTTGTACAAATGTGTGCTCCCTCCTTTCTTTCTTCGGTTCAACCTTGTTGAAAGCATTGGATTTGTTCATCTTAGTAAAGGTTGGGCTCCCTCCTTTCCTTAGTTAAGCCTTGTTTGAAGCTTTAGAGTGGTTCACTTAGTGATGGTTGGTGCTTTGGACATGTTGGCCTTTATGGAAGATTAGATATAGTTTGGTTGCAAATTTCTCTTGCTTTGGTTTTCCTTTGGACTACAATGGTCTTCTCAATGTTTTCTAGGGATGATATTGTTTCTTTTTGGTCTACTTATATAGGGCCTTCCTCTATCATGTTCTTTTTTCTTATTCTTCTCCCTTTCCCCTCATGTTAGTCTCTATTGAAGGTATGGTGGACTTGTCGAAGGTGGTGGGTTTTTCTTTCCCTATAACATTTTCTAACAGGGCCAAGAGTTGATTATGGTGCTATTGTCCTCCTGCATTTTGTAGGTCCTAAAGTCTTTATAGTTGACCTATTATCTTTTGACATTTTCTTTGGTTTTAGTGCAGCTATGTTAAGGCCTATTCATTCTTGGGTGGATTTTTCTTGGGCGGGTTTATCTACTTCTAGAGTTTGTTGGTGGTGATCTATGCTTCTCCCCTTTTTGTTGTTATTCATTTTCTTTCTTTTTGGGTCATAGTAGCCTGCTAGATTCAGCTGAAGCATCTGGCTATTTCAAAACATGGGAAGAAATGTGAAAATGACATATTTGAAGTTATCGGTGGCTCAGGTTTATGTAAGAGAGGCTTCGTTGCCATTTTGGCCCCAGTATATGCTATGTTTCCCGCCATAGAGGCCTTGAACATGAAACAAGTGGCCAGAGTAAGGGCAATTGCCACAGCTCTCAAATTCATCTCAATTATACTTGAAATGAATTGTGCAATGCTTCAATCCCCACCCCAAATATTTATACCTAAATTTTTTTTGTGATAGGTTTGAATTATTGGGATGGCTAATAATGGCTTTATCTAGATTAAGCCACCTCTATCTACTAAAAGAAAATCGCTCGCTAGGTGACAATAGTATTGGCACACTTATGAGTTTTTCCATGACATTGTATGGAATTGCTGATGGCCTAGACAATAAAATTATAAGTCAATTTCAAATGCACAAGAACCTAGAGCTTAAACAAATCAATGATGAATTGGATACACATAGCGAGAATAAGTTAATATGATAATGAAGAAAAAATTAAATATATTGTTATATTATATAATTAATTATATACTATTTTTTTTTTTTGATCGGTAAAAGACCGAAGCCCTAGACATTTTTATTAATATAAATAGTTATATTACAATGTGACCCCGCTCACTGCAGGCGTTGGTAGGAAAGAGCAGGGTTGAGAAAACCTCCAGCCTTAACCGGGACCATAGGTCCTGACCTTATACAAAAATTTACATGGGCATACCCACGACTCGACAATTGTCGAGATTTGTTAAAATACATATTTTCCATAGGCATACCCACGGCTTGATACCTATTGAGATTTGTACATATTTTACGTAGGCATACCCACGTCCCAAAAAAACTCTAGATTGCTTTTTTTAAAATCATGAATTATACATAGAATGGCGATTAGACAAGGATTACATCATTTGTACAATTGAAGCAGAGTTTATGATCCTCCTACTATGTCAAGTATATGTGTTGAACATTTGAATGATAGTCC
>BSBK01004791.1:0-205000 GCA_027943335.1 Chamaecyparis obtusa | reverse complement strand
ATACCCTTTAATTTGCTGTTGTGAAAGTATTGTTGCCCAAAATTTCCCTATCATTCCCTTTTTGGCCGCATCTTGTTTGTTCCAAGAAATGCTCGTGTCAAAACCCTCTGTGTTTTCTTCCTTTTGGCCCGAAAACCCAGTGTGTTTTCGACCTTCTCTCTAAAGGCTCAGGATGTTTTTGACTTTCGGTCCAAAAATTCTCTGTGTTTTTGACCTCCAATTTGAAAACCCTCTATGTTTTCAACCTTCAAGTGCGCAACTCCGACCAGGTGGGTCCCAGTTCCTCATAGCCATGCAAGTGTAGTGGAGATCCAACATCTGTCGCATAATCTCATGGAATCTTTTGAGCCCATGATATCATACGACAACGGTCGGATTAGAATCTCAGTGGGTCTGCATTTTTTGAGTGAGGTGGCATATTTCCTAAGCACGCTATCGCGACCAAGTGGGTCCCAGTTTCTAACATCACCGCGGGGCCAGTCAGCAGTCAAGGAAACAACAAGCCGCCAGCGGTTAGTGGTTAACATCTTACAGTTGGTCGCATGATCGCATGGGCTCTTCCGAGCCCATGCGTCCATGTGATAAATCGTCAGTGGTCACAGTTAAGGTAGTTCACAACAGTTTCAGTGGTGCGGTTTCATGCTTGTCGCATGATCGCATGTGGCTTCCCAAGCGCATGTGACCATGCGACAAGCCTCTAGTGGTCAGCAGGGACTATGACTCCAGTGGTGGGTCTGTGGATGGTGATGTATCCATTTGGATTGAGGTAAATGCATAGGATTTAGCATTTGATTCCACCTTTCTGGATAAATGCAACCTCTGAAAGCTATTTCTCAGTCACTCTTAATGTAGTAGGTGCTGAGTCTAGTGTCCATGTTTCCTCTATGAAACTATAAACAATAAAACTTTTTATAAACAGTCGTTGTTCAATTATTCTGGACTTTTCCAGAAGACTCCTTCCCTTGTTCGAGATCCTTTCGGACTTCACTCAAATAAGTGGGGTGGTATTTCTCTTTGCATAATACCCTTTTCCTTTGTTACTTGGAGCCTAGAGGCTACAAGCTAACATTTCACATTCCCTAAATAACTTAATGGTGTTCACACCCGTGAACTGTCATCAGTATTTATGAATCCAAAACTTACTCTTGAAACAATATCTTCTTGCCTAGACGCTATTTATCTGATTGGAAATTGCCTATTAGTGAGTCTTAATGAAATGATCTCTAATCAAACCATACAAAGGTATAGGAGCATCTGCCATACATCATGAAGCTATATCTTCTTATATCTCACTGAAACATAAAACATCTCCTACATGGAGAGTCTCAAACTTTGATATTATGCTTACAGACATACATGCTTATCTATCATTATTATCATTGGCAGAATCCCATAATGATGATAATGATAACTTCCCCAAGAAAACATACAAGTAATGCACTAAGCTTCTAGCTTCGGCTATTATTCAATAAGTAATCACTATTTGAAATGATAACAAGGAGAAAAAGGATTCCCTGCCGGTTCATGATGAGCTCATGAGTATAAGAGATGATGATCCAAATTTATGCCTTGCTGGTAGTTTTGCACCATGGAATGGGAAAATTGAGTGCATTTAATTATGATTATATTTGCAAGTGCTCTGCTATTTATTATGCTACCTATAAAAAAGGCTCTGCAAACACTCAATACCTGATGCACACCTCTGAATAAAAAGGCGTACTATGTAAAAAATATAAACCAAGTTTGTAGGTACCTACATCCCTTCTCTAATACCCTGGCCCATCTCTATCCTCCTTTCTTAGCTGAGTTTTACAGGTAATAATTTTTAGTTGCTTGGGGTTCTTCAAGCAAGGCCGCTAATACTAGTATCTACCTATAGCCAAATTTAATGTCTTTGGGCTAAATGACCTCCTATAATTTGTACTAATCCCCCTATAACTACTACAAACCTATTGTTTAGTAGAAATTCATATTAATTGGAATGTTACTGCATCTGTGTTAAAACCAAAAAAGTTTGTTAGAATATAAGCCTATGTAGATTATTAGATATACCGATCCATAATTGTAACTCCATTGGCTCTTGGATTGGCTAGCTTATCTGCCTCTGTATTACCCTCTCTATATGTGTGTCTTATTTCATACTTCGGGATCCCCTCGATAACTTGGTTAATCTCTTCTATTTTCGAGTTAAGGGACCAATTGGGAGTTTTCTTGTTTCGAATGGCATTGATGATAATTTGTGAATCTCCTTTGATAACTACTTTGGATAAGTTGATCCTCCTACACAATTTTAAACCTTCTAAGGCCACTACGCATTTCGCCATGTTATTCGTGGAAGGATTTATGGGACTGGAGAACTTAGCAATGGCTTCTGACTTCCAATTACGAATAATCCCCCCAATACCTGCTACCCCAGGGTTACCTCTAGAAGCTCCATCAAAGTTAAGTTTATACCATCCCTCTCTCGGAGGGATCCATTTGCAAGAAACTCGGTCAGCCTTCACTTTGGGTCCCCCTTTGCCATATAGGGGAGGAATATCTAATTTTGGCCATTTTGCTCTGATTTTGTTATCCCAATTCTTGAATGCCTCTTCATAGCTTAGCTTGTTTCTGAGATTACTATTGATATTTTCTACTATTGATGCTTCTATTTTATTTGTGATTGAACTCCATGGTAATTTTTGACCTGTGAAAATCCTCCTATTTCTTTCTTTCCATAATTCCCAAGCAACTATTGCCAGGGAGATGGTCCATATATCCTTATATAGATTATCTTTATAAAGTGATGGCCATGCTTTAAGGTTACTTAATAGATCAACGTCGAGAGCAGACTTCCAGCCTAAACATTGATGAAGCCAATTCCAGTAGTTTTGGGCATATGGGCAGTTGAGGAGGATGTGGTTAACATCCTCGGATTGACTCTCACACATGGGGCATCTGGATAGCTCTTCAAAACCCAATTTCTTAAATCTGTCTGCTGTCAAAATTTTATTTTGCAAGGAAGCCCATAGAAACATACCCGCTTTTGGGAGGCCAGATTTATTCCAGCAAAGGTTTAGAGGGATATCTATATTGTCCATCTTGTGTTCTTGGATAATGGTATTGTAGCCCTCCTTTACAGAATAATTACCATTCTTTGATCCTGCCCAAATCAGTCTGTCTAATCTATTTTTAAGTACAACTTCTCTCTTTTCCATTATTGACGTAAATTTCTGCTTCTCCTACCATACAGAGTCAATTTCTTCTAAATTGCTCCATTTATTACTCTCTTTCTTACATATATAATCCTTGAGAAAGATGCCTTTGACTCTTTTACATTCTTCCATAAACTCCATGGAAAAACCCAAATTGCTAAGGGGAGTGAGACCTGCCCATGAATCCTCCCAAAAAAGAACTTGATCCCCTACACCTACATCCCACGATAAATAGTTATTAATAATTCCTCTGCATTCTTTGATGAAATTCCATATCCTGGATCCTTTGACATGTGTGGAGGACCTGAAGATGTTGATGGGATCCGCATCAAGAATGTATTTCTGTAATAATATTGACACCCATTTACATCTAGGTTCCTTATACATTCTCCATATAAGTTTAGCTCCCAGGGCTTGGTTTTGCCATAGAAGGTTTTTAATGCCGAGGCCTCCCTTAGAAATAGGTTTACATAAGGTATCCCATTTTATTAGGGCAAGTTTTTTGTCTTCTGATGGGCCTTGCCCATAAAATTCTCTAAACATTTTATCTAGGTTCTTTTTAATATTTATTGGTAAAGGGAGAATTGACATCTAGTACATGGGTATGGCCAAAAGGACCGACTTGATCATAGTTGTCCTACCTGCCTTTGTTAGCTATCTTCCTTTCCATGAGCTCTTCTTATTTTGGACTTTGGTAATCACTTGTTGCCAGAGTTTGGAAGATAGGAGACCTTTATCCAAGTCAATGCCCAAATACTTACACAGAAACTTGCCAATTTTATAACCCATCAACTTACAAATCTCTCTTTCTACTCTCGGTGAGGTATTAATGAAGAAAATTTCTGATTTAGTGGGGTTAACCCGCTGCCCTGAGGCTTTCATGTAAATAGTTAGGATATCTTTAAATGCTTTAGCTTCTTGACAGTTGGCTTGACCAGGTAGAATCGTATCATCTGCAAACTATTGGTGTCTGATATTTGGAATGTTTTTAGCGACCTGTAGACCTAAGATCTTTCCTTCCAAATGTCTCTTTGTTATAGATCTTCCCAAAGCTTCTGCCATGATTACATATAGAAAGGGGGACATTAGGTCCCCTTGCCTAATGCCTCTCAAGATACTAAAGAAGCCTTCCAGAGTGCCATTAATTAGAACCGATATCTTAGGGGTTGAAATACAATTAAAAATAAGATTGACCCATTGCTTAGAGAAACCGAAAGCTTCCATGCATTTGCAAAGGAATCTCCATTCAACTTTGTCATATGCTTTTTGAATGTCTATTTTCATAAACATACTTGGTACCTTTGTCATTTGAGTAGTATGGACTAATTCTTGTGCTATAATTATTCCATCCAGGATCGATCTATTTGCTACAAAACCTGTCTGTTCTTTGTAAATTATATTGGGCAACAGTGTTTTAAGTCTATTTGCTAAGCATTTAGAGAGGATCTTGTATATTATGTTACAGAGGGATATTGGCCTGAAATCCCCAGGATCCACACTTTCATTTTTCTTTGGGATTAAAGAAAAAAAGGTGTTATTGATTTCACTTAGCAGGGACCCCGCGTTCCTGGTAGCTTCCACTACTTGCCATACCTCTTCCCCAATAAAATGCCAACACTTCTGGAAAAAACCTGCTTGAAAACCATCCGGACCCAGTGCTTTATTCGGGTGAAGTTGGAATACTACCACTCTGACTTCTTCGAGGGATAACTTATTATTTAACATTTTATTATCGAGCTCCGTAATCAGTTTAGGAATGGCTTTAAGCATTTCATTTTGTGCTGAAAGGTTAGATGCTTCTGCACCATTGAGAAGGGTATGATAGAAGTTCATAATCACACTAGATATCTGCTTAGGGTCCTCATTTATGAGCCCATCACTGGACTTAATTTTAGCTATTCTGTTGATGCTTCTATTACACTTAGTGGTGTTATGAAATTTTTTTGTATTGCTGTCTCCTTCGTTTAACCAAGACTCCCTAGATTTTTGTCTCCAAAAAATTTCTTCTTTAAGAAGAATATCATTGTACTTAGCCATTAATTCCTTTTCTCTATGATAGCTTAGTTCGTCCATACCTTGTTCTATAACTAAATTGTTGAGGTCAGCTATTTCTTGCTCCAACTGATCCTTTTCTTCAAAGATATTATTAAAATTGTTCTTATTCCATTCTAATGCTTTATGTTTAATAATTTTTAATTTTGCTGTTAAACAATACATTTTAGATCCTTTTATTGAAATTTGTTTCAACCATTCCTCCAAGAGATTTATAAACTCTAGGTTTTGGAACCACATAAACTCGAATTTGAAAGGACTTCTAGCTAGTTTGGAATCCTCTATAATAGTGAGCCTAACTGGAAAATGATCTGATCCTACCTCTGGCAGAATCTCCACACTATACAATAAGTTATAGATTCCATCATTCATCTTAATGAAGAATCTATCTAATTTTTCTGCTATATAGCTAAAACCTGCTCTTCTATTGTTCCAAGTGTAAATGCCATTGTTTGTGTTTATGCTAATTAGATTATTGTCTAATGCCCATTTACTGAAATCCTTATGAGCTTGTGATATATATTGAGAACCCCCATATTTCTCTTCTGTATCTAAAATAGCATTAAAATCCCCTCCAATAAAGAAGAGGGATTCTAAATTTATGGATAAAAAGAGGTGGATTTCCTGCCAGACTCTCCTCTTGTCCTCATTAGGTATGGGGCCATATACGTTAATTAAGTTGAATTTTAAATTAGACTTTAGACTTTTAATTTCTAGAGCCAACTAGTTACTATTATGGGATAAAGGTGTGGCTGCTAACTTCCTAGGATCCCATAATACTGCTAACCCTCCAGAAGTACCTATTGAGGTCACGTACTCTACTTTCCATATGCCTAATTTTTTGTTGAGCTTGGAGCTTTCAACTTTATTAAGTTTAGTTTCCTGTAATAAAATAATTTCGGAGTCAAAATTTTTAAGGTATCTTTTAACTAATCTCTGCTTATTAGGGGCATTTAGTCCCCTAATATTCCATGTAGTGACTTTCATTGTTCATGGGGAAGGCACTTCCCCTTCCCTATGTTCAGAATATCGGCTAATTTCTTTTGATTACCTGAATTTCCATCTATGGTTCTAAGTTCAACAGCTGATTTTCTCCCTCTTTTCTTTTTGATTCTATTAATATTTGGTGTACTAAGGCATCCTGTATTCATTGCTATTCCCAAATGTCTATTTTCATTAGTTATGCCAAAGAGGCCTTCTATGGAATCTTTAACCATTGACATATTTCCCGCTATACTGATGATCTTGTCCTGCTGCCCTGCACTCACTTGATCTGGTTCCATTTGTATATTGATCTCATTGTTATCTATAATCTCTTTACCATAGATCTCAATTACCTCATCTGGATTCTTTGGTATTATCACATTAAGGGATTCTATTTCTATTGAGATTGTTGTTTCTAGTTCCTTCCCCTTATGCAGTGATTCGGTATCATTTATATTTCAATAGGGAACCTCTTTATTGGTTCCCTCATTTCTTGAGCCTTCATTTTGAATAGAAATAGGGTCTTGTTTTGGACTTTGTCTATCTTCACCTTTATCCTTTGCGTTTATGTCATAGTCTCCTAGGAGCCTATCACCACTTTGATCAGGGGTTTTTAATAGTTGTATTGTTTCATTATTCTCCTTCTCTGCCTGAACTAAAGTTGCATTGTTGATTTATCTAATTAATGTTTCTCTCTGGTAATTTAGTTCCTCTAGATCAAAAATTTCATCCACAAATATTTTCATAAGATCCTCTACAAGAGATTCTCCTAGGCACTTTATAATTTGGTCTACTTCCTCATTACATTTTTCTTTAGGATCCCTATCTGCTATTGTGGATGAGCCCTCTGGGTTCACTGATTGATCTGCTAATAAATCTGTATCATCTTTGATAGTCTTTCTTTCTATCTCTATCTGTTCTGTTTCCAAAAATAGAATACCCTCCACATTTGGGTTGGGCATACTATTATCAGCTAAGTCCCCCATTTCCAAATTAAGAACTGGATTTCTATTGTCCTCCTTCTGCATTTCTTTATGAAGAGAGGGGGAAACTATTTCCTTTTCCTCTCCTTCTAAGGGGCAAATTCCTATATCCTTAATCTCCTGTGGAAGGTTGTTTATCAATTTGCCCTGATCTTCCCCTAAAGTTCTAGGCTCAAATTGAGATATAGGTCTATCTGCATTATATTCTTTAGGTCCCTTTATATTGAAACCTCCCTTGCCCTTACAGAAGTGGATTTCATAATCATTGCTAAACCGATTTAATGGATTAGTGCTTTCTTGTTCTATATTGGTGGTTTTGTTAATTTCCATATAATCTTCTAAGATAATTGGGTTAACAATAATAGAGTTAGAATTGAAACTTAATTGTATAGGAGAGATATATTTTTGGTGGTAATTCAATTCTACAATGATTATCTGATCTACATGCATGTTTGTTGTTTCAGCCATTCTAATAAATTTACCAATCTTATTTCCTATATTGCAGAAAATATCCTGACTAGACAATTCCAATGGTACATTCTTAATGGTTACAACTTTTTCAACTTTAAAATTCTTCAGATACATGGGATTGAATAGAGGGATCCAATCAAACAAAGCAAAAGGAGTACTTCCAAATTTAAGACACTTTTTTCTTTTAATGCTATTTTTAATATCTATATTCTTGCAATCAATATACATGAAATTTTCCATGAGTCAAGAAATACTTACCTCTCCGGGAAGTAGTGATGTCAGCTCTGTGACTAAGACATTGATAGGAACCCCTGTACCTTTCCATATGCAGATTAAGCCTGTGTCTGCAAGGTATTTCTGCTTTTGGACAACAGCATCACTATCTAGGATGAGATTATCATAGTGCATACCAACCTTTGAGATGCCTTTATTCAAATCCTTACCGCGCCTATGGGGAGGCGTATATGTGAGATTCTGGTGATTATTATTTTGCAGAACAGAGTATTGCCTGTGTTACTTACAATCAGACAGAGCGGGCCTTGCTAATCTTTTGCGATGCAGAGGGCTATAGATTTTGGTAGTTGCAATGTTCCTCCAATCCCCCGCAGAGAAGGAAGGATTTTTGGCTATAATAGGGTAGGGTTTCCTTTGCTTAGGCTATGCTATCACATCTTTCCTTCTCTGATGTGCTGGCGCCCTATGCATTTGAACCCTAATTTCCTTACCTATCATAACTCCCTTCCTTTTATGCGGGGGCGAGTAAATGCCAGGTAAGTTTTCCTTCTTACTTAGTAAATCAAACGCATTCCTTAATGGTAAACTATTATCAATGTGAGCCGAAGTAGAAATCCTAACCTGATTCTTCCTTTTAACCGAATGCCATGCCCAATTTTGATCTATGAAGCGCCCTGAGGTTGCCTGTGCTGTAACTTTTCCTTCCCCCTAACCTGACTGGGGTATATTGGCATTATGATCTGAATTAATTCCAGATTCATGAATACTAGCGAACCGGCTGCTAAGCTTGGCCCTTAACACATACTTGGTTTTTGCAAACATATCAAGCTGCCTATCCAAAGATTGAACTGTAAAAATGTTAAATGTAGGTTCATTGTTCTGCCCTAATTTCTTAAAGTCAGTCGAAGCCTCTGCTAAGGAACTAAAGTTCTTTTCTTCAATCCCTCTTTCTTTTAGAGAAGATTCGGCCATGCTTTTCTCCTTCTGCTTAGCAATGAAACCCTTTAAGTGTTCATAATCTGATGGATACGATCTTTGGTCTGGTTCCCTACATTCCAACATTTTGTGCCCATATAACAAGCAATTGAAACAATAACGAGTAAAAACCTTGGCATCTCTATGTTCCAAGCTAGTGTTTGCATGAAAGCCAACCTCGGGGGAAGAAGATGGAAGCAAGACGCCCTGCTTTCTTGCCTCCTCTTTTTGATGGAAAAGGAGCCCTTTTCTAATCTGTCGCTACTGTAGAAAAGACTTTCACTAAATTCGTATTTTCTTCATATCTCTAATTTATACTAATTTAAATTTATATATATCCTGATATATTATTAAGCATGATTCTTTTTGTCTATGAACAAGGAGAAATTATATAATATTATTATATATTATATAATAGTATATACACAATATTATAACTATAATATTATATCGTGCATTAATATATTAGTAATTTTAATGTTAATATTATAAATATGATTATTATATGTAATATTATTATATTATGTTAATATAATAATAAATTGATATGATATATAATAATAAATTAATATAATATAATTTATTAATATTATAATAGACATATAACAATTATATATTGTAATATAATCATAGTATTATAGTTTTACTTTTTTTTCATTGATAATACATATTTTTATTATTCAATTTAAAAGATAATTAAGATCAACATTATGAAATTGCCTAAGACAATTCGACTATATCATCTGACTTTGACTCACTCATCCTACCCCTAAGCAACTTCACTCCGACATCTACCAACCCGAGCTATACATATCCTTTACAAAATGTTTATGCCTTTCCATCACCCGGTTACAAGGTTAACAATTGAACAAAATTAAAGTTTAAAGCTTTACATCAAATAAATAGCATTCGAATCATGACTTAACGATTCCTATATACCATGGACATAAAGCTTGAAAAACTTTGGCCAAAAAACTAGTCCCCACACATGACCACAAACCAACACTGTAAAGCCCCATAAAACCTTCTTACTAAATTTAGATGTACAAAGATAATATCATGAATCCTATTCTATCCAAATATATGTAGTGGTAAACATCAATGAAATAAAGAACATTAGTGGTAAACTTGTAAGGATAAAAGGAAATGCTCAGAAATTTTCGCCTCAGCTTTGATTTCAGTTACGAAGACCTCTGTTTACAAGTAGGGGGGCTCATGGAAACCAAGAACATTATTTAAAGTTTAAACCCGAGTTTACGAGACCCGAGTAGTATTATTTAACTAGATAAACTAGAGTAACTCTGGTAACCATCATCTCTGATCTCAGACAGAACCTTTGATAGATGAGCTATACTGAGTCTTCTCATCCTCGAATTTCGACCACAGCATCACTCCCGCGTATTTCGACGACTTCTTTATCTGAGGCAGCACATTCGACTTCAGCGTACCCGCGGGAATGAACCCACTGCCTGCAGCGCTACTGGAAGCGGGAAGCCCCAGAAAGAAACTGGTTGTTTTGGGTATGGAAGTTGTCCACTTGTTCCACGAACTGATCAGATTGGAAGCGTCTCCATTAGCGTATTGGCAAGGTGGGTTGTTGTAGAACTGAATCCAAACGTAGTCAAACAGCCCCGTCTGCAACGCCTGTCCCAGAGAGGCGTCAGGATAAGGGCACTGCGGGGCGGCGCTGAGGAACACCTTTTTGCTGCCGCGAGAAGAAAGCCCCGACACCGCTCTGGCGAGGTCGTCCCAGTGCTCAGTCGTTGCCTCGATATCGAAGTCGATTCCGTCTAAGACAGCATCGCCCAAAGGCCGCGAGGCAGAGTTCCCGCCGAGATAATTATTCCAGAGGTAGTTTGCGACGTTCTGTGCATCTTGCGCAGAGGCGATGGAATAGCTTCCGGCGCCTCCTCCCAATGACAGAAACACCTTGATGTTTCTCTGCTGGCATGATTTTATTTCGGTGCTCAGCTTTTTGCAGCCGCCAGAGGAAGGGTCGCAGTGACCGGCTAGATTCAGCTGCGGCGTGCGGCCGTTTCCGAAGACGGGGAGAAATGCGAGAATGACGAATTTGAAGTTACCGGTGGCGCAGGTTTGGGTAAGCGAGGCCTCGTTGCCATTTTGGCCCCAGTATATGGCTATGCTTCCCGCAGAGGCCTTCCACACGATACAGCTGGCCACAATGAGGGCAACTGCTGCAGCTCTGAAATTAATCTTATTCGTCTCCATTGTGCTTGAAATGGTTGAGCAGTGCTTCAACCCCTACCCGCATTACATATATATAAATGCGAGAGATTTCTAGACCTCTTTGGAGTCTACGGTTGGGTAAAGCGATAATAATTATTTTACTGGACTAGTAATGCGATAAGATCAAGACTAGCCGCCTCTACTGACTGGTGCGAAAAATTCTTGAGAAATTAGGCGTTTATGTTTGAAAGGAGGTGATTTGGCGGAAATTTTGGGGGTGTGGAAATAGTGGGATTAGACGGATGTCGGTATTCTTATTTTATTGATACACTATACTTGTTGTTAGATTTTATTGCTTGTAATTTGTGCTCGCCAACACGGCTGCGTAGGGTCTAATCCAGGAGAGACTTATCCCGGAAGCTCAAAAAATGAGTTGGTGCGCACTAAGACAAATGTTTGGAAGTCGCGTTGCGGCCATGGGATTAGTTATTTTCAAACGTTTATGGTCAAAGTTGATGGGCGTGAACTAGCTATGGACGCGGGACCCGCCACCGATGGATCAGTCGGCTTTGAGCCTCTTAAATATTTATAATCCATGTGAAATTGGGGATTCAAAGTGTTCCTTCGTATAATCTATTTTAAAAATAGATTAACTAGCACTTGCACCAACCGAATGCAATGATTACGTGGATTGTAACAACTATTGCTAATTCGTCCAAATTTATTTAATATTTCACAACAAATTAACAGAGGAACATGTGATGCATGAGCCACCATTGCTACACAAGCTGTGCCTAGTCTTAATAAACCATTCCTGCTGATAAAACTGAGGCATCTCATGTACAAGTGCTAATTCGATTGATTGGAAGTTTCTAAAGATTTTCAACAAATCCATTTTATACAGATCCTGTAGCCACGCAAATCACATTTCTTTTTGGGAAATTTTGTCAAAGAGTATGCGTTCCTTTTCTGTGTTGTCCACACTTAAATTGCTGTCCCAAATTACTTGAACTGCAATAGAGCTAATTGACTGTCACGGTTTCTTTTCAGCTAATTAATCGATATTAAGTTCAACCTGAATGAAATTCAAATCAAACTCGATTTTATATAATGAAATAATATAAAATTTATTATAATAAAATTTTAATTTTATTAAATCCATTTTGTGTATGTGCTGAAATAATTGCAGCTGACGACGGCACACTTGTTTTGGGCATTCTGTCAAACAAGTCATATGCCTTATCAAAGCTTCCACATTTTGTCAACTCAACCATTGAGAAAGAAGATTGAGGGAGATCAACTCAACTAATATGAGAGGTTGCCTATCCCCTTACGTGTAACAGGCTAGCTATTTAAATGACATATTATACAAGTTAAATAAGAAAATGATCTTCCACATAATGTAAATGTCTTAAGGAAACTTCAACATATACCATGGCCATGATCTGAGCCTCTCTTTTACTTTTATTTCTTTTATTATATGGAATTTTTAAAATAGTTTAGTACTTTAAATTGTTAAAATTAAATTCATGAAGTTTCAACAGTTCATAATAATCAATATGGTAACTTCTGGATTAGATTATATAGATTTTTATTGTCAATGTTTTGGATCAAAATCTATAATCCATCATTACGAAAGATAGTAGAAAAGATTCGATGGATCATACGATTTGGTCTGAAATGTTGACAACTGAAATCTACATGATTTAATCCACAACTTAGCATGTTGATCTTTAACTTTTTGGTAACTTCAGTTATATCTCATTTTATTGAAGATTTAATAAATACTCTAATTCTTATTCCATTTTAGCTCTGTACTCTTCATTTCATCTTCCACTTTCCTTGTTACTTCTTTGTAATTCTTGGCCTGTCATAAACCTGAACATCCAACTAAAATCAAATTAAAGTTTGTTATCATATAGTTGTGTTTCAAAGATGTAATTTTCACCGGTCTGCATTTTCTTATGACAATGTCTAGTTCAGATATCCATATGATCCATACAAACGCATCTAGCAATCCTTCCTGGACTCTCATAACAATGTGATTAGAAATCTAAATACAACTACGAGGGCCTTGTTGAATATCCCTGCGCCTAAAGTTCTTAAGACTGCTTTGGTAACAAAGAAGTTAGAGCCAATGGAAATCCAATGGCACAACCAAGATCTCAAAAACAACAGCTTCTATATAGCTCTTTACATCCTAAATCTGGACATTGCAGAGACTCAGCGACAAAGAGTTTTCATGGACTAGTATAACGTGCTCGGAAACTAGTCCCATCGGAGTAGAAATTCTGTAAGTGTTTTGGCTATCTATAAATGTGAATGTTTAACTGCTTCGATATTATTTTTTATCAAAGTTTGGTATAATGTTGAAAGAAAGAGTTTGCAGGGTATATTATTATATAAAACTGGGTTTTTGTCTCATTGCAGATCTAGCAGAACATAAATTTTAATATTTTCCTGTAATTGATATAAACACTCAAGCATTCAATTCCAATACTAATCAGTAGTTAAGAACTTTGGAGGCATATTCTATAAACTATTTTATAATTCTTGTTTGCAGTGTGGATCTCGAACCTTTTCACGATCTATTGTCTTCGCATTGGATACATTTGCATGAGTGGTAATAGTTGTTCACGACAACAATCCTTTCAAATCAAAGGCGAAACAACCTCTTTTGAAGAGCTTGGATTTTCTTGAGCTAGGTAGCGGTCCCGAGTTTGAATGGAGATTTAAATATGTAGAGAAATTTTGGTCTGGTTTCTCTAACCAGGCATCTTGTGGATGCACCTACAAATGTACTTACACCAAGTAAGTCAAATTTTCTTTTTGAAGTTTTTGTGGACAGTCTCCTTGCTCTGACTTGGAGACATGTTCATAATATAATCAGTATACACTTACTAGGTTGTAGTAGGTATACATTTTAAAATAAGATGATAAAATAAGTGTGATAATATGGCTTGCACAAAATCTAGAAAACCTTAAAAACTTTTAGTTTACAAAAAAATTTGCATGCTCATTTCAAGCATGTGCTTGTACATGATATGGGCTAGCAAAAATTCATGGGAAAATGAGATGGGCTTTTATGGTATGATACTAAAATCTTGTGCACCATATTTAGTTGATAGACAAGACCTTTCAAAAGCATAGTAAGTTGCCAGAGTAGAAGTTCATATATATGGTTATAAGCAGTTGAAGTGTGTATGAGTACATTCTTCCCTCACCTTGGGGCTTGCACATGTAAACTAATGAGGCATGTGGGAAATATTACAGGAAACTAAGATATTGCTAAGTTTATACATATCCATGACTAAAGGCCAAGAAGTTAAGGTTTGCCAAGTCACACTAGTACAAATGAAAATTTATTAATGTGGGCCCATGAATAATAGATCAGCATGGTGGGCCAAAAATAGGTAAACTACATTAAAAGAAGGATTCTTTTAAATTTTAATTTTCTTAGTGAACAATATTGCTAGTCAAGAGACTATTCAAGAGACTATTGCACATTATGTATCTATCATCATTTGACATAATACTGTACCAATTCTAGACTATGTTGCTATCATATGTTCCTTAGGGTTTGTGCACACTGTGAGAAGGGATTATAAATTGCTATCATTTGACATATTATTGAATCAATTCTTGTACTTTGTGGTTATTTGTTCCTTAGGATATTGGCACTCTACGAGAAGGGGATTGTAAACTATCAGCATTTGACGTTTTACTAAACCAATTCTTATACTTGCTATATTTTGATTTTCATTTGTCACATAAATTATTAAAAAACAATAGAAAGGGGTTTGTAAATTGGAAGATGGCATAATTCCAAACAAATTTTGCTTTGAAGTTTCTTCCCATTATTTCTTTCTGTTAATTATTGCTTAAGCATGTTATCCAACCAATTTTATCCTTTCATCTTTACATAATTGAAGAAGGTTATAAACCCATTCATACTTTCAATTCTAAGTTCCTTTGTTGTCATATCTAGCACGTATTAGAATTAATATTGTATTATCTTTGAAACTTATAGGTTAAATTGTATTCAAATAATAATTTGGAATATTCACTACTAAATGGATTTTGTTTTGGTCATACCAATAATGTTTTACTAAAGACAAATAATGAATTAACTTTGAGGTACTAAGCATAATCATCTTTTCATGTTGAGATGCCTTGAGAAATTTTTTTTCCTATTTTTCTCTTATTCTCCATTTTGATGGGTTTTAATATACCTGAGAATAGGTGCATTCTATGCCTAAGTTACCATAGAAAATAAATTCCACATAGAGAGTTCTACAAGAAGCAGACACATAAGTTGTATCAAAATTTTGCATACTTTTCTATCCATCAAATGTCACCACGTAACTCTCAATGTGGAGCTTCTCAAAGCCTTGACCCCTCTTAAAGTTTTTGCGGACATTTTGTTGAGAATATTGTAATAGAAAAATATTATAATCGACTGGCCTTTCAACTACTCTTTCAAGTGAGGATGGCTCTAATGGAAGCATGACCATCTTAACATTAATATTGTCCTATTATTGTTACCATGGTGCAATATGCATCATAGACAACCTGGAATTTGGACTTACCTAGTGATGAAAGAAGAAGAGATGTAACAATGAAAGTAGTGACCTTTGATTGTGATGGTGAACGAGTGCTTTAATTAACATTTCTTTTCATTTCAAATCTTAAATTTGTTTTAAGGTTTCAATAGAGAATAACTTGTGCTAAGATTCTATTGCTAGGAGTTGAACTATAAATATCTTAAGGGGTTCTATTAAGTCATGTTAGGTTTTAAATGGCCCTAATAGGTCTTAAAGGTCATCTTAGGTCTTAAGGGGTCCTATTAGGTCATGTTAGGTCTTAAGGGGTCCTCTTAGGTCAGGTTAGTCATGTTAGGTGTTAAGGGGTCTTATTAGATCATGTTGGGTCTTAAGGGGTCCTATTAGGTCATGTTAGGTCTTAAAGGGTCATGCTAAGTCTTATTAGTAATGTTAGGTCCTAAGGGATCCTATTAGGTCAGGTTAGGTCTTAAAGGGTCCTATTTGGTCATGTTAGTCATGTTTGGTCTTAAGGGGTCCTATTAGGTAATGTTAGTCATGTTAGGTCTTAAGGGGTCATGTTAGGGCTAAAGGGGTCATATTAGGGCTTTTTAGGTCTTAAGGGGTCCTAATAGGTGATGTTAGTCATGTTAGGTCTATTCAAACATGAGGGCCGAACCCGGGCGACACGAAGTGGCAACAAAATCACCGAGATATGTCACGTTAGGGATTAAGGGGTCCTACTAGGCCATTTTAGGGCTTAAAGGGTAATATTATTAGGTCATGTTAGGTCTTAAGGGTTCCTATTAGGTCATTTTAGGTCTTAAGGATTCCTATTAGTTCATGTTAGGTCTTAAGGGGTCCTATTAGGTCATATAGGTCATGTGAGGTCTTAAGGGGCCCTATTAGGTCATGTTAGTTCTTAAAAGGTCCTAATAGGCTATGTTAGGTCTTAAAGGGTCCCACTAGGGCATGTTGGTCATGTTTGGTGGGTGGCTACAAGAAGTTGAATCCCACTTTTGGCCAAAAAGTGGAAGTGTTTTCTCTGTTTTCCAAAAAAATTGTCAATTGATGTCCAAATTTGAAGCACTTACAGATTGAATCTTGAAAAACTTCAGTAATATAAAATTTAGTGCTATGAGTCTAGTTTTCAAATATGTAATTTATTTCAATACCCACATGGTATAAATTGAATTTTAGTATGCATGTCTAAAAACAACTTTTTCAAAATGCCTGTTTTAGGACCACACCTCACACGTGTACGGACACCCTTTTTTGAAGCAAATGAATGTATTTTTGGGAATCCTTTTGGGAAAAGGTACCTAAAACATAGAAGATTGGTCAGAATATTTAATCTTATTTTTTTATTGAATATTTTTTTTCATTAATTTTTAATTGACTATAAAGTACATTTTTGAAACCTCTGGTGTACGAATACCATAATTTGATGATAACTACACTTTTTTCAATTTTTTTTTTTAATTTGAAGGAAATTCTATGTAGATTGGTCTCATATAACTCATTTTTCAAAAAACATAAAATTAAAAAAGTTATTAAAGTTTTAGTTAACCTTGGTATTTCAAGTTTAGGTACCACATTGGCTTAATAAATATTGTATAAATATTCAAATTTGTCATATCACTATAAAATTTATATTTATATAATTTGCACAATAAGAGCTAAAATGGGTTTTTGTTTTACTGAAAAAATAATTCGGGAAGGTGTCCTAAAAATTATGGCAAGGCATAAATTTTATTCTGTAATGCCTTGGCCATTTTTTTGCAGGGTCAATCATAGGCTTGGTTCCACCAAGCCTATTTCAAACCAAAATCCAAGCCAACAGGTAAGGTTCCCACTCATAGATATACAAAACGGGCACTTATTTTTTTAAATTCACAAAATGGGTGCTCGTTTTGTGAAACCAAAAAATGGACGCTCATTTCTTAAAGAGCTGTTGCAATTAAAAAAACTAGACTATGGGCCTGATCTAATGATTGATGACTTTTCAATCTCTTTTGTATCGATCCGCAGTAGACGAAGAGAATATTTCTGCCAACAATCTGTATTTTTGTCTTATTTTAGATCTAACATTCAAAAAAGATTGTTTGAATTTGAATTTTGGTGCAAAAATGGGATCAAACCGACATAGAAAGAGGTCAACGAAGGTTCTGATAGTTGAGGAGATTGTAGAGAATAGAGAGGAGGCAAAACGACAATGGGAAAGAAGAGAAAGACTTAGGGGAAAATCTGAACGAAAAGTTCCTTTTCTTGGCAATCTAGTCTAGGGAGAGAGAGATAGGAGAGTGGTCAGAACCAACTCTAACCAAAGTAGAGAGGTTGAGACTGTAGTGGTTCAACCAGTCTGGTGAAAATAGGGCCCTATCCAAATGGACTTGGATGTAGTCCTTTCTGATCTGCCTGTTGGACCAGGTGAATTCTGTGCCTTGAAGATCCATATCTAGCATAGCCAGGTCATTGATGAAGTCCATTAAATCTTGTCTGTTTTCCATATCGAGGGCTATTCTTCCCTATTTTTCCCCTTCTTTTAGGGGTGTGTTGAAGTCCCCCATAATGATGCCCTTAGACTAGTTAAGAGGGGCTAAGGTGGAATAGATCTTGTTCCAGTAGGTCTTTCTTTCTTTTTTAGAGTTAGGAGCATAAATATTAAAAATGAACCAACTTTCATTATCTTTTATTCTAGTAAAATGCAAGAGCAGAAGGTTACCTCCTTCATAGATAACATCAACTCTAAGGTGATGTGTTTCACATGGTGATGAGGCCACTGAAAGCACCTTCAGAACTAGTAGCTCTGCTTTCCATAACTTTACTGAATTTGATTCTCTCTAGCTTGTCCTTCTACATTTTGGTTTCTTGGATTAAGAAAATATCCGGTCTATGATCCCTAATCATATTTCTGATGACATCCTTCTTGTGTGAGCTATTTATCCCATGAATTTTCCAAGAGATGACTTTCATTTCTTGATGGAGGTGCTAGAAGCTTGGATGGAATTGTGAGTTCCATCCGCTTTGATCAAGCTAGCTTCTTCTTGCCTACTCTGGCTAGTCCTTTTTCTGTTTGGATTATTAGCACTACCCCTAACTTCTACTTTTTTCCTGCTTCTAGTGGTTGCTAGGGAGACAAGACAAGGGTCTCTGCTTCTTGATTTCTTCTTCTTGTGTACTGAGATCCAGCCCTTCTTTTCTTCCTTATGCTTGGCGAAGAGCTCTACCATTTTATTGAATTGGTTTGGGGAGGCTGTGACCATCAGATCTTTAATTTGTTGGTACTTCCCTAACTCCTGTATCTCAAGGCTAGGTTTTGAGTTGTGTGTGTTCCCACCAACAACAGGGGGAGCAATGGAGTTCGGGACAAAGGAAACAAAGATGGTACTAGGGCATGAGTCACCACCTTCAACCTAAACATCATTCTTGTTAACTTCACTTGTTTCTTACTGTATGGTGATGTCCAGATCCAAACCCTTGAGAGGTCGGGTCTCTCCACCAAACTCTTGGGTGTTAGGCTGAGGCCTTTGTGAGTCCTCCACAACCTTGGTTTCCTTTGCATCCCTGATTTCTACAGGAATGGACATGGGTTGTTCTTTTTTCTTCTAGATTCTATGAGTTTTGGACTCAGTGCCCTCCCGGGGATAAATATTTCTCTTGTTGATTCTTCCTTTTGTAGGCTATTAATTACTACTTTGTTTATCTTTCTTTTTTCTTTCCTGGCTTTCCTTTCTTTCTCTTTTTTTTGAAGAATTGGATATGTTTTAGCTCTATGGCCAGCTTTCTTACAGTGGAAACAAGCAAAGGGGATACTTTCATAGTCCAATTTCTACACACTTTCCCAGTTTGGAACGAAGCTCTATGATTTTTGGCATATCCTTTCCTTCTTCCACTCCTATAAAAATCCTTTCATATGTGAGGTGACACCTTGCTACTGTGATAGGGTCAATGGAGAGAAGGGCGCCAAAAGATTTGGCGATCCTGTCAAAAACATCTTCATTCCAGAACTCCAAGGGAAGTTCAGGCATTCACACCCACACCAGGGCTCTGGACAAAGAAGGAATCATTAAGATCAAGTTGAGGAGTCCATTTTTGCAATGCTAGAGTGGCCTTTCCTATGACCTAGGTGCTAGTGCAAAGGATATTATCCAAGTCCTCTTTACATGAAAACTCGAAAGACAAAAACCCCTTTGCCATAGCTGTAACCTAGACTTGATCCTTCAAGTCCCATTTTTTTTTTGCAAAGATCCTGATGATGTCTATGTTAGGTCTTGAGCCAACAAAATTTCCCACTAGGGTATGGTCCATGGATGCAATATTGTGGTCAACTATTTTGTCAGGAATAACTAAAGCGTAGTTGCCTTTTTCCTTGTCTGAAATGTCCTTAATAGATGGGAAAGAGGACTTGACTGTGGGTTTTATCCCAAAGAGTGTTGACCATCGATGAAGGAGACCATCTTGGTCACATACCTGAGTCTTCATGGTTGAGGAGGGCCTAGGGAAGCCCACAGTCTCAGCTCCCACCCCCCATCCTTTCCTGGGTCTTTCTCCTTTTCACGTGGGACCCCATCCTTTTTCTCTGGGTCTGCAGAGTCTTGATCTACAAGAGAATCATCACAACAGGCATCCCTCGAGGAACCCACAACCTGCAAACCAAGAATCCTACCCACCTACGAATTCAAATTTCCTCCCGCTCCCGCTCCCACTCCTGCCATTTTCCCAACTGTAGGTTAAGATGTATTATAATGTTATGTAGGTTTTATTTTCCTTTTGTAGTCTCAGCTAGATTTCCTCCATTTGATTGGGCATAAATTTAGAAGGCTAAATGATTTGAATTTGATCAAAATGCATTATATTTTTAATTCTTAAGTGTTTGAAGTATGGTATATACTATAATGTTTCTAATTTTTTGTCTTTTGTTTGTTATGATGGGCTTTTCATATTTTGGGTATATTCCTCTTGATCTACCTAGTGATATCAATAATATTATTAGAGATATTGAGAGGCTACTTCTATGAAATATAATAGAATTACATAAGATCATTTGCATAGTTTGGGTATAGTGATACAACTTTATTAATTTATCCCCATAAAAAGTGGTATAAAACTTGACATTTTTAGTGACTTTTAAATCACTTATGTACATGCACTTATATATACTAATATAATATCATCAGCTATATTTTATCCAAAGTATATGTCATATGTAAACTTATAATCAGATAAAGAAAATTATTATTTAAAAATATAAGTTTATATTTTCACCATTATACTTTATCAAAAAATAAACTAAATATATATTTATACTCGTAGTTCAATAGAAAAAAAATTGAAAGCATCTCTAAACAAAATATATGTTACATGAATTTGTAATATGATATTATCAACTACAAATAATAAAATATAAAATTAATATAAATTAAGACTAACATTCGAATAGTCTATTCTATTGATAAAATAAACCACCCGAATAACTCAAAAAAGAAGATCATCTCATCTTCGTTTTATAGCTATGATGATGCACTCAAAGCTTATGAACACAAAAAATGATTTAGAAAATCCTTTATGGCTATGATGGAGGATAGATATAGATACCTCTATTATTAATTTAGTAAATTGAGAACTTTCCATCGAAGCTCAATATGAATCTTTAGGTATCTTCTACTAAATCTATGATCATTTTCAAATAAGAAAAGGTAGTGGGGGAGATGTTAATTTTAATGGTCATGTATTTTATTTTATAAACCCTTAGATATACCAAGTCTAGAGGAGGCCTTTGAAGGGCTAGGAAAACTTCTAACTATGTAACTTAAACCATAATGAAACCTGATTTTAGTGTTGTTTCATTATTGTAAAAGTCACTATAAATCTAGAGGACAATAAGAAATGTTCACAATTTTTCTCCTCGCTATTGGTTTTAGTTATGAAGACCTAATCTATTCACAAGTAGGGGGCTCATGGAAACCAAGAGCATTATTGAAATTTTAAATCCGAGCTTGTGACTTTTTATTTACTAAATAACCATTATCTTTGAGCTCGCATAACCATCATCTCTGATCTCGGACAAAACCTTTGATAGATGAGCTATAGCAAGTTTTCTCATCCTCGAATTTCAACCACAACATGACTCCCCCACATATTTGAAAATCATTTTTAACAAGCATTTGAATCTCAACGAGGATATTGTCATTAATTCTCCAATTTATCATATGTTGATGATTATCTCCTATATTAGCTAACTATCTGCCACATGATTACCCTCATGGTACACAAGGGTGACCTTATACTCATCAAACATATTTAGCATTTGGATTCTATGTTTAATCAAATATTTAATTAATCAACTAGGGGTCACTTTTCCAGTAAGGAAGTTGATATTGTATTCACTTGGGAGGGAATACAATAGAGCAAAGATTAATGCGTGCAAGAGAACAAGATTTCTTATAAGAGAATTGTGTTGGACAGGTTGGGTATATATGAAATTTCTAAATGATTTTTTGAGGTCGGAGAACGGTTTTTAAAGAAGATGTTAGCCTGGCATTGCATTCTTGTTACTACGGAGGCGTCCGCCTTTTGTTGCTTTCTTGGTTCTTGCTTAGAGATCATATGGTAGAGTATTAGTTACGGTTCATGTTTTAGTATTGTATATTTTATTTGATCTTTTAATTAAGTTAATGTTAAAATAAATAAAACTAGTAATTGCACCTTAGTGTGCAATAGGTACCCCGAATTAAAAATTTGGGTACAAATTTTAATTAGATGAATAATTACAAATTTAATTTTTATTGTGTAAAAATCCGATGAAGCTTGTGTAAAGACATTTAGAGAGAAATATAAGGAATCATTACTGTATAGATATATTTTATATAAAGGTATCACCTCTTATTATAAACATCATTCACTTTGTAGGAAATATTGACTTTGTTGTTACTATAAGCAAGTTACTTTACAATTGATGATTTGTAGGTTTTTTTTAATCATAGCAAGTTAATTTTTCTCTACAATAGGTATGTTTTACAATTCTCATCACATGCATACTACTTATTGAACAAATGAGAACATGCATAACAACCAATCTGCCATTGAAAAATGAGGAAGCTCTACACAATAAGGATTTTTCACTAATTGTTTTTGTTTATTAATGCAATAATTTCAAGGTAGGATACCAAAATAAAAAATCCATGAGATCAAAATTAATAAAAGATATAAACTATTGCTATCTTTTACTTAAACAATTTAAAAGATTCTAACCCAAATAATTTTTTTCCATTAAAAAATCTCTAATTACACTTTCCCATAATAAATAAATTACCCCACATTAATAAACCTTCTACCATTCTATGTTTTCCCAATAGACCTACTTAAACATGAAGTTTAGAATATATATTTTCTAATCATAAATGAAAAAATATGATTGACATTGATAAACCTTCTTCCATTCTATACATTTTCAACATTATACACTTAAACATGGAATTCAGAAAGCAAATACTTAAATATTTGGTTGGAATTTAGAAAGAAGTATTAAATATTTAGTTGGTGCAAGACACATATTGAATTGACTACAATTTTTACTTGGTGTAAGCCAGCTATAATCAATTGACTACAGGTGTGTCGCGAGGGTGGTTTGGTGATAACTACTTTGTACATAGTAACTGAAACTTATTTATAAAAATGCCAAGTATATGTGGATAGCCAGCCATTGGATGAAGTGAGCTCTTTACAATCTGGTGGGCATCAACAATGGCGGTAGAGAAGTACAGAGAGCTACACATGGTCTTTTTCCCCTGGCTGGCCTAAGGTCACATTAAAATTATCCAAACTGACTTTAATAGAATCGATACCATTCAATCATTCACTTTCTACAAATAAGATTCAATCTGTGTATGTAATAATACAACCAATAATAAAGCCAAAATGTTTTTAATAAGTCCTTCCATCACCTTCATTTTCGTCGTCACTGCATATATTGTCATTTATGTTTTTGGAATTGAAATTTGTGTGTAGTCCATGCGAGAAGAGACAAATGGTGACTGGACAATGATGGCGACAATGGACAATCCTATCGAGGGAAGGTTTCACGGGGAAAATAACAATTTGAGGACAGCACAAAATTTTTAGATTTTTTATTGTTCAGAATTGTATTCCATGCATCTGTAATTTTGTTGGGCAAAAAAATTATGAACACCATTTTCTCTGTGATTTCGGTAGTTAGAATACATAAGCATACTGTTTCTATGGTGAGAGGAAAGGCGGCGGTGTATTAAGAGTCTATCACTATATAAATCTGCATAATGAAAAATTAATTTTATACAGTAATATTATATTTATTACAATATTTTATATATTCATCTAATTACAAATTTTAATTATTTTGATTTATTTTACTAAAATGTATGTAACATCAACATATAAAATCTATGTTATTATTTCTAAAACTAATATCCTATCCATTTATATTTAATCTTTAAACAATTCCATTAAATACAAATCTAAATTAATATTATAATTATTACGTACATCTATCTAATTAGTGAAAGGGATTTTATTCTCCCTTTCACTACTAAACACGTGCTTAAAACCTATGTTGACAAATTAATCTAAAGGACCGAATTTAATGTCTTCTCGCAATGGACAAATTACACACCCCAGTTTCTCCTTCTCTCTTTGGCCCTCTCTCTCTTACACAATATTAACTAAATTTAAAACCACAATATTAAATTTAAAAATATTCTCACCCTATAAAAAAATATTATTTCTATAGTTATACAATTATTATCAAATAGAATATAATAGAATTTAAATAACATTATCATCAATTAATAATTTAAATGTAATATGATTAATATAAATATATAATAGTTACTATTTCCATGATTATAAAATAATATTAAATAATTATATAAATTACCAAATAATATAAAATAGAATTTATATTATATTTACAATTAAGAGTTTAAATGTAATACAATTTAATAAAATAGGGGCAATATGAGATAACATGTAATAAAATATGATTTGGATTTTTATTAAATCCTAAGTGCCAAATAAAGATACCATAAATATTGCGTACATTTAGAAACTGTTACACAAATAGAAGTCAAAATAGCTAACAAATGGAACCTACTGACTGGGTTTTTCAAGTTCGACGATTCCAAGTTGATAGCTAGAAAAGCTACCAGATAGGCTGCCCCGCTCAAAGGATGGACCAAATTAAACTTTGATGGGGTAGCTAACAACCTCACTCAGGGTGGGGGAGGTGTGCTAAGAGACCATAATGGCACTTGCCTCTTGGCTTATGCAGGGCCGCTCAACAATTGCATTGTTAACCAAGCAGAGGGCATGGCTCTTCTATGGGGGATTAAATTTGCCATCCAAATGAACATCAGACTGCTAGAAATTGAGGGGGATTCCAAAGTGGTGGTGGAGGCTATCAAAAGAAGAGCTAATGTGGGGTGGTAGGTTAGCTCCATTATGCCGGAAATTTGAGAGCTTCTCAACAATTTCCAATGCATGACTATTGCCCACATGTACATGGAGGGAAATGCGGTGGTAGATTGGATGGCTACTATTGGCATCAAGAAAACCAAACTTAACAATTGGAGGGTGGTTAGCGAACTACCTAAGGTGACTCAACAACTTATCAGAGGGGAATTGAATGTTACCACTGATATTTAAAATGAGCCAAGCTGTCATGTTTATTAAGAATCCTACCTGGATCACATGCCAGCGTAAGCAGGTGATTTTTGTGATTATGAAAAGGAATTCCCAAAACCCCATAAAGAATCATAAATGCCTTTCAAGCATGTGGAGAGATAGTTGTCCGCATCGGTGGGCTTTCTTGGCTAACAAGGACATTAAGTGCAGCCCTGGTGTTATTGCTAATTATCGCACTTGGAGATCCGTTAGATATTGTAGTATGGAGCCCGGATCCCAAAATTTCACCCAAGGCCAGCCTTTTGAGTATAACCATTTCTCAAAATGGCTAAATCAAAACAAATGGTTTTATACTCTCTGTTAAGAAGTTTGGCCCTTCGATTTTCAGGAAATTTTGGCGTAGGAGAAGGAGAGTATTGACATGGGAGGAAACACTCTACACATCAAATTGGATAAGATTAATGAGGCCTTCACCTCCGACCCTCTGGTGACCCACTACTATAAAGAGAGTGGCATTTGGAGTTTTATGGATGCATGAGAGGTGGACATGATGAGAGGATATCCAAACAATTCGTCTCATCCTAGAACAATAGGAAAGTTTTTGTTGGAGGCATCCATTTCCAGATAATGAGGAGGCCATTACTAAGGTGACATGTCTCTCTATGGAAGGGAGAAAGTATAAAAAAACTAGTCGGACACCTGACCCTACCAGCCTCAGCCAATTTTTCAGAGAGGGAGAGGAACCTATCAAGAAGTTAGGGAGTTTAAACTGTGAAGTTCTCCTGGAGTTCTGGCCCAAGCTATGTTTCATCGTGATGAATTATTTCACCCTAGAAGGTAAATTTACAGTGTTCTACTATTACCACTTACCTTTTCTTAATCACATTAGAAATAGGGACTTAATATCCATTCCCTTTTACCTCATGCATTCCATTGAAAGCAATATTTTGGATATTAGGAAAAACCCTGATAAATTGATCCCTATTCTCCATCAGGGTCTCCTACTCTATATTTACCATTTCCATAAGGCTATATGCCCTCTGCCCCAACCCCCCCTAATCATCTAGGAGGTAGCCCAGGATGATTCCCCATTGAAAATTGGCAATCCCACTCAATCCACCTCCCAATCTATCCAAGTTATCCAGGAGGCGGATCTTGTCCCAAATGATGGTAGAACCCACAAAAAATGTGTGAAAAATCCTTTCAATAGGAGGGAGGAGCATGAGGAGTCCCATGTCTCTGAATCTTTAGAGACTAAAGATCAAAAGGAGTCTAACAGTACTCCCGAGACTGAACAAAAGCCCAAAAAATAGAGGATTTTGGAGAGTCAGGTCAAGCTGGAGGTTGACTTAAGTGGCCCGGGTCACCGTCAGTCTAACAAAATTGCGAAGGAGCAGTGTAAAACTAGAATCTTGGAAATGGTCTCAAAAGAGAAGTAGCACCCTCCCTCTCAACCCTCAACAAACCATGGAGACTCCCCGTAGCCCTGCCCCACCTCTAGCTAACCCTCATGATCACCAGACCAAGCCCCCCACTACTAAGCACAACCTCAGGTTTTTGGATGACAATGATAGGCTTAAGGGCACCCTCAAGCTGAGGTTTTCTAGATTGGACAAAAAGATTGCTGACATCAAGTAGGACATGCAGGAACTCAAGCATCACATTTTGATGACTAACAAATTTTCTCTTAAGGTCATGCATGCTTCGGCTATGATCCTCTGCATTGTGCAGGAAAAACTGGTGAGTGGCAAACTAGAGGCGGATGATGACAATAAGGATCTCTTCCTCTTTCTGCAAGAGGAGTGGGCCAGGACCCTGATGTCCAAACATTTGAGTGGAAAAAATTAGCTACTGTTGCTCATGAGGTTTTTATTTTTTTTTGGGCATGGCCCTAAGTTCTCCATTTTGGGTTCCTGTTTCAAGGTTATTTTGCCTAGTCCTTGGTATAGCCCTGCGTGGCTTATAACTGTTACTTTAATTACTACTATTCACTTTAGATACTGTGGTTTAATCTTTTTGAAAGGAACTGTTATGTTTGTTTTTGATAAAGGTAGATTAGACCTTGTTCTTTCTGCTATTAAACTGCTGTTGAAATGCTTATGACTAGTGCCATTAATATGTTGTTAATGTGCCTCTAGTCCTTATGTTCCTCGGGCCAACGCCCTTTTGCTTCTTTTTCTATCAAAAACATTTAGAAACTCTAGTTGAATAAAAAATGTCTACAGTAACATGATTTTAACCTAAATTATGTGGACATTTGGGGAAAATCTTCTAGTGAATTACATTGACACATGTAGTGTATGAAAAAATTAAAAAGTGCTGACATAAGTCTCGTGAAGCTCATCCCAAAGTATAAAACCTCATCATTTTTTATCTGAAGCTTCCTGTTATTGATTATATTTGGGATAGCTGTTGTGCCTAAACAATCTTGCAGAAGAAAAGTAGATCGCTGGGTAGAAGACTATAAAACTCATTTTAGGTTAATGAACTTTCCTGTCAACATCATCCAACCTAGGCCATCTTTATCCAGCCTGCTCTTTTGAAACTAGTGAAAGTGACACAGTCTGATTATGGGGCGACGTGGTGCAAAATGATTAGACACCAGGTATAATGGCTTTGAGTCACCAACATACGATCGGGGCAATCTCGGTGCAAAAGGTGACCGACTAGAGGCCTTGCGGGCTATTGGCTATCACGAATAACAAATTTCATCTCTTGGGCATTAGGATGCGTTCCTATCAAACAACTCTATGTGGATATTTATTGAGCAAGAAAACTTTGACCGGTTGCATTTTCACATTGACTGTTACGTTCAAATGCCAGTGACGAAGACTATTGAGCACATAAAAGACTGCCACCTGTCTAATTTTTAAATAACCAATGACAAACGATGGAATAAATGGAGGGATTCATTCAATCATCTTGCATGCCTCTAATGCCTTTAATGGCCGTTGATTCCGATTTGACAGGTGATGCCTCCCATATAGGGAACCTCTTCGGGGTAAAAATATAATTAAAATTTATTATAAATATATAATATTTTAATAGCTATTTATTTGTAAGGGTAGTAGTTAGTTTTTTAGGAAGGACATTTGTGGTATAAGTATTGTCAATTTTTGAAGCAAGGTTATTGGGGCATTTTTAAGTAGGTATCATGCGACACTTTGAAATGTCTATTTTTTGACCCTATGTGTATAACTGACAACATGCATTATTACTACTTAGAAGTCAAAACAATAGCTCTAAAAAGTTAAGTTGCATATGGACACAACAATTATTTTTTTTGAAATGTGATGTACAATTTAGGATATGTGGGTACGTAAAGCTAGCTATACTAATTACTTGTACGATTCACCTATTAAATTTATTGTTTTTAAATTTTGAAATAATGTCAATGGAAAGGTTTGAGGATCACAACATGCATTCTATCATTATATATGTGAGTGAGTCCCTAAGGTCATAACTTTAAAAATTATGGATGTAAGCAACTCTCAAAAGGTCGTAAGATCAAGTCACACTCATTTTGTACTATTTCAAAATTCTAAACATTGTCAAATTAGTGGTTGCTATATGATTTCATATTAAGTTACACTCTTTGCACTACATTTTTTTTTTGAAATTGTTAAATTGTTTGAAAATTCACAACTATTCCAAAACAAGCTAACATTTTATTGGTTTGTTTTATTGAGGGGAATTGACAATTTAGTTCAGGTATATGGAGCTTAGCTCTTTATTTGGTAAGCTCCTCAATAACTCCTCAACAAATGTGCAATAGACCTTTTTTCCATTCTATAGGCAAATCAGGTGTTGAACCAATGAAGGGTGCTAATCATGAGTATAACTTCACATGTATTTGAGAATGCCTTAAAAAGGGTGTCAAATGTGAATATAATAAGGAAGGGTAGGAAAGTTAAATTTCTTTTATGCATATCTACCCATTAGAGGAATTTGGTTTTAAATGCTTTGGTCAAAGCTTATTGCATATTTTACTATGTATATGTTTGTTGTTGTACCATCTCCTTTCCACATCAATGTTTAGTTACTACAATGTCATAAATGAATTGTAGTTAGTTACACTATTGCACTAGATCTATCTAATCTGCCAATTTCAAGTTGCTAGGTTCCTTGGGTATGGTCAACATGCTCAATGTGACAGGTTGAACAATGAGAGAGCTAACCACTCCATGGTTGGGTAGTAAAAGTACCTAGACCAAATTCTCATCTTGAGCATTGTAGATGAAGAGTAGTCTGATGGTTGAAGGAGACATGAATTCACACAGTAGTTTCATTTTCATATATTGATGATTTGACCTTATGTCTTCTCTATGCTTGTGATGTACTTTATATTTGATGTTTATTGATGTATTCGACAAGTTGGTCAAAATGTAAATGAACATGATGTATCATATTAGTGAAAATTGATGAAATTTATATTTCTTTATCTTAATGCAATATTCTTTTGACTTCTCGACTTATCCTACCAACTATTGTATATTTTGATTATTGATCCTACTTACCATGTTTCTAAAAAGTTAGTCCTTACAATATCTTTCTTCTTGGCTTTGAAGTCGTTAGACAAGAATTTTTCATGTGGATTCAATAACCCTTGTAGTGGAGTAAAAGGTAGACAAAAATATAGAATATTTAAGACCTATTGTAGATCCAATAAAGTGTCCATTTTTTTTTCTATACTTCATTCTTTATATTTAAGGTGGGCATTGTGTCGGCACAGTTACGAGTCTTCCCACCACAACCCAGACTTTGACGACAACATTGCATGGTTTTTATTTTATGTTTGCATAACATCCATAGGAACTTTGACGACATTGATGTGGATATTGAACATAAATTTATCATGCAGACATAAACATAGATCAAAAGTATTTGCGAAAACCTAAGTCATGTCCAACAACTATATCACTTCGTTTTAAAATGTGTTAGTGCAATTTATACAACTACTAACAATAAAACATAAATTGGTATTAGAATAGGTGGAGTAGAATTATGGATGTTGATTAGAATTAGAGAATATAGTTTTTCTTACCATATGTCGGATTTGTGTTTTTGAAGCTAGTTCACATTTACAAACTCATCCAATTCATGTTGATATCTAAATTCAAGTCATTAAAATAAAGGCAATTAGACAAGGATATTTTCTATCTCATGTTATGGGTTTTCTATTAAATAAATAATATTTAAAACTATTGCGAGAGATAGTAAGCTTCATGTTTGCACATGGAACTTGAAGTGTTTGTTACGCAGGTAAAACACATTAGGGTATTTTGTGTCATATGAATAATATGAATGATTGTGCTATTAAATGTTTAGATGTAAGGAAATTAGTGAACTTTATATAATGAAATTGAATATAATGGATGTATTTTTATATATAAAAATAAAATCAAATAATAAAACTTTTAGTTTTCTTTACTTCTTAGAAATTATATTTCTCATTAAAAGGAAACAATAGGTTATGCAATCTTAAGTGACAATGAAAGCAATAAGGGTTTGCTGCAAGAGATTCTGGTGAAAAAACAAGTGCAATAGAAGGCGATTTGGAGGAAGGATAGATGAATGGTGTGGTGCTTGATTTGGAGGAAGGAGAGATATGTGGTGTCTATTGTATTGTTTTCTTCATGGGCTTTTAGCAATGTGTTCTCCCTCCTTTCTTTCTTCGGTTTGAACTTGTTGAAAGCATTGGATTTGTTCATCTAAGTAAAGGTTGTGCTTCCTCCTTTCCTTAGTTAGGCCTTGTTTGAAGCTTTAGAGCAGTCCCACTTAGTGATGTTTGGTGCTTTGGACATGTTGGTCTTTATGGAAGATTAGATATAGTTTGGCTGCAAAGTTTTCTTGCTTTGGTTTTCCTTTGGGCTACGATGGTCTTCCCAATGTTTTTTGGGGATGATATTGTTTCTTTTTGGTCTACATATATAGGGCCTTCCTCTATCATGCTCTTTTTTCCTATTCTTCTCCCTTTCCCCTCATGTTAGCCTCTATTGAAGGTATGGTGGGCTTTTCAAAGGTGGAGGGTTTTTCTTCCCCTATAACTTCTCCTAATAGGGCCAAAAGTTGATTATTGTGCTATTGTCCTCTTGGATTTTGTGGGTCCTAAAGTTTTTATAGTTAACCTATTGGCTTTTGACATTTTCTTGGGTTTTAGTGTGGCTATATGAAGACCTATTCATTCTTGGATGGATTTTCCTTTGGCAGGTTTGTCTACTTATAAAGTTTATTGGTGTTGATCTATGTTTCTCCCCTTTTGGTTGTTATTTATTTTCTTTTTTTGTGGGTCATAGTAGCCCGCCAGATTCAGCTACAACATTTGGTCATTTCCAAACATGGGAAGAAATATGAGAATGACATATTTGAAGTTATCAGTGGCTCAGGTTTGCGTAAGAGAGGCTTCGGTTCCATTTTGGCCCTAGTATATTTCTATGCTTCCTGTTGCAAAGGCCTTGAACACGAAAAAAGTGGCCAGAGTAAGGGTAACTGCCACAACTCTCAAATTCATCTCAATTATACTTGACATGAATTATGCAATGCTTCAATCCATACCCACATATTTATACCTAAATTATCTGTGATAGGTTTGACTTATTGGGATGGATAATGATGGCTTATCTAGATTGAACCACCTCTATCCACTAAAACAAAGAAAATCATTCCCTAGGTAGCAATAGTATTAGCATAGTTATGAGTTTTTCCACAACATTGTATGGAATCGCTAATGGCCTAGGTGATAAAATTATATGTCAATTTCAAATGCACATGAACCTAGAGCTTAAACAAATCAATGATGAACTGGATACACATAGCAAGAATAAGTTGATAGGATAATAAAGAAAAATTTAAATATATTGTTATATTATATAATTAATTATATACTAATTTAAATCTACATATATTTTGATATATTATTTAGCATGATTCCTTTGGTCTATGAACAAGGAATAAAAATTTTCCACTCCACACCCTGAAAACCTCAAACCATTAAGCATGATTCTAATATTAAATCTAATTGCTAGATTTTGCATCTTCTCTACACCCTATAAACCTCAAACCATTCCCACTACTCACTCTCCCACCCATGTTGAACTCTTCCAAGAAAATATGTTGATAATGTTCATGTTGATAAATGTTACAAACTCATACATATTTGAACCCATTCCTCTAACCTTTACCTATTCATATGTACATGTTTATTTCCACGCATTTAATATCTACCTTATCCTTATTGACATATTCTCTAATACATTTATTTATCCATGTAACTAAACTAAAAATAACTATTACTCACTTTTATGAAACATACACAATACCCAACACTTCTATAGATTATTTGAAAACCTAAAAGAATGCCACAATCTAATTCTAGTATACATGCTCAATACTCGCACTTAATGAAGAGAACATCAATATAGTAACGTCTATATAAAAGGATATTGATTAAAAATTAAGCTAATTGTACAATAAAAGATCTATGAGATCAACAAAAATATTTTGGGAAATACAATACATGTGTTGGGATGTGTTACGATATTACTTAATGGAAGATAGTTGAATCATATGTGTAATGCACATTGATATAGATAATAATATATTGTAAAAAGGATAGAGTGGTATAAAAGGATGTAAGGGGATATCTACAATATATACTTCCCATTGAAAATAAGGAATGAAAAAGGTAATATGTGAAATGAATGCATAATATATTGTGCTTTATTTTGAGATAGTAAAACATATAACATATGTATATGTGAAGAGTTTGAATGAAATTTACGCATCAATGTTAAATGTATGTATCTAGATTTAAAGAAATCTGAAATCTAATTTTATATCAGTAAAAATTATTTTTCCATGTCCAAACTTGTGAAATGAAAATACTAATGCATCACTCTTTTACGAATGCAATCTACCTTTAATGATTTAGAAGCGGTATCAAACTTTGACATATTTAGTAATTAGGTATGGTACTCGTTAGATAATAATTATTTTGTGACCAATATAAAATTAAGAATTCAATTATGCTATAGTTTAAGAAACACCAGATATACTAAGATAATATCATGAACCACGTTCTATCCAAATATATGTAGTGGTAAACTTTAGTGAAATAAAGAACATTTTCACAATTAGCGGTAAACTTGTAAGCACAAAAGGAAATGCTCACAAATTTTCGCCTGGGCTTTGATTTGAGTTACAAGTAGGGGGCTCATGGAAACCAAGAGCACTATTTAAAGTTTAAACCCGAGTTTAAGAGACCCGAGTAGTATTATTTATCTCAGGAAACCACCATCTCTGATCTCAGACGGAAGCTTTGATAGATGAGCTATAGTGAGTCTGACCGTCCTCGAATTTCGACCACAGCATGACTCCCGCGTATTTGGACGACTTCTTTATCTGAGGCAGCACTTTCGACTTCAGCGGAGCGGCGGGAATGAAACCACTGCCTGCAGCACTGCTGAAAGCCGGAAGTCCCAGAAAGAAATTGGTAGTTTTGGGTATGGAAGTTGTCCACTTGTTCCACTAGCGTATTGGCAAGGGGCGTTGTTGTAGAACTGAATCCAAACGTTGATAAGGGCACTGCGGGGCAGCGCTGAGGAACACCTTTTTGCCCCCGCGAGAAGAAAGCGCAGACACCGCTCTGGCCAAGTCGTCCCAGTGCTCGGTCGTTGCCTCGATATCAAAGTCAATGCCGTCTAACACGGCGTCGCCCAGAGGCCGAGACGCAGACTTGCCGCCGAGATAATTGTTCCAGAGATAGTTTGCGACGTTCTGTGCATCTTGCGCAGAGGCGATGGAATAGATGTTTCTCTGCTGGCATGATTTTATATCGGCACTCAGCTTTTTGCAGCCGCCAGAGGAAGGGTCGCAGTGACCGGCTAGATTCAGCTGCGGCGTGCGGCCGTTTCCGAAGACGGAGAGAAATGCGAGATTGACGAATTTGAAGTTACCGGTGGCGCAGGTTTGGGTAAGCGAGGCTTCGTTGCCAGGATATGGCTATGCTTCCCGCAGAGGCCTTCCACACGATACAGCTGGCCAGAATGAGGGCAACTGCCGCAGCTTGAAATGGGTTGAGCAGTGCTTCAATCCCTTCCCGCATTACATTTATATATACACATAAGAGGGGTTTCTGGACGTCTTTGGCGTCTACGGTTGCGTTAAGCGATGATAATTATCTTTGACCGGAAGAGGAGTGTGATAAGATCAAGGCTAGCCGCCTCTATCCACTGGTGCAAATAATTCTTGCAAAATGAGGCGTTTATGTTTGAAAGAAGATGGTTTGGCAGGACATTCAGGCGGAGATTTTGGGGAGGGGGTGAAAATAGTGGGATTATACGGATGTTGGTATTCTTATTTTATTGATACACCCTCCCAAAGTTATTCTCGTGGTTAGATTTTATTGCTTGTAATTTAAGTTCGCCAACTCGGCTGCGTAGGGTCTAATCCACGGGAAACTTAGCCCGGAAGCTTTAAAAATGAGTTAGTGCGCACTAAGACAAATGTTTTTAAGTCGCGTTGCGCACCAACTCTATGTTGTTATAGGGATTAGTTTTCATTTTAATTATAATTGTACAATAATTTTTGTTAATGAAATAGTATTATTACTAGCAATTGTATTCTAGTACCATTCCAACCCATCTTTAAACTATTAGCATAAAAATAATAAAGTACTTTTGTGGTCAAGAAGTAGTAGTCCTTGAACACGTATAGTCAACTACAAGTTAATAGAAGTAGATATAAATAGCAAGTTGATAATTAGAAGTGAATTTACATAAGCAATTAAAAATCAGATATTTGGGAAAATTGTAGTGTTATGAATAAAAGGTTTTCCTAATAACATTGAGGTATAAGGATAAGTCCAAGACAACGATCACCTTTCACCTCTCCAAAGAAGGATATTAAGCAAAAAGTTACTCACACGAAGTATGCAGAGAATCTCCATTAGTTAAGACAGAGCATACTATATGGAAAGCTACTATGATAAGCAAATTATTCAAGGAGATCAAATTTGTGAAGATCACTCACAAGAATGTACAACTGTTGAAGAGGGAGCATTTATGAAGACAACCGTCATGGCATCTCAGTTCTACATACCAATCACAAGTTTGGTCATCTAAAGCATTAGCATCATGATGAGGACCGACCAAACCCAGAGGAGAAAGGTATCCAAGATTACCTTTGGAGATATTGATTATCATAGTACAGATCATCCGATTGAGGCATATACATGGAAGAAGAGCAAGGAGATCGACTAAGTATAAGATGAGAATGCAAAACATCAATAAAGTCCATTCGATTTACTAATTACATGATAATCATCACAATATCTGATATTATTAATCAATCTAAAGACAAGGATTAGCTGTCTGCAATACAACATATTAAGAGATCGGTTAATGAAGGGCAACACTAGCGACTTGTATAGTTTCTAATAATCGACAGCATGAACAAATTATACCAATGGGAGTCAGTGACTCATATAATAACTAAATAATATCGATGATGTTTGGGTCGATATTCAAACTAAGGCAAGCACAATTAATTAAAGATTGTTAGCTATTGATTACAATATGTATCCGCTATCCAACATCTTCACAAAGAAGTACGATATAAATCAATAGGGATAAGATATGACAAACACAACCACTTGTTATGAAGATAAGTAATGGCTGCGTTCATAAGAGATCTTCATACTACTCAATTTGTATTAGACAAAGAACCAAACACCAAAATATCTCACTAGCATGCATACTGATTATGAAGGGATTGGATTCCTTGGCAAGATACAAATCAAGAATTCAGTTAAAGAAAATGGACAGGAAGGGAAGTGTTCTATCATCTTTATCCCTTGCCATCGTTGAACTCCTTTCCTTGGCTGTTTTTCGAATTGTATGTTTTTCGTACAACATGACTTTAAATTTGAATATTCCATGATCTTTTACTATGACTATAAATGTCGCTGGTATCCTACTAGTTATAGTTATTATGAACTGTTTTGTCACCTTTGCATGCATTCTTTTTTCCTTGATATAAATCATTTATTATTTTGTCATTGCCTATATTCAGTCGGTTGAGATCAACCGGCTCCAATACTCATGTTTTATTTTCTCATTCCGTATTCTCCATTAGAAAAACGTTGGAAACTCTTAGCACAAATTGTAATCTAAATACCTTTCCATCGTTAGGGCTCTGGCATCGCCCCCTGTTCATTTTCGAGGGGATACTCGTTATTTTTATTTAGCAGTTCGTTGTATTACTTGTGAAAACGTCTTGAACGTAGATAGATCAGTAGCGCCACTCTGCATTACTTGATGGCTTTGACTGCTAAACTGGATAATTCTTTCCTCTGCTTAATCGATGCTTTAATTGTGCCCTAGCCGTATGTCCACTCCTTTGATTATGTAAATGCCTAATTTAGTGGAAACTGTGCTATTGTCTACGTATGTTTCCACTAAGGGCCAGGTAATATAGAATATTTGTACTTGTAGACTTTATATATATAACTGTTGTTGAGTTTAATATTATAGTGAATAATGAAAATGGCTTTTTAATGTTGTTTTGGGGAAGAATGACAACATAGATTAGGAATGATTTGGGTAACTAGTTATTGTAATTAGACAAGTCTTATCAAAGTTGAGTTCTTGGAAGTACTTTGGTTTAAGGGGTGATTTGTTTGAAATGTCAGCTGATAGACTACATGAAAAGAATTTCGAGCTTGTGAGGTTCAAGTTATGACAAATATGCATTTAACATACTCGTTATGAGGTGTTTGATTTATTCATTTATCTAACTATCCTTATCATGTTTTAAGGGATATAGAAATTTTCATGATTCTTGTTACATGATTTGAAAATTCTTCACAACAAAAAGAAATGTATGTTATGCTTATTATGACCTCCTTAAAATATGTTTGAGACAGAAATTGAATTTTGTGAAATAGTGATAGAGAAAATATTGCTTTTGTTGCTTTATCACACATCTTGAGTTACTCTATATGTCTTATGAGATGGATTCACATTATGCTTGCTTTTGGGATACTTATTGATTGAGATATGTTCAATGTTATGAATTGACTTCATTTATTAGTGTTTGGAAGAGATATTTTGTATTGCACAAATTCCATTAGTCTTCTCAGTTGTGCTCATTTCAACTTCCTCGAGTTGGGTATCTTTCATGTCAAGAAAGATTCTAAGGAAGCTGAACAACTTCGTGGTAGGATGGAAACAAGTATTTGGAGCTCCTGTTAAGAAGGTTGTCATGTTAGCATTTTATGATTTCTTGTTTTCGACTAGTAGTCTATTGTAATAACTTATGTAAACTTATGTTAGTCAACTGATGACTCCTATAAAATTCACGTGTCATTTGAAATTCAGTTCTTGTTGGTAAAAAATCTTCATATTTTGTTAGTCGTTGGATTGTCAAATTTGTTAATGATCTTGATATAATAATTTATGTGATATACTGTTAGTGTATTCGATAGTGTACTTGACACTCTTCCTTTTTGTAGACATGTGTTTTCTCCGATAAGTTGGTCGAACTATGTATCTTTTTCATTTAAATTTTAATGGAAATTATTTATTTATTGATACATGTGGATTTTAGATTTTGACTGAGTTGACCAACTTGTTTGTCTTTGTAATTTCTGATGTGGCATAAGTTGTCAAGGTTGCAACCTTTAGAAGAAAGTTAAAATATCCAAGAGAGCAAGAAGGGATGAAACTCCTTCGGTTATGAGAATACAATTTCACTTTCATCAACAAAAGAATATGATATTTGGGGAGATATTGATAGGAGATTAAGATGCCACAAGGTACAAATTTTGTTAAGCTTTAAATCTATGATATTATTCTATTGCTGCCTACCTATTTGTTTAATGATATCCTTAAAATCATCAATGAAGTAATTCATTCCTACTTATTTTCAAAGTTATTAGTTACCAAATGATCCTATTGCTTAAGGAATCAATTAATTTATATAAACTTTTTGCTTGATCTTGAGATGGGTGGCTTAGAATAAAATATGTTGTAAGTATTGAAAACTAGACATCAAGTTGACAATTAAAGACAAAAGTCTTCTTTCTCATAGTGTAGCTATCCCTTGTATTTTTGCATCCAATAACCAAACACAATAATGTAATAGTAGAATAACATTATTTAAAATATTTGTAATATACTTCCTCTTTCACTAATCATATAGACAAATTTGTATATAATGGTACCCCTTTTGTTATATTTAGTCATGTAGATCATGTTAGCATTTTATATAGAAAATTAGTAATAATATTTAATATTTTTATTGTTTAGTGTTATAAATATTTTTTAGAGATGTTTGTTTTGGGTTAAGCGTCATTTCAATATTATATATTTTTTTGTAATATCATGATTTAAACATGTTAACTTAATTAATATTGACTTCTAGGAAGTTTAGATTAACATACATTCAAAAACATCATTTTAGATAATGTTGAAAGGTGAGAAGATAGTTATTCATGTATGGTAATGATTTTCAAGGCTTCTATTGGATAGTTCTTTCCTTTGAGGTTGTAAGACTCTTGGTTAACACTTTAATTTTCAATCATCTTTGTAGCACATGACTCAATAATGATATTCTTAAATTTTTATCTTTTTTTATAAACTAGATTAACCTTCCTTGTGCTCTAGATGCTATGCATTTACCTCAGTATCATACATATTTGTTCTTGTTCGCAATGAGTAAGCCTAATTAAAGAAATCATATGTGTGTATTTAGTGATAATATTTATTATAAACTAGTAGTGATCTTATTATAGTATGGATTATTACTCTGTATTGACTTTTTGGAATCAATGTTAAGATATTAAATTATACTTAGCTTTTTGTGCCTATTTCACCTAGTGGGTGGCTACCGATAGAGAAATTATCCAGAGAATTGAACCATAGAAAGTATTGCATACTCAATTTCATAATTTATTAGATGGCTTAAAGTTGGAAGAGTCAAACTAGGAAGTCTCTATACATGATGTATCCAAGGCCATCAATGATGAGCTCTCGAGACTTAGATCTAGGCCTTAGGAATTGTCTTTATAAGTTTTAAAATAATATTAGTTTACTCTTTCCATTTGTATGTGTACTTTGTACCTCTTTACAAATCTATTTATAGCTACCATCTAATTTATGTAGCTAAGATATAATTGTGGCTTTCTTTTTATGATCATGTATCTAACTCTCAAGATATATTATGTCCTACATCTAGTGTGTAGGCATATATGCAATTATAGATTTTGAGGCATGGTGTATACAATACAAACTAGTATTTAGTGATACTCAAGTATGCAATGACATTTACATTTTTTATTTGAACATTCAAACAAACTATTATTCTAAGTAGATTCCATTTTTTCCTTGATTATAGTCTTATGATATAACGAGTCAAATCACAAGTTGTTTTAATCAATCTCGTACATTATTATTTAAAAAAAATATTTTGCATGTTTTATCATGTCCTTTTTTCTAGGGTTTCTTGGCGAGGCATTACATGTATCTAAATGAGGTTCAAAGGATACATCAATAGGATACTAAAGATAAATATTAAATATATTTCAATTGTACAGTATGAAAAGGAAGAGCACTACAACATATAATGTACTAAGTGAATTACTTCCCCAATTCATGAAATGCACATTAGGAAGGAAGAATGCCCCTCAAAATACCCAAGAGGTGACTCAAGATTTAAATGGGAACAAGGTTTTTCCTTCACTAAATAATGCAATTGAAATGAAATGAGATTGATTATGTAATTCAATTGATCTATTAGAGAAGTTACTAAAAATTTGATCAAAATAGATTGATATGAACTGGCATTGAGCTAAAACTGACAGAAATAGAAATCAAAAGATGAAATGCATCTTCTTCAAAAAAATTAGTCAAAAATGGATGGGATAGGGTGAAGCTTGATCAGTTCTTGACACTTTTGGATGAATTGTTTTACAAAATCTACAATTTTTCTTGTATTGTCCAAATTTGGATTCATGGATCCGTAACCTATTCCTACACATTGAAAATGGGAAAAAGGTTGTGAAAATTGGTTTTCCTTGGTCAAACCCCTATTTATGAATCAACCTTGAAATATGATAGAAATTGTATACTTGAAATAATGTAAAAAGGGAAAATTGCTGATTTACCTTGCAAAAATCTTGATGGATGGATGTAGAAATTACTCTTGAATCTAGATAAAGATGCTTAAATACACTTGGAATCCAAATAGTTGATGTTCGAATGTGAAGTAGGGCCAAGGATTCCCTAAAAAATGCATAGATCTATGATTTCCACTCCAAAATCTAGAATGTAGATATGTTTGATAACCACATGCAAAAAGGAGAGAGAGAGAGAGAGAGAGAGAGAGAGAGAGAGAGAGAGAGATGAATGAATGAATCTTCTTGTTTGAGAGAGAATTCTTGTACTTTTCCATCATGGGAAAGAAACTTTAATTAATTGAAGAACATTTCCTTTGATTTGATGTATCTTGAAGAAATGGAGACTTGGAGATCTTAAATTGGATGCTTGCCTTCAAATCTTGAACCCAAATCCTCAATTTATCTTGCTTGCACTTTTTTGATAGATAGTTTATACTTGATTTATTGTGAGCTTGCACTTGATGGATTCATACCAAATAAGGAGAGAGGAGGTCCTTTTATACCTCACTCCCTCATTTCAGGATTCAAATTTGATCCGGGTTGACAATAATTGAAAACCTTGGAAAAAGACCCTAATATCGAGCTCTAGGGAAAATTTGGTCCCAAAACTCTAGGGATAGATCACAATTGGTGATGTGTCCCAAGAAAAACAAGCTCAAATTATATGGGGAGATTGGGGATAGTGAATAGGTGCAGGAGAAGAAAGGACATGGCACTAGGATCAAGCATAACATACATTCAAAGTTCAAAATCATCAAAATGGTACACATAATAGGTTCTAAAACTGATAGAAATAAAAATCAAAAGATGAAATGCATCTTCTTAAAAAAAATTAGTCAAAAATGGATGGGACATGGTGAAACTTGATCGGTTCTTGACACTTTTGGATGAATTATTTTACAAAATCTACAATTTTTCCTGTATTATCCAAATTTGGATTCATGAATCCGTAACCTATTCCTACACATTGAAAATGGGAAAAAGGTTGTGAAAATTGGTTTTCCTTGGTCAAACCCCTATTTATGAATCAACCTTGAAATATGATAGAAATTGTATACATGAAATAATGTAAAAAGGGAAAATTGCTGATTTACCTTGCAAAAACCTTAATGGATGGATGTAGAAATTACTCTTGAATCTGGATCAAGATGCTTAAATACACTTGGAATCCAAAAAGTTGATGTTGGAATGTGAAGTAGGACCAAGGGTTCCCTAAAAAATGCATAGATCTATTATTTCCACTACAAAATATAGAATGTAGATATGTTTGATAACCTCATGCAAAAAGGAGAGAGAGAGAGAGAGAGAGAGAGAGAGAGAGAGAGAGATGAATGAATGAATCTTCTTGTTTGAGAGAGAATTACTCTACTTTTCCATCATGGGAAAGAAACTTTAATTAATTGAAGAACATTTCCTTTGATTTGATGGATCTTGAAGAAATGGAGACTTGGAGATCCTAAATTGGATGCTTGCCTTCAAATCTTGAACCCAAATCATCAATTTATCTTGCTTACACTTTGTTGATAGATAGTTTATACTTGATTTCTTGTTAGCTTGCACTTGATGGATTCATACCAAATAAGGGGAGAGGAGGTCCTTTTATAACTCACTCCCTCATTTCAAGATTCAAATTTGATCTAGGTTGACAATAATTGAAAACCTTGGAAAAAGACCCTAATATCGAGCTCTAGGGAAAATTTGGTCCCAAAACTCCAGGGATAGATCACCATTGGTGATGTCTCCCAAGAAAAACAAGCTCAATTTCTATGGGGAGATTGGGGATAGTGAATAGGTGTGCGAGAAGAAAGGACATGGGACTAGGATCAAGCATAACAGACATTCAAATTTCAAAATCATCAAAACTGTACGTAATAGGTCCTAAAACATCTAATTATGGGTGCTAACTTTTTAGGACTAGATACATTTAATCCCCACCTTAGCAAGAGTATCAAATAAATTCATTCTCGTGGTAAAGTAGATCAATGCTTAGTAACAATCTTATCAAGGTCAAGGAGACAAAGAAGCATCAAGCCCCCAAGTGACTTAAGTCTTCATCAAATCTAAAACCAAGATAAGAGAGGTATCACTCAATTTAAGAGATAAGAAAAAGAATAATAAGGAAGTGTGATCACTAGCCTAGCAACAAATTGTCTTACTATGGATCACACAAAGGAAGAGCTGCAAAAGATGGTGTTGAAATTTCTAGAAAGCTCTATTATGCTAGTCAATCCATAAAAAAATGATTAGTCCTTAAGGAAAGAACTATCTCCATTAATGGATTTGGTAAGAGAATGATTAGGCTTAAGGAAACCATTTTCTCCATGAAGGAATTTGACAAGAGAATGACTAGGCCTAAAGAAAGCATTTTCTCCATAGGGACCAAGAAAAGTGATCAGGTCTAAGGAAAGTATTATGTCATTAAGGATTAAGAAATGTGATCAGGCCTGAGGAAAGTATTGTCTCCTTGGGGATCAAAGGAGGATCAATCCTTAAGGAAAGTCTTGTCTCTGCTAACAGATTCAATTTAAAAAGGATAAACATAAGAAAAGCATTGTCTCCTTGGTCATCCACAAGAGAGATTGCATCAAATCATTGTGTACATGTGTACAAAAATTGAAACATAGAGTATAGTGTATGCCCCCATGTGAAAGCAATTGAAAATGATTTAATAGGAGAAATGGCTTTAACATACAATACATGCACCTAAAAGAAATGTTTCCACTATCTGATGCTCCCAAGAAAGGATAAATCAAGGGAAATGAACACATGAAAAAAGAGAGCATAGAAGGGATCTACTAACTTTGGGGTCAATATGACCACATGATAATATATGAGATATTATATCAAAACAAAATTTCATCATCCCCCAAAGGTAGTAGAACTACAAAAAACAATGGAAGAATGTCATGTAAGAGTGACAAAGAAGAGTATTTTTGTGCTAGCATCATAGAGACCAAAAAGAATAGGTAGCTACCATTTTTCAAATTCCCTAATTAGAAAACACAAAGGCACATTTACAAAAAGTGGCATATCCATGACATAACATGTAACAATATATAGAATTTAAGTGAGATATAAATAGAGGAATGTTTACGATATTTTTATTCCTTTATCACTTTAAGCCAACAAAGAAACAAGGGTTGTTTAAATAAATATAAATAAAACATATAAAAAGTACCACATCATGGGGGAAGCACATTACAACAAGCAAACACATAGAATCTACTGCACAAGAGGAGCTAGTCAAGTGTATTAGCTACCCCTCATCTCGGTCTGTAGTGTTTAGGGTAGGTGGGAAACACATAAGAGGAGAACCATCAAACACAGTGATGGAACAACAGCTAGTTCCAAACAAGTACCATGTTGTGAAGATGGTCACTTTTCTTGTCACTAGGATTAAGAGATATTTTTTGTGAAAACATAGCTAGTAAATCATGATTAACATCAATAAGCTCAAACATAACATCACAATCAATAGCATGAATATCATCATCTATTGTATTGGGAACATCAAAAGCATCACCATCAAGATTATCCTCTTTATCAAAATTAATTATAATAGACTCAAAGATATGAATAGAATTATCATGTTTGTTCAATTTTATCTTTTTCAAGTTAACTTCCTCCTTTGGCTCAAGCATAGGTTGATCAAAGGGAATCAAAGCATCAATAGGTGTGTTGGGTGAGGAATTTTTTTAGGAAGTACACTGATGGGCTCTAGCATGACATTTACAGGAATAGTCATGGGCATGGTGGTTACATATGGTTTTTCTTGAAAATGGGTTTAGTTCAGGATCAATCAACATCGGGCCCTTTTCTTCTTTAGGAAGAAGAATGGAAGGAACCACAATAGAATGAGAGATAACATTAGTGCAAAATGCTTATAAGATATAGGAGGTAGAACTAAAGAATATATAGGAGATATAGGAGGTGTAGGACAAAGACCACATCCAGGACAAGGAGATGTAATATCCTTAGGTTTGCTAAGTTCACAAATCTTTTGGGTTTTGTAGGTTTGACATGATCATAAGAGGTTATCACATTAGGGTTGGGTCAGTTGAGGCGTAGAGGGCCAAAATATATCAAGGTCAATAGATTCTCAAGACGTTGAAGGCTGATAAAGGGTATGGTTAATAGTCATGATATAAGGAAATTTTAAACACTTATGAATAAGAGAGGCCATGACTTTCATGGAGGTTAGCTAGGGAAGACCAAATTTGACTTGAAATTAATTGGAAGTTGGAACCACAACAAAGGTAACTTTTCCACCAACTTTAATAGGAAAATAAATAGAACTATGTGAACAATAAAGGATTTAAGCTATGTTACCCAAGGATGTGTTTCCAGCCCTAAACCCCAAGTTTCAAAAATGGGGATAGTTTCAGGGATGAGGGGACAACTAGGGATGTTTCCAAGTTGTCCCCGTCTAGGTTAGGAAATATCATAATCTAATAATGTGTATACATAAATGTAATGTGGGTAGAGATTGAAGCACTACTCAACTCGAGTTGTATTATTAAACTAGATATACTATAGTCTAAATGTAAGACAAATGTTTTTAAGTTGCGTTGCACCCATGGGATTAGTTATCTTCAAACATTTACGGTCAAAGTTGATGGGCTAAAATGGTTACTGGGCATGAATTAGCTATGCACGTGGGACCCGCCACCAATGGATCAATCAGCTTTTAGCCTCTTAAATATTCATAATCCATGTGAAATGAGGGATTCCAAGTGTTCCTTTGTATATTCTAGTACATTATAAAAATACAATAATAATGTACTCTTTATTTTGGACATGGCTTTTTTCTACATAGACTGGCACTTAAGTGTATCTTTTCACATAGAATAGTATTTAAGTTGATGTTTATAATGAATACTAAAATTTCCATATTACAATGGATTTTCATGCAATTTTTATTAAGTTAACTAATTCTTATAATCCTTCTCTACGGTATTATAAAAATACAAAAAACTAGTAAAAACACACAATTGAATTATTCAAATTTGTATTTTTATAGGCATGTACCTTTATTTGGAGAATAGAAAGAACTCTTTACTTTTGTCAAGAATTTAATAGAAATATAAAATAATAATAATATAACAACAAGAATATATTAAAACATAATAAAAAAATCATATCTTAATAATAATTTAATATTAATTAAAATATCATAATCTAATAATGATTCATATTAATTGCAATATAATAATATAATAAAAAATTTAAGTGGAATAATGAAAAATATGATATCTTTGAGCGTACTTTTCCCATATTCATCTTAAAATTGATACGCTACTTTAAAAAGGGCTCACAATATATGTATTTTTTTTCTTTGTAATTATGTGGGAGTTAATTAGAAAAGGTTCATAGTATATTTAACATTTGTTTTCATTTTTATAATTGTGCAATATATTTTGTTAATGAAATTGTATTATTACTAGAAATTGTAGTCAAGTGCTACTCCAACCCCATTCTTAAATGAATAGCATAAAAATAAAGTTCCTTTATGATCAAGAAGTGGTAGTCCTTGAACATGTATAGGCAACTACAAGTTGGTAGAAGTAGATTTATATAGAAAGTTTCTAATTAGAAATAAATGTACATAAGCAATTAAAAATCAGACATTCAAAAAAATCATGAAGTGTTATGGATAAAAGATTTTCCTAATAACATTGAGGTATAAGGATAAGTCCAAGATAATGTTCATCACCTTTTCATAGAAGGATAGAAAGCAACATGTTGCTCACAACAAGTATGGAGATAATCTCCATTAGTTAAGACAATCAATACTATATGGAAAGCTACTATGATCAACACATTATTCAAGGAGATCACCTTTGTGAAGATCAATTACAACAATGTACATATATTGAAGATGGGGCATAAATGAAGACATGCATCATGACATCTCAGTTCTACATACCAACATCTAGTTTTATTAATCAATCTAAAGACAAGGATTAGTTGTCCGTAATAAAACATATTAAGGATACTAGCTAACACATGTCTAAATTATACCAATGGGAGGAGTCAGTGACTAATATAATAACACCATAATATCGATGATGTTTGGGTCGATATTCAAACCTATAAAGCAAACACAGTTAATTAAAGATTGTTAACTATTGATAAAGCCAAGAGGTGTTGGGTTATGGGCATAAAATTTCACTTTCTTCAACCAAAAAAATAATATTTGCGGAGATATTAATGGGAGATTAAGATGCCACAAGGTACAAATTTTGTTAAGCTTTATTTAGGATCTTGTCTATTGCTTCCTACCTATTTGCTTAATGATTTCTTGAAATCTATCACTGAAATAATTCATTGCTACTTAGTTTCAATAATGTTATTAGTATACTAAATAATCCTATTACTTAAGAAATCAATTAATTTATATAAACTTTGTGCTTGATCTTGAGATGGGTGGCTAAGAATAAAATATGCTTTAATTATCAAATTAGACAGTCTTCTTTCTCATAGTGTCTCTATGCATTGTCTTTTTGTATGCAATAACCAAACATAATAATGTAATAGTAGAATAACACTATCATCTTTATCCCTTTCCATTGTTGAACTCATTTTCTTGGTTGTTTTTCAAATATCATTCATCTCTTTCTAAGAAAATTAATAATATTATTTAATATCTTAATTATTTTAAATTAATTGGTTTTAATATTATGACTTCTAAACTTTCTTAGAATGAAGTTGACTTTATCTTATTTTAATAGTTTTAGTAAACATATCAAAATTGAAATAAAAATTATAGATTATTTTAATCATAGTTTGGGGAAAATTACACAAGATTGAAATAAATAGTAATACCAGGTGAGACAAAAAAAAAAGGGAAATTGTGTCTTAGTATAAGTACTATAACAAGGAAAATATTAAATTTACTCTTAAAATAAAGCTTCAAGTAATTATAGTTTGGTATTCAACTATGCCATTTCAAGATATGGCATTTCTTCTTAACGCTCGTTCCTAAAAGTTGTTTAGTTGGAAGAAATTGATCTTATCAAGAGCAGTTATATTTTGGACAACATTCTTGCTATCACTAAAAGGCATGAAGTATATTTTATTTTTAGGTCAAAATTGATTTTGTTTATATTTAATTTGATTTCTCTATTAACATGTAGATTTCACATTGTTTTGGTCTATTTTGGATCTTTGTTGAGTATACTTCATATTGAAGTCTTTCGTTTTGTTAAAGAATTGTTAATATTACATAGTCAAAATTATATATGTTGGTTTTAGTGTATTTTACAAAAGAGCAATTTTACTTATTATTTTTAAATATCTATTTGTTCATCTTCACCTCTTTTTATGCAAATATCTACAATGTAATTTGCTACTCGTAAATATATCTCAAATTATTACGTTGAAGGCGTTTCTTATATCAAATGCATCCGACTGGGTTAACTTGATCAACGGTCATCTTGCATGCCATATGCATGCAAGACAATTGAAATTATCACAATCGTCTGCACCTTTTCAAAAAAATATGAATCTATTAAATTGTGTGAGTGTGAATGCAAGTACAGAGCTATTTTCAACTGGGGTTAGCTCTGTGGTTAACTAGAGTTACGTTCATAGTTTATGAGACACGTCTTCTTTTCAAACTTTGTAAACTCTGTCATGGTGTGTGGTGTCTACCATATCTAACATCCGTAACTCTTCTTGGCTGTTGTCATGTTTATTGCATGGTTTCCATCAACACTGCGTTCAATGAAAGCAAGCAATTCCTTGCACCTATTCCTATGCTCTGGATTCCCTTGTTCTGGATTGGGATTGAAGGTACAGTATTACCTATGGTTTAGTCTCATCTTTGGTTTATATTCATGAAGATTGGGATCAATGTGTGCTATTTAAGATATTCCATCCGCAGGATCACTATCCTTGTCAGGGCCAAAGCCAAAAACCCTAGTAAATACAAGTAATATACTCTTGAAACCCTGATAAGATGACACAATATTTTACCTGGTCCTCTTTCAGAAAGAGAGTGATCTTAGTTCCTCTGCCTAGAGGCTCACCGTTGACATCCCTGGTAGGCCTGTGACTCCCAGATGTACTGCTCGTCATCGTTGTGCTTTGAAGTCACAATTACTTTCTCTGCTACCAAGTAACCAGAGTAAAACCCCACTCCAAACTACCCAATCATGCTTACATCCGCTCTAGCCTGCAGGGCCTCCATGAATTCCTTCATTCTAGACCTCGCAATTGTCCCCAAATTATTCTTGAGATCTATCATACAAATTATTTGTCATTAATCTCCAGAATTATAATTTGACGCTCCTCTGCATCATTTTAGATTTTAACTTTTTTTTTTCCTAAAAAAACCTACCTACTTTGGTCATTCCAATCCCACTATCAACTATACTAAAGGTTTTGTTAGCCTTGTTAGGTATAATCCTAATAAACAACTTCGACTGCACTTCTAGTTTACTCTTGTCTGTGAAACCCTTGAAATGAATTTTATCGAGAGCCTGCACACAGTAAATATCTCTCAACATCTCAAAAAGCTTGTGATTCAAAATCTGCTTCTTCAAAGTTAAGAAAAAGAAAACTACAAAAAAATAGCACTAAGTCCTCAATTTTCTCTCCTTCCACAAGACAACAAATAGCATTCATTATACCAAAGCAAAAGTACTTGAACAAGAAAAATGATTCATTATATACTAATCTAAAAAAGAGGCATGTGAACCAAACCAAAAAAAAGAAACAATTCATTATGTAAAACGTAAATCATTTGAACCATGGAAATGATTCACAAAAAAAATGTGGCTCCTTGGACTACCATGATTCAAGGTTATTCAAAGAAGGGGGATGATGGAGAAGCATTGACAATATTTTGTGAAATGTAGGGGATTGGAATCACACCTGACCAGTTTATGGTTGCAGGATATACACAAATTGGGGATCTCAATAAGGTCACAGAGCTCTTCTAGAAGATGCCTGAGAGAAATGTATACTCATGGAGTGTCATGGTCACTGGGTATGCCCATACAGGCTGTATTGAAGAGGCACTCCATAACTCTTTAAGAAAATACCCAACTGCGATGTGGTTGCATGGAATGCCATTATTGCAGGTTTTGCACAGATGGTGTCATTTAGTAGATAACATATAATAGTATAATTATATTAGGGTAGATGGAAAGAGTCCACATCTAATTAGAAACTACCTACTACTAGCATCCATGCAAAGTTCTGTTAAAACTATATAGGCACCTATGCAATGTTTGGCAAAAAAAAAAAAAACCAAGTCTACCTACCGTATTCATTCATGAAATAAACTTTAACATTTCTTTAATATATAATTTAAGGTCTTCAAAAGTACATAAGACTACATGTAAATAATTATCTATCCCATATATAGGGCAAATGCAAATATCCAAATATTGAACTTGAAATGGCAAATTAGAGATATGCCCAATGTGCGGTAGGCTTTTGATTTCACGATCCCCTTCAATTATTCAACTTCAATTCAATAAAGAATGACAATAATAAAATTAATTGAAATATATTCAGAATAGCTAGGAAATTGATTTAGATATCTTCCCTCCAAAAGCCATGTGGATAGAATAGCATCCACAAGTAATAAGACTATCTATATTGACTATCAGGGCAATTTTCAGTGGCTTCCAAATTGAATACAAAACATTGCATACATAATGTGTCAGTTATTTCTTCTATGCATATCCAGTGTTGGGTGTAGAACTTTCTGAAGAGACTCCTCATTAAACATGCCCATATCACAAAAATTTAAGGCTAGTGAATGAAATTTTATTCTTGAGGCTCCTATAGGAAAAGCTTAAATCTTGGGAAGGACAAGTTGTTAGTATCACACAGACACAATTTTGAAAGGACCTTCCAGAAAGTTTTAGTGCATGTAGACTATCCCATGCAACATTTTTGATACATTAAAACAAGTTTTATAGGGTGCCTAAAACCAACAGTCAAAAAAGAGAAACAAACAACAAAGAGAGAATAGAGCTAAACAAAACAACCTACAAATAGGCCACAAGCCGGCCTAGGGCAGAGAAGCCACAACAAACCAGAGCCGGTCATATTTGTATGACTCCCTCAGTACTTTGGAGTCTTTCCTTATCAAGGATGTTCTTTGCTTCACTAGGGATTTCTTCACCTTGTCTCCATGTCATCTTAACATCCTTCATGATAGCAATATTAGAAAACTAATCAATGGCATTGTTGCCTTCTCTATAAATATGAGAGATATACATCTTCTCAAAAGAATTGAGGGTAGCACGGGTTTTAGCAATGATGTTGGATATAAACCAGGAGGGGGGGTGAGTGCAGTTTAAGCAATTGATGATGTTCATCAAATCACCTTTGAGCCAGAGCTTCTTGACCCCAATTTCCTTGGCAAGAATGGTGACTTGGAGAGCCGCATAGGCTTCAATATAACGGTTGGATTGAGAGCCCAAAGGTAATATGACAACCGCCAGGCCAAAACTGAAACTATTTTTGATGATACCTCCACTACTAGCAAGGCCAGGGTTCCCTTTGGCAGCTCTATTGAAGTTGGCTTTCTCCCAACCCATTGGGGGACAACTCCAAATAAAATTCATTCTTTTCTCCTGGGTCATGGCTTGATTCCTACCTGTAAAATGGTTAGTTCTCCCGCAATAGAAATTTTTTTCTTTCACTGCATGTTGGATTTTATCAAAGATGATTTTGGTGGGAGAAGAGTAGTCACAGAATATAAGGTTGTTGTGCTCTTTCCAGACTCCCCAATAGAGGTGAGGAAGGATCCAGATGTAGTAGGTCCAGAAGTCTAGGTTAAACATATTGAAAGTCCATTGAGAGAAGAGGTCTTGGAAAGATAGGGGTAAGCACCAAGTTAAATTCAGAATCGAGAAAAGACATTTCCAAATGTTGCTAACAAAAGAGTAGTGAATAAATAAGTGGTCCACTGATTCTTCCTAGCATTTATAAAGAACACACCTATTGGGAATCTGGAAACCATGCTCGATGAGATTGTCAATAGTAATGATTCAGTTCTAGAGTAGGATCTAGAAAAAAACATTTATTTTGGGCGTGAGACCTGGGATCCAAGCTTTAGCCCACAACGGGTTGACATCCTAAATATGAGGTATCTAGAAGGAATAGGCAGAGGCAATAGTGAAGATACCATCATGGGAGTCTTCCTAGCTAATCTTGTCCTGATCTTGGGAGAGAGTGATTGCATTGAGGGCTTTCATTAGAGGTTTCAAATCCTGAGAGATATGGGAGAGATCCACCCATTTACCATCCCTTCTATAGTTGTTGACTTGGGTCATGTAGAGCTGGGTGCAGACATGTCTCCAGGCATAGAATATATCAAAATCTCTCAAACAACCCATTTGGAGCCAATTTTTTTTCTAGAAATTGACAGATTGGTCATTCCTAATCTTCTATTTGGCTCTAGACTTAGCCAAATCCTTGGCACTAAGGAGACCACTCCAGATAGCGGAGCCTTTTGGGGAGTCAGTCTCTTCAAAGAAGCTATTGATGGAGTTGTGCATAAGATATTTATCTTCAATAGTGTCCCACCACTCACCTTTGTTGTTGAAGATTCTCCAAATCTATTTGGCTTGAAGAGCTTTGTTAAACAATCTTAAATTCCTTACTCCAAGTCCTCCTGCATTTTTAGGGCAACAAATTTTCTCCCAAGCTATGAGAGGGATGCGCTTCTATTCCACAGTTCCAGACCAAAGAAATCCTCTTTGTATTTTTTTCTATTATATCCACAACTTTGGTAGGAATTGTGAAGAGGCTAAGAGCGTAGGTTGGGAGGTTTTTTTTAGTGGATTTGACCAACCGAATCTTTCCAACTTGGCTGAGAGAGATCCCTTTCCAACCAACAAACTTCCTATTAAACCTGCCAGTAAGTTTATTCCAAAAGGCTTCTGGAGGTTTGACACCTAAGGGTAGGCCCAAGTAAGAGGACGAAGGCATTGATACTGTAACCTAGAATATCAATGATTTTCCTCTATCTTTCCTCTGGGGTATTGACAAAAAAGATGGAGCTTTTGTTCCAATTTATGAATTGAATAGTGGCTTTGATGTAATCATTTAGGAGATTCCTAACCGCTTTAGCTTCTCCAACCGAAGCTTCTCCTCCAAGGATGGTGTCATCCACAAATTTCTGGTGCGTGAAAATATTAGTTCTTGATGAAGGGTTGATGCCTTTTAGAAGCAAAAATGAATCTGCCCAGGTACTCAGCAAGGATAATGAAGAGAATAGGGAAAAGGGGTCCCCTTTCCTTAGGCCCCACTAGTAAATTTTAGCCTATTTTTCAATGAGGATTAGTTGAATTGTCGACCCTAATTGGTCGACCAAACGACCAAAAATGTTGTCAAACTTTTTCATCGCTTATATGATGCTAAAAATAGTCATCAAAATTCCAATGTCGAAAGTAGTCGAAATATCAACCTAATCATCATCGAAGCGATTGCTTCAACATGGATCATACCTTTTATCTATGCGACCAAATCCCATCAAAATTTTGACGACATGTGGTCAGAAAAAACATTGAAGTAATTGCTTCAACCTGGATCATACCTTTTATCTATGCGACCAAGTCTCGTTGAAATTTCGATGACATGTGGTCAGAAAAAATGTTAAATACATAGCATCCTCATTGAAATGCCAAAGAGAGTTGGTCAAAATATCGACATACAATTTTATATATATATATATATATTTCACTATTTTTATTATTTATCTAATAATTATTCATCATATATAATTATAATAATCATAACTTATGTCAATATTAAGTATCGACTAGATATCTTATTGTTGTATATATTTTTCGTACGTTGATTGAGATCTTAAATTATTGAGCTTCTCTTTGTTTCGATAATAGTTTAACATTCTCTACTTAACAGGGCCAACCACATGAAGGTGGAAGCTCATCTAGCCCCTCCTAGGATCCTCTTATGACCCTTTACGACACTTTATGACCTCTAAGATGTATTCTTAGGGATTGTAAAGGGTCATAAAGGGTCATAAGGGGTCCTGGGACACAACAGCTGAGAAACATAAATGTACGCATCATGGTCACAATTGTTTGGAGACACAACATAATTGAATGCTATACCTAGATGAGGCAACATAACCACTACTCCTGTAGTTCTAAGTTGACACTACAAGATCCAAAAACCAAAGATAAGGAATCTATATATGGTTTTTGGATCCACAATGTCAACTTAGAACTGCAAGAGTAGTGGTTGTGTTGCATTTTCTAGGTATAGCATTCAGTTATGTTGTGTCTCCAAACAATTGGGACCATGATGCCTACATTTATGTTTCTTAGTTGTTGTGATACCTACATTTATGTTTTGTAGCTGTCATGTTTATTTACATGTTCTTTGTGTTTGGCTTCTCTCCCTCACATCAAAAATAAGATTTTTCCCACTCTGAATCGAGAATGCACATGCAACACAAGCAGAATATGCACGGATAGTAGGTGGAGTTGAAAAAAAAAAACATTTACATTTTTTTAATAGGTCAAAATTACAATGTTCGCGATGGTCTATAACTTAAAATACACAATTAAAGACCTCTATAAAAAATGTAACCCTGTTGTGTTTTTCAACTCCACCTAATATCCTATGCATATGAATTAACATTGCATATTGAACTAGGCTTCTTCTACATTGCCTGAAACCAAGAGACTATCAGAGTTAACATCTAAATGGCGCGTCTCATCATCACAACTAATCCACCTTAAACAATTGAATATGTTTACTTGTATTAAATATTCATTAATCAAAATTCGAATAGAAAATGTATACCTTAAGTACTGTACACACTAAAGTAGTGCACTTCTCTAAGTCATTATATCTAAGGGAATCCATGAATGGGAAACCTTAGAAAGAGACCTAGAGCTCTCTATGTATGGAGTTGCAAGATATTAAAATTGCTCTCAGCTAGAGCTATTAGGCTTATGACCTTGCTAGTCAACCACACAATGAGAGATTCAAATGAAGACAAGGGCAAGAATGCCAATATCCCCAAGAATCAAATGAAATGCAATGCAATGTAACTAAAAATGAATATGCAAGCTATGCTACTATGCTATGAAAGGAAATAGAAGTATTACAACCCTTTCTAATTAAGCTAGGTGAACTAATCTATAGCATAAAGGAAATCTAAACTATGAATGCCATGATAATGAAGCTATGAATGCAAGAAATGAAACTAGAATAACATGTAAATGCAAAAGCCAAGAATGCTCCAAATCTTTAAAAGCTCCAAAGTGACCTAGAAAACCTTCATCATAACAGTAGTATTCAAAAATGCATATGAAAATGAAGAAGAGAGCTCTTCTTTGATAGGAAATGAGAAACAACGAACGATGGAGATTAAGAGGCAAAAGATCTAATCAAGGGTGAGGCTTGAAAGAGGAGCAATCCAAGTGCACAAATATCCTCCAATGAGAAAATAAGAGTTGAATTTTTTGTCCATATGAGACAAAAAGTATTTTTTCTCTTTTTATAAAATAATAATAGTACTTTATTTGTGCAACTTAGGATAAGAGGAAAAGTGGAGACTTTTTATTTAATAAAAGGGGAGGAAATATTCTTTTTAATTAAATAAAGACTTTATGATAAAATGGTTAGCCCATAGAAAATAATCAAATGAATGATAGAATTAGGATTTGATCAAGGAAATTGATATTGAGCTGTAAATGTCGATTCAGGAAATTGATAAATTGTTGAATTGGGGGCCCAAAGTCTAGGCGACCATTTTAGGGTGCATACATTTGCCCCTCTTTTGGTAATGTGAGATTGATTTGGGATCACATGTGGCCAAAGAAGAATTGAAATGTGAGATCAATTTGGGATCACAAGACAACTCAGATGTGTGTTCGACGGATGGGAACACATCAGGACAAAGATAAGCCAGCTGAAAGACAAGACCAACACCATTGCTGTTAAGTGCTAATCAAGTCTCTGACAAAGATAAGCTGAAAGATAAGACCAACACCGTTGTTGTTAAGTGCTAATCAAGTCTCAAAATAAGAGATAAGAATCTCAAGAAAAGCTGATTGATAAGTTGAATCAAGAATTGAAGCTAATAGGTACTGCCCCCACGTAATCAAAATCAAAATCAAGTAGAGGAGAAATAGTGAATTTGATCAAATCACTAGAAATCATAATTGAAGATGAAGGACAATAGAATAACCATCAAGTAGTGAAGATATGCCCCAGTTTGACTAGGTTTGACTGAGGAAGATATAAAATAAAGATGAAGTTAAACCCTAGAGAGATGAAGGGAATGAATGAAAGGCTAGAAGGTTGAAAGAGATGGAGACGAAGATGCCCCAACAAAGATCGAAGGATTAGGCCTCAAATTTAGAAATGTTGTTTGTGCATGGGAACAATAACTTATAGGACTTAGGAATAGTATACCCATGAGGAGAGACAAACAACACTCCAACTCCTGAACCATTGTGCATGAAAGAGCCATCAAAGAACATCTTCCATGTTCTTGTAGTCATGTACATTTTGTGCTCATCTAGAAATTCAACTTGAATGGGCATACTGTCTTGAATGGGAAAATCAACCAATTGATCAATGATAGCTTGTCCCTTTATGGCTTTACGCTCAACATACTCAATGTCAAATTCTAAAAGAATCACCATCCATTTAGCAATTCTACCTATGAGAGCAGCCTTGCCAAGCAAATACTTAAGAAGGTCAATCTTGGCTATGAGGTGTATTGTATGCACAAGCATGTAGTGTCGCAACTTTTGGGAAGCAAACACCACCGCAAGGCAAGATTTTTCAATACTAGTGTAATTGATCTCATATGAAACAAGTGTTCGACTGATGTAATAGATAGCTCTTTCTTTTCCAGTGTCATCAAGTTGAGCCAATAATTCCCCCAGGGAAGATTTTATTGCTGAAACATACAAGATGAGAGGTTTTCCTAGGATGGGAGGCATTAAAATTGGAGGATTGGCCAAGTATTGCTTGATTTGGTCCTTTCTTTTCTGACAATCCTCATTCCAGACACACTTAACCCCTTTATGCAATGTCTTATTAAAGGGTTGAGCTCTATCAACTAGTTGTAAAATAAACCTCCTTATAGATCGAAGGCATCCTTGGAGACTTCTCATTTGCCTGATGTTTTTAGGAGGTGGCATATCCAATATTGCTTGAACTTTCACTGGATCCACCTCTATTCCTTTGGCTAAAATAATAAATCCTAGAAGTTTACTGGAGGTGACTCCAAATGTGCACTTTTTGGGATTTAATCTCAGCTGAAACTATTCCATACGATCTAAAATGACTTCTAGATCTTCTAGGTGTGTATTCATTTTTTTGGATTTTGCCAAGGTGTCATCCACATATTCTTCTATGTTCTTATGCATCATGTCATGGAATATGGTTGTCATAGCTCTTTGGTAAGTAGCGCCTACATTTTTCAATCCAAATAACATGACATTCCAACAAGGTATGTGCAAGATCATGAGGGGCCAAACTATGCCCGTAAGTGACAATGAAAAATTAGTAAATCAGGGTTAGTCAACTTGACGTGAAAATTTCAACTAGCTATGAACTTAATATCAAAAAGTTGTAAGAATAGAATCTATAAAAAATTGAATGTAGTTTCTAAACTACTAGGCCTTTTTTGAGAAAAGGTTAGTATGATTGGTAAAAAGTATAGATTTCAATGCAACAGTACAAAAATTTTAGGAAAAAAATAAGTAGGTGTATGTCTGACCACCTTAATCATAATCAAATGATAATATTTTATTATAAGATTTTATATATAAGTAGTAAACTCATGCCCGAATGTGATACATATTTTTTTGTAATTTTATTCCAAAAAAAAATTAATTATGAATTTTTTTCTACAATGTTTTCAGAATAAAAAAACTCTCATGTTTGACCACCTTAACTCATTCAAAACTTTACAAAATTCAAATTTTTTTTTTTTCCTTATAGTAGGCAAAGCATAGAATGTGACACATTTTTTGGATTTCAAAAATGTTATACCCTCTAAAAGTTATAGTCATTTTTCAATCAATATATAAATCAACACTTTAGAGATAGCTCAATTAGAAAATAACTAATAATTACTTACCAAATTCAAAATTTGATAACAATTATATCGATAGAAAATTGATAATCTCCTTAAGATACCCTTTTCGTTTTATCAAATTCGGGTGAAAAAAAATTGTCAACTACATTGTCAAAGTTTTGAACTAACATCACCACTTTTTGGCCCCTCATGATCTTGCACATATCCAACAATAGGTTCCCCATGCACAAGTGAATGTCATCTTTTCCTGATCCTTAGGAGCTATCTTGATTTGATTATAACCGGAAAATCCATCCATCAAAGAGTAGATCTCATATCCCGCGGTCATGTCTACTATCATATCTATGTTGGGTAGTGGAAAATCATCCTTTGGGCAAGCTTTATTAAGATCTCTAAAATCTGTGCAAACATGAATGGACTTGTCATGTTTTGAAACTGGTACAATATTGGATATCTGTTGGTGTAATTAAATATTCACTAATTACACTTTACTTAAGTTTACTTAGGATAATGCATTTGCATATTAGTTGTCATTGTGACACTTAGGAGTTTGCATTTCATTTTAGCACATGGTTAGGAGAATTTTCACTTTAGGTGTGATAGTTGTCATCACATACCTCGTTGTGTGTGAGATCCACCTTTAGTGCTCTCATCACATTATCATCCTCTCATTGTTACACATGTATCACATACTTTCATGTACAATGGAGGATGATCCACCTTTGGTGGACATGTGATTCCACCTTGTGTGGGTGATATCTTATCATCTCCTTATCATGTAGTCTTATTGCATTGCTTATATATTTGGGCACTCCTACTTTGTAAATCAATTCAATTGGCTATAATCAATTATTTGATCATTTTGTCTATCTCTCTTGTGCTATCTCTTGAGCTTCTAGATCTTGGCATTTATTCTTTTCCTTAGGAAAATTCTTACATGGTATCAGAGCGATATCAAAATTCTTACAATATCCATTCGACATAATCAATGGCTCTTATAAATCCCACGATGAGGAGTTTTTCTAGTTCGACTTTGACGAGAAGAGCTATGTGAGGATGCATTTTTCTTAATTTTTGTTTTACTGGTTTGATGCCTGGAGCTATGGAAAAATGATGCATAATGAGACTAGTGTCCAACCCTGGCATGTCTAAGTAAGCCCAAGAAAACTTAATCTTTTTTCTTTGTAGGAACTTGGTATATACCTCTTTTTTTTGTGCTGATAGAGATTGAGCTAAGTACACAATTTTTGGAGCCTCTTCTATATTCAGATTAACTAGTTGTGTGGGCTCAATAAGCACTGATGACCTATCTTGAAAATAACCTGGAAGATTATCAAGTACCCCATCCTTAGGTGCCTCAAAGAGGTTTTCACCTTCAGATACGTCCTTTATTTTTACTTTTTTGGGTTCTCACATCGCCACATAGTGGTTTTTGCCATCATAACCATTATTCTTTTTTTCTTTTCTTTTCATTTTGTGACTGAGGTACTTGATATCAAGTTTTGTCATGCTTGTAGTTGGTTCACTGGTGGAAGAGACTACTAGCTCAAGGTCATTTAGGTAGCATGCTATCTCATAGTCATTCTCGAAGGTAAAGAGCTGAGGCTCTTGATAGTACTGATACCGATCAATTAGGTGAGGATTGGCAAGGGGTAGGTCAATGATAGGTTCAATGTTGTTAATATAGAAGGTATTATCTCTCATGAATGCAAAGTTAGGATTTGTCAAGTATTCCTCTAAGGTACCTAAATTAGGATTTACCCTACCCAATGAAGCATCATCCACTAAAGTGATTTGTGGATTCAAATCCTCTAATCCTACGCTTGACTCATTAGCTACTTTGGTTTGGGAACTATACGTATGTACAACATCAACATTCATCTCCACAGTAGAGGAATTTGAGAGAGACTCCCATTCATATTCATGTGAGTCTGTATCTGAATCTCAGCTGGGGTGTTTACACCAAGCATGTTTTCAGTGCCTTGAGGTAGTGGCTTCAATGTCACCAAGGGTAACACCCACTTGAATGTCATTTATGTATTGGTGTTCTTGAATAGGATTCTCAACATGAGCTTCAACAGCAGATTATTCTTGTTCTAGGTCTGAAATTGTTGGATTAGCAACTGGAGTATCTAAATCTCCCCAAAGGAGACTGGTGGAAGGGACCCAATCTTCACACCTATCTTGCTGATTTTGTAGATTGGGTATGTAGTCTGATTCATCATCACTATCTATCGCAACTAGGATAGGAGTATTTTTCTTATTTTGACCGTCAAAACCTAGGCCAACTATTGTCTTAGATCTGCACCCAAAAAGAGCATGATCAAGTGGTTCATCCTTAGCATCTAATCTGTGATTGAGAGGGCCATGACCTAGGTAACCCATATTTTTGACCAAGGTGTATCCTCTCCCATAAGTTTTAGGAGACGGGGAGAAATTTTCATTATGCTTGTATTTTTCCTCCTTGTAGATCCAATCTCTAACAGCCACTTCTTCTTTTTCATCTTGAATGGGTATGAAAAACTCCACAAATGTGTCAAACAAAGTCATGGTAGAAGAAGAAGGACGCATCTCTTGTGATGGTTTGCCATAGGACCTAGGTGAGACTGGCATTTTTGCAAAAGAGTCAATCTGATATCCTCCCATACAATTGTGTAAATCAGTTAAAATTTGTACATTCCTATTTTTATCTATGGTGTAACTTAACCTTTATGTTTTCTGTTCTAGATGACACTTGTAAACTCACCCAATGCATGGGAATTTGACCTATAATCTCTAAATTCTACCATGTGGGCTCTTAAAAAATAGAGTCCTATATAGTTGTTTTTATCCTTAACTCAGATTTTTTAATTTCAAACTAATAGTATGTACTTATTTTTATAGATACCAAGTTTCAAACTTGTACATGGATTCTATAATGATTTCTAAGTGATTTATATTTAGTAGAATACATGTGTAATGTTATATGACAAATTGTGAATGATAGTATCTTCTATATAGTTCAAAATAATGAATATATCTTTACGCATGAAAGAACGTCATATTCTTAATATTTTTCCAAATATATTATGTAGATAAAGAGGCTAAATAAATAAAAGTATTAGTTTTTATTTTATAATTGGAAGAAAAAGGTTAAGGCTACAAGGGTTACCTTGTTTTCATGGACAAGCCTATATAAAAAAACTAGCTACATCTATATCCAAGATAATTATATTATAGGTTTTGGTAAATGATCAAAATTAGATAGATGATCCATTAAATTGTGATTGCATGTCTGAATAAGTACTAGCATAGGCAATAATCATAGGCCTGCATAGATGAAACTCATTGCAGGAAGCCAATATCCCTCATTTGCAAGAAAAATAGTTTTCTAAATTTAGTTTGACAATAAAATAATAATATTATAATGTAGATGACATGATAAACCCACAAAAGTAGAAGTTTATCTCAGTTAATGATTATAATCATAACCAAATATATCTCAATAAATGTTTGAAACTCAACAATTAAAGAAAAAAGTGTGGAAGCATAAATGATACAACTCAAAGTACACATCCCTTAATTTAATAATAGACCCCCTTACAAATGAAACTTTACAAAATATAGTGTGAAGGAAAGCTCAATTTTTGTGAAAAATAACACTTCATAACAATAATGTGAAATCGCATCTAAAGATTGAACTTGAAAAATACGTGAAAAAATTATTGCAACTACGGATTATTAATCTCCTAACTTATATAGATTATTTAACTGTCAAAAATTAATTCCCAAATATTGAAAAATAACACAACTGCAACTTCATAAATAAAATCACAGATGCAAAATATGCAACACAATGAACACAATATTTTCAGATAAATTATCCCTGGAAAAACCACGAACAAAAAACCAGTACTACAGATGATGAATTTATATTAAACTTTAGAACATTAAGAGATACATAAACTGCTTGCCTCATACTTGTAGAGCTCTGACAATATTGTCCTCTAAAGATTCGACTCTTGATTTCTCCTGCAAAGATTCCTTTATTGTCATCTCCAACATTATCATTGCACCCTTTCTATCATTGAAAAAATATTTTCTATTACTACAAATGCTTCTCAAGCGTGTCTTCTCCAAATGCCCAATGACCCCTTTTATACTACTCTCATTGAAAACTAATGGCCGAGATTTAATCTCAATCAACAGTTGAGATAAATTAGAGTTTAACAACTCATAAAAAATTGGTTGCTACATGTCTCTAAAGGAATCAATCAATTAATTAAACAATTGTCTTCACTCTAACCAAAGAATAATTATTGTAATGCCTTCCCATCAGATTGTGTACCTCTATGATTTTTAAGACCTCTAGTTGGCACATAGGTGGGGTTGGTGCATATGGTGTCCTGAGTAGGACCTCCTTATTGTGAAGTTCGTATGAAGTGTTAAGTGAGGAAGTTGGTGTTTCTCCTCATATTGGGTAAGCATTTATATCAATAAAAATAAATAAATAAATAAATTACTTCAATTATTTAAACTATTTTGATGTATTATTATTATTTCATTTAAACTTTGGTAATGGTAAATACATATATGTTAAAATTAAGAATTAATATTGTTATGATTAGAAAATATATTTTATGAAATCACTAGATCTTGATTTATTTTTAGATGCCGTTTCTAGTAGCCTGGTTTTACATTGCTCTTTGGCAAGTCTGTTTGACATCTTGCAATCCGAGCCACTCAAATCCACCTCCAGACTAACCTAGCTCTCCATTATTTTCCTTTTTTTGGGCCTACAATCGGTCTCCAGAGTACTGTCATCCTCCTTCCTATCTTTAATTTCCTCAGACTCAAAGACATAAGACACCTCCTGGTCATCCTTCCTATTGAATGGGTTTTTAACACATTATTTACGGTTCCTACCCTCTTTAGCACCCATCCCAGGCTCCTGGATGACATGGATGGACTGGGAGGAGGACTGGGTGGGATTTTTAGTTTTGGCTGGGGAATCCTCCTGGGTCATCTCCTATATAATCGAGGGGGTGGGCGTGCCGGGCAGATAGCTTTGTGGAATTGGTAAATGTAGAGAAGGAGGGCATGATGGAGGATAGGTATAGGCTTATCTGGGTTATCCTTAATATTAAGGATATTACTTTCTATGGAGTGCAGAGATAGAAAGGGATGGAAATTAAATCCTTGTTTCTAATATGGTTTAGAAATAGTAAGTGGTAGTAGTAAAAAATAGTGAACTTACCTTCCAACATGAAGTATTTCATCACTATGAGGTAGATTTTTGGCCAAAAATCCGACAGCACCTCCCTGTTGAAGCCCCCCTACTTTTTCACCAGTAGCTCTCCGTCCTTGAAAAACTGGTTGAGGCTGGTAGGGTTAGGAGTTTGACTAGTTTTTTTATATTTCCTCCCCATCATAGAAAGCCCAGTCACCTTGGCTATGACCTCCTCGTTTAGCTGGAAGTGGATGCCTCCAACAGAGACACTCCTATTGTTCCAAGATGACACGAACTATTTGGAGATTCATTCGTCATGCCCACCCTTCATTCTCTCCATAAAACCCCAAATGCCACTCTCCTTAAAATAATGTGTCACCAACTCATCAGAAGTGAAGCCTTCATAAATTTTATTAGGCTCAATGCAGAGAGTGTTGCCTCCCATTTCAAAGTTCAGACCCTCCTGTGCTAGAGTATCCTGGGAAACAAAGAGCCAAGTGTTTCTATAGAGCTTAAGAAACCCTTTATTTTTGCAAAGCCTTTCTGAGGAAGGTTTATACTTAAAATATTGGCTTTGAGAAAAGTTTTGGAAAATGGGCTTTCTACCACCAGATCTAATGGATCTCCAGGTGCCACTAATAGTAATAATACTAGGGACACACTTGCTGTCCTCATTAGCCAAGTAAGCCCTCTGATTCAGATAGTACCTACTCCACACATTTAAAGAGTAATTATGATTCTTTATGGGAATTTGGGTTCTCCTTTCCATAATCACAAAAATCATCGAAACATGCCAGCACGTGATCCAGTAAGGATTCGCAATGAATATGATATTGTGGCACATTTAAACATTGATATTCATTTCTCCCCCAATGATTTGCTGAGTCACTAGAGGTAAATCACTAACCACCTTCCAACTATTAATTTTTTTTTATTTTAGGCCCATTGCCGCCATTGAGTCAACAACCAAATTCCCTTCTCTATATGTGTGAGCTATATTGGTGCTCTAGAAGCTATTAATGAGCTCACCAATCTCCATAATAATAGGTCTAGCCCACCACCCTGAACTAGCACCATTTTTGATAGCCTCAACAACCACTTTGGAATCCCCCTCAATTTCCAACTGCCTGACATTCATTTGTTTTGCAAATTTAATCCCCCAGAGAAGGGCCATTCCTTCCGCCTGGGTGACCATGCATTTATTGATGGGCCCAACATAAGCCAGCAGGAAATCACCTCTATGATCTCTTAGAAGACCACCCCCTCCTTGGCTCATATTATTTGCCACCCCATCAAAGTTTAATTTAGTCCATCCTCTGGGGGGGTAGCCCATCTGGTAGCTTTTCTAGCTATCTTTTTAGCATCGTCAAACTTGGAGAACCCATCAAGGATGTTCCATCTGTCAGAAATTCTCACTTCCCAGGTAGTAGTAGGACATGGGGGAAGCTTCTGTTTAGCCATCCTGGTATTCTCACACAAGAGCTTAGTACCAATATGGAGGCATGTCTTAGAATGGTTACTCTCCTCTCTGAAGATCCTATTGTTCCTTTCCTTCCAGATGGCCTAGCAGATGTGAGGGGGTAGCATACGCCAGAGGAGTTGGAGCAAGGGTGATTGGAGGGGGATCTCCAGTTATTAAATTGATGCACTTCTGTGTCCAAGGCCAACGAAATACCCAATTTGCCGATAACCTCTTGCCATATTCTAGAGGCATAATCATAGTGGATGAACAATTGGTTCACCATTTCCTCCTCCTTCTTACACAGGATACATTTATTCACCATGGGGATGCCCCTCTTTATTAGGTTATCCTGAGTTAGGACCTTACCATGCATTAAAGTCCACCAGAAAAAAATTATTTTCGATGTGAGCTGGCGAATCCACACCTTCCAGTCCCCCAGGTTACTCTCCTCCTTTAGAAGTAGATTGTATGCAGATTTAATAGAAAAGGTACTAGTCTAGGTGGGGGCCTAGATAATAGAGTCCTCAAGCCCTGAAATTCTGACATTAGCCGTAATTTCCATGAGATTATTGGCTAAGTGTTGTAGGTCCAGTTTGTTCCTTAACTGATTAGGTATATCCTCCCAATCCCTACCAGTGATATAGTTGGAGACTTTGTTACCCAGGATAGGTCTGAGGTATTCCATAAGAGGTTGAATCTACAGCCTAGGTTAGGGTGGTTCACAATCCAGTGGTCATTCAAAAATAATGGACCTCCCATTTCCAATTTTCCAAAAAGCTCCTTTAGACAAAAGGGTCTTACATTTACATATGTTCGTCCAAAGTTTGGATCCATTGGGCAGATCACCATCATGGAACATCCACCTATAGGGGTGTCCTTGGAGGTACTTGGCTTCCATAAGTCTACACCAATCCACCTTCCCTTCTATAAGCTTCAAAGTCACTTTTGTGGTAAGCACTTTATTTATCAGCCCAATTTTTCTTAGCCCCAAGCCACCCATTCTTTTTGGGAGGCAGACTGTGTCCCATTTTACAAGAAACATCCTCTTCTTTTCTTTAGATCTTGCCCACAGAAAGGTTCTCTGAATCCTTTCAAGTTTGTCAACCATGTAGCCTCTGATTTTAAAGAGGGATAGGAATTAAACAGGGATCCCTTGGAGCGTGGAGGCCACAAGATGAAGTTTGCCAGCATTTCTTAAAAACTTCCCCTTCTAGCCAACAAGTTTCCTTTGGGTTCTTTCAAGGATGGAATTCCATAAATCTTGGGACACCTCTTTAACCGTAAGGGGGAGGCCAAGGTAGGTAGAAGGGAGCGAAGCCACCAGACAACCCAGGATTTGAAGCACCTTACTTTGTAGCTCCATGAGGGTATTGAAGAAGAACAGCCTACTCTTCTGATAGTTGATACACTGTCCAGAAGCCCAAGCATAAATTTATAGGATTAGTTTCCACTGCCTGGCCTCAATCATAGAAGAATACCCAAACAGGAAGGTGTCATCCACAAACTATTCTAACACCACCTGAGGAAGGGTAGAAGCAGGTTTGACACTGTAGGTGTTTCCATTTTGGAAAGCTCCAACCTATATTTGGAATCTAATGGTTGCAGGTGGTTGAATATGTAGTGACTACCATTGAAACAATCCTATCTGTCCATAATTTGGTAAGGGAGACAATGACATTTTCTCTTTATGCTAGGCGGTCAAATAAAATATAGGTGTATTTAAAATATCACAATCATAAACTGTTGCCAAGTTCAACAATCATGATTGTAGGATGGGATGTGTATATGAGGCCATTCTAAGGTTTATTCAAGCTCAATTAAGAATAGTTTGTGCAAATGCAATATTAGTGGTCTTATTTGACAAATATGCAAGTGTAGTTTTAGAGATTCAAGATATGGAAGAAGTTTTTTTTTATTCACTTCTTTAATACTGCAGTGCTAGAGGAACCACCCATTAATTTTGATTGTGTTAGTCCATTTTCTTGGCACAACAAAAATCTTTTGAAAATGGCCTCTTCCCTGCAAATGTTTTTGTAAAAGTGTCCTGCCCTATGTTCTTCATGTTGTCACCTTGCTTCAGTCCAGATCACATCTCCTAAATCATAAAATCCAGAAAGTTATTCAAGTTCTAAGGTCTGCAGGAAGTAGTTTCAGAATCTACCTAAGTGTCAAAAACCCACAGTGTTTTTGAAAATCCATGATGTTTTTGACCTTTTTGGCTTGCATGAAAACCCTCGATGTTTTTGTATCCTTGTTTACCTTTGTGTCAATGTTGAAAATCCTGGATGTTTTTGATCTTTCACCAAAAATCCTGTGTGTTTTTTACCCTACATTTCTTCTCTTCTGCCAGCACTTTATGTTCGTCAGTCCTAAGTGTGCAAGTGTGATCAATGGTGGGACCTGGTTTCCAGATGAGTCAGAGGATCCTGACATGTCAGAGCATCAACGGTTGTCATTAAAGTGTGAAGGATTTGTCAAGGCTATGCGATCATGCGCCAGCCATTGATCTTGTTTGCTACAAGCGTTTCTTTGGTGGTGGTCCCGATGTCAGAAGGCAGGTGAAGGTGTGTGTTTTCATTGGTTGTCGCATGGCCGCATGTCTGACTTTTCTGACATGTGATCATGCGACCGCATGCCACCTGTCTGTGTGGGTCCTAGTTCTTCCTGATGTTCAGCTGCCTGGTAGTTAAGTCTTTCATTCCGCGATTTGGCGACTTGCGGTTATTTCCTAGTCTCCTAATTCCGGTGGTTAAGCCCTTAACATCTAGCAACCTAGCTGGCAGTTACTTTGCATTAGTTGCATGATCGCGTAATGGTGGGTCCCTTGTCAAAGTGGAACGAGTTGGCATTTTTTGATTGGTTGGTGGAGTGACATGTTGGATGTTGTCAGCGAGGCTGCAGTTTTCAGAGGAGGTAGAAGTTCTGCAAGTTTGTGAAGATTGCGTGGTTGTCATTATACCGCTGAGGTGAGATGCTCAATTTTTAGCATCACGGTATAGTGACAACCGTCGATCTTCTTCGGCGATGCAATGGACCATGGGACCGCTGTCAAAGGATGTTGAGGAGGCATGGTTCTAGTGGATGCAAGATAGAGATGTGGGCCCGGTGGTCAGATCCCTTTCAATCCTACGGTTGCCACATGACCACAAGGAATATTCTTTCCCCTTGCGATTATGTGACAACCGTCCGATCTTGCAGTGTTTAAAAGGGTTGATGGGTGGTGGGTCCTGTGTCACGTGACTCAGTGATTACAGCAAATGGTGGTGTAACATGTGGCATCAGGTAGGCCCAGGTGGGGTCTAAGGTTTGGCGGAGTGGATAAAGATCTAGCAGTGCTGACAAAATTCAATGTGTTCACACATTCGCACATAAAAAAGGTGATTCGCTAGTTTGTTTAGCGATTTGGCGAACGGTGGTCGTGAAGTTGCTAAATTATTTAGTGAAGGAGTGAAGTGTTTTGCGAATTGGTGAAGGTTCTTTGTCGCCAATTCGCTAAGTTTGACTAGGACCACTTTTAAGGAAATTCATAAAGCCCGCGAAGGGAGATTGATCGGATGGCTGCGTTTTAAAGTTGGTAAAGGTTTAAATTTGGGTCATCGTTTCTTTGCAGGCACTAAAGAAATAACCGTTGAGATTCAAATTTGAATTTTTGAGAGTTTTCAGTGATAGAGGGTACCATTTTTATGGAATTCAATGTAGAAACAACCCTGTTTGGTGAGAAGCGATTGGTTTGTCATGTGGTCCAGGATGTCTAGTGCTCGTTTGCAGAGCATGTACGTTGTAGTTGTGGCTCAACGCATGTTGCAGGGTGTCCTTTTGAGCCTGGTTTTGTGATCCTTTGTACTTGTAGAGAAGACTTTCATAATTAAGGATTAGTTTAGGATTTTCTCTTTCCTGGATTGGATGTGTTTCCCGCCCCTGAATTAAATTCATGATTGTTTCTAGCAGGTTGGATGGTTGAAAGCCTAACCCTAGTCATCCGTAGCTTGTTGCAAATTTCCAAGATGACTAGGGGGGTATAAGTTGCAGACTTTTTGAGTTTGCAGGGGTTCCAATTCTTTTCATTTTGGTCCCAGATTGTTGATAGTGAAAATTTGAACAAGGAGAGCCTGGATTTAGGGTTTGTTTCCTTTGTGCATTTTGTCATTTGGTAATGTATTAATTCTGCAAGTCTTAGTGAGAATATTTTGGATTCCAATCTCATATTGGCGTATGTCTTTTTGTTTTTCTCTTGAGCTCATATATGTTGATTACACAAAGTGGGTTAGCATATGGTAAATAAAGAGTATTTTGGGGTTATCTTTGAGTTCCTAACAAAGTTAGGATTAAAATCTTTAAGGTAAGTTTAGTGAGTTCATGGCAAGATAAGGATTTGATGTCCTGATATGTGAGTGAGGGGAGTAATAGGCAAAGCACTTACTCTGAGTCTATATATGTTTGAGTTAAGGTTTTAGGGTGATATAGGTTGTTAAGTTACTCTCTACCCTGGGATAAGGCACTGATCCATTCTCTGGAATTAGTCCATCATCAGCAATCACACACACACAATTAACTGATAAACCTTTCAATCAAATAATAAAGGGTATAGTTATTTATTGTTTAGAGACTCCTTTGAAGAAGTGAGTCAAAGGTACACGCACCTGAGCATTGAGGCTCAAAGTGTAGGAGGATCTCCTTGATCCTTGTTAATTGGCCCTCTTCCTCGTAGACTTTGGTGTGGTGATAGAGTCAAAGTTTCATTATAGTTATCCATCAAAGTATAAATCTACAAGTTTTGAAAATCAAAGGGAACAACCAAAAAGATGGTGACTCTGCTGGGGAGAGTCTAGAAAAGAGTCAAATATACAAACAAGCATTTGCTAAATTTTCTCACCTAGTTGTGAGTGGTGGCTCTTATTTTCTCTGTTTGATTAGTGCAGTCCCTGATAAACAGTGTGTATACCTGGTGTAGTTTTATGTTGGCTAGAAGAAGAAAAAATGAATTATTTTCCTCTCAAGGAGGTGGCAACTCTACATGACAAATTTATCTGATGGAGCTTCTAGGTGGGCTCTAGATCTGCCTTGCTTTCCAGTCAACAAGTTTCAAGCTGCAAAACTTTCAGGTATTCTTTTGTTGAAAATGTATCCCTATCAAGTGTTAAGCACTATTGTAGAGGGATGAGTTGTAGTGGGTAGTTCCTCATGGAGGAATATAGGCCCTTTTGTTTTGATGGCATTGAAGGTGCCCCTAATGAGTTCTCTACTGAGGATGGGAAGTGCTTGCCAAGATTCATGGCTGGTGGATCTGTTTCTGCAAGCCAGTATGTTAATGTTGTCATGGGTATTTTTGGAGGTATGGATGTTGAACATGAAGATATTGCCATGAGGTTATTTGTGCACACATTTTCTGATGGTGCAAGGAAGTGGTTCTTGTCCTTGCCTTCATGTTCAATCCCTTCTTGGGATGTGTTGAGAGCTAAGTTTGTTGAGCATTTTGATAAAGTTGCTGCTCTCAAGAAGGAATTAGCAAGGTTGAAAATGGTGAACTGACAGTTAGCAGAGGACATAAGATTGCTAAGACTGGTGGCTCCTAATGATGTTCATGAGGAGACCAGTGTTTCTGATGTTGATTCTCACTATGCAGAGAGTGTTGACTATGAAACTGATTTTGAGATCAATGCATATGAGGATGTTGAAGATGAATCTAAGGATGGCAATATTTCTTTTTTGTCTGCAGATTTTTCTTCTTGTCAACATGAGAAGGCAATCTTCTTGTCCCGGTTTGATGATGTTTTGTGTGAAGGGAAGAATATTGGATATGATGCAGATGATCATTCCTGCATAGATTATTTTACACAAGATGATCTAAGGCCAGAAATGTGTATCCTTGTTCCTCACAAGGATGATATTTGCAACACTAGGGGTGAGGCTAAGGAAAATGATATCAAGGCCCAAAGTCCATTGAGCAGTGAAAGGATTTCAGCACTCTTGGCTGAAGAATTTTAGAGGTATGCCCCTGCTTTGGATTTTGATTTGTAGCTCCCCTATGATGTATCCTTTGACACAGATAATGAGGACAGTGTTCAAAATGACCATGAAGACCCATGTATACAAGATCTCCCCTCTTGTAATGATTTTGCAGAAGAAGAGGTTGAAGACCATAACAGTGTGTTTTCTTGTTATGAGGATTATTGTGATGAGCAAGTTTTTTGTTCATTTTTTGTTCCTTCTTCTACTAGATATGATAGTGAAGAGGACCTTCATTTGGTTCATGATCCATCAAATGAGAATGTCATGGTTGAACCAAGTTGCTCAGTGGCTGAGGCAATGTGTGAAGGTAAATCAGAGGATTCAAGTCCTTCTCAACCAGGTACTTTTAAGATAATGCATGATAGTCAATATGTTTCATTTCCTAATGCATTATTAGATGATATTTTTACTTCCAGTCAGCAGGGAGAAGTAAGTGATGTTCCTTACTTCTTAGAATATGAATATGAGTGTGAATATGGTAGTTGTGATTGGAAAAATGTGGGTGGTGATTAGTGCAAGTTTATTCTTCAACCCATGAATGTTCACATATGGTGGCAGCAAGAATATCAAGGTTTTTTCAGGTGGCTGGTTGCATATGTGGATGAAAATCAGACCTTTGATTCAGGGGGGTCATTGATTTCATTTTGGTGGCCTGGGGCCATCAAGTAAAGTTGTAAATCTTGTAAATTTTATAAATTTCTTTCCCTTTCCTCTTGTGTGTTTCTTTCTTGGCCTGTTCCCTATGTTTTTTGGGTTCCCTATTTTTGTCCAGTGGGTGGTCTGCTCTCCCAGAAATCTTGAATTCTCGCATGGGCACAAGTTACCCATCATCCCCAACTAGAGCCACTGTTAGTCCATTTTCCTATCAATGCAAAATCCTATGAAAATGGCCCATTTCCTTGCAAGTTTTCTTGAAGTGTCCTGCCCCTGGTAGTTTATTGTGTCACCTTGCTCTAGTCCAAAACACACGTGCTGAATTGCAAAATCTAGAAAGTTATCCATGTTTTAAGGCTTGCAGGAAAATATTTTTAGAATTTGCCTCAGTGTCAAAAACCCACAATATTTTTGAAAACCCATGATGTTTTCAGTCTGTGTGAAAACCTTGTATGTTTTTGACCTTGCATTTCTTATCTTTTGTTGGCACTCTGTGTTCATCGGTCCTAAGTGTGCAAGTGTGATCAATGGTGGGACCTGATTTTTGGATGAAACAGAGGATCCTGACATGTCAGAGCATCAATAGTTGTCATTAAAGCGTGAAAGATTTGTCAAGGCTATGCGATCATGCGCCAGCCGTTGATCTTGTTTGCTACAAGTGTTTCTTTGGTGGTGGTCCCGATGTCAAAAAGGAGGTGAAGGTGTGTGTTTTCATTAGTTGTTGCATGGTTGCATGTCAGACTTTTCTGACATGCGATCATGCGAGTGCTTGCCACCTGTCCACATGGGTCCTAGTTCTTCCTGATGTTCAACTACCTGGTAGTTAAGTCTTTCATTCCATGATCTGGTGGCTTGTGGTTATCTCCTAGTCTCCTGATTCTGGTGGTTAAGCCATTAACATCTAGTGACTTGGTTGGCAGTTACTTTGCATTAGTCGCACGATCGCGTAATGGTGGGTCCGTTGTTAGGGTGGAACAAGTTGGCATCTTCTGATTGGTTGGCGGAGTGACATGTTGGATGTTGTCAGTGGGGCCACAGTTTTTAGAGGAGGTAGAATGTCTAAAAGTTTGTGAAGATTGTGTGGTTGTCGTTATACTGCCGAGGTGAAATGCTCAATTTTTAGCATCGCGGTATAGCGACAACCATCGATCTTCTTCGGTGATGCAATCGACTGTGGGACTGCTGTCAAAGGATGTTGAGGTGGCATGGTTCTAGTGGATGTAGGATAGAGATGTGGACCCGATGGTCAGAGCCCTTTCAATACTACGGTTGCCACATGACCGCAAGAAATATTCTTTCCCCTTGCGATCATGCCACAACCATCCGATCTTGCAATGTTTAAAAGGGTTGACGGGTGGTGGGTCCTGTGTTAGGTGACTCAGCAGTTGCAGCAAATGGTGGTGTGACATGTGGCATCAGGCGGGCCCAGGTGGGGTCTGAGGTTTGGCAGAGTGGATAAAGATCTGGCGATACCGACAAAATTCAATGTGTTCACACGTTCGCACATAAAAATGGTGATTCACTAGTTTGTTTGGTGATTTGGTGAATGGTGGTCGGGAAGTCGCTAAATTATTTAGCGAAGGAGTGAAGTGTTTCATGAATTGGTGAAGGTTCTTTGTCGCCAATTCGCTAAGCTTGACTGGGACCACTTTTAAGGAAAGTCATAAAGCCCCCAAAGGGAGATTGATCTGACGGCTGCATTTTAAAGTTGGTAAAGGTTTAAATTTTGGCCATCATTTCTCTGCAGGTGCCAAAGAAATAACCGTTGAGATTCAAATTTGAATTTCTGAGTGTTTGCAACAATAGAGGGTACCATTTTTATGGAATTCAATGCAGAAACAACCCTGTTTGGTGAGAAGTGATTGGTTTTTCATGTGGTCCAAGATGTCTAGTGCTCATTTGTAGAGCATGTACGTTATAGTTGTGGCTCAAGGCATGTTGCAGGGTGTCCTTTTGAGCCTAGTTTTGTGATCCTTTGTACTTGTAGAGAAGACTTTCATAATTAAGGATCAGTTCAGGATCTCCTCTTTCCTAGATTGGATGTGTTTCCCGCCACTGAATTAAATTCATGATTGTTTCTAGCAGGTTGGGTGGTTGAAACCCTAACCCTAGTCATCTGTAGCTTGTTGCAAATTTCCAAGATGACTAGTGGGTATAAGTTGTAGACTTTTTGAGTTTGCAGGGGTTCCAATTCTTTTGGTTTTGGTCCCAGATTGTTGATAGTGAAAATTTGAACAAGGAGAGCCTGGATTTAGGGTTTGTTTCCTTTGTGCATTTTGTCATTTGGTAATGTATTGATTCTGCAAGTCTTAGTGAGAATATTTTAGATTCCAATCTCATATTGGCATATGTCTTTTTGTTTTGCTCTTGAGCTCATATATGTTGATTGCACAAAGTGGGTTAGCATATGGTAAACAAAGAGTATTTTGGGGTTATCTTTGAGTTCCTAACAAAGTTAGGATTAAAGTCTTTAAGGTAAGTTCAGTGAGTTCATGGCAAGATAAGGATTTGATGTCCTGATATGTGAGTGAGGGGAGTAATAGGCAAAGCACTTACTCTGAGTCTATATATGTTTGAGTTAAGGTTTTAGGGTGATATAGGTTGTTAAGTGACTCTCTGCCCTAGGATAAGGCACTGATCTATTCTCTGGAAGTACTCCATCATTAGGAATCACACACACACAATTAAATGATAAACCTTTCAATCAAGTAATAAAAGGTATAGTTATATATTGTTTAGAGACTCCTTTGAAGAAGTGAGTCAAAGGTACACCCACCTAAGCATTGAGGCTCAAAGTGTAGGAGGATCTCCTTGATCCTTGTTAATTGGCCCTCTTCCTTGTAGACTTTGGTGTAGTGATAGAGTCAAAGTTTCATTATAGTTATCCATCAAAGTATAAATCTAAAAGTTTTGAAGATCAAAGGGAACAACCAACAGATTGGATGTTGCATAGAAATTAATAATGAAAGAAACCAAAAACCTAAAACAAGACAAGAGGAAACCAGATGATATATTCCAAACAGGAGTTATAGCCAATGTCAGCAGGCCTATAAGAGTACCATCAAAATGTTCTCCTTCTGAAATCTACATCTTCAATGGACATCTTCTATGGCTAAAGATGAATTTAATCACTTTTATGATAATATCCCTATTTGTAACAAACAATGAATGTAACCATTAATAAAGGGTATTGTTAGTCCATTTTCCTATCAATGCAAAATCTTCTGAAAATGGCCCATTTCCTTGCAAGTTTTCTTGAAGTGTCCTGCCCCTGTAGTTTATTTTGTCACCTTGCTCTAGTCCAAAACACACATGCTGAATTGCAAAATCTAGAAAGTTATCCATGTTTTAAGGCTTGCAGGAAAATATTTTTAGAATTTGCCTTAGTGTCGAAAACCCATAATGTTTTTGAAAACCCATGATGTTTTCGGTCTGTATGAAAACCCTGTGTTTTCAACCTTGCATTTCTTCTCTTCTATTGGCACTTTGTGTTTGTCGGTCCTAAGTGCGCAAGTGTGATCAATGGTGGGACCTAGTTTCCAGATGATTCAGAGGATCCTAACATGTCAGAGCATCAACGATTGTCGTTAAAGCGTGAAGGATTTGTCAAGGCTATGCGATCATGCGCCAGCCGTTGATCTTGTTTGCTATAAGTGTTTCTTTGGCAGTGGTCCCGATGTCAGAAGGGAGGTGAAGGTGTGTGTTTTCATTGGTTGTCACATGGCTGCATGTCAAAAAATTTTGACATGCGATCATGCGACCGCTTGCCACCTATTCGCGTGGGTCTCAGTTCTTCCTGATGTTCAGCTACCTGCCGGTTAAGTCTTTCATTCCGTCATCTGGAAACTTTCAGTTATCTCCTAGTCTCCTGATTCTGGTGGTTAAGCCCTTAACATCTAGTGACCTGGCTGGTGGTTACTTTGCATTAGTCACGCGATTACGTAATGGTGGGTCCGTTGTCAGGGTGGAATGAGTTGGCATCTTCTGATTGGTTGGTGGAGTGACATGTTGGATGTTGTCAGTGGGGCCGTAGTTTTTAGAGGAGGTAGAATGTCTACAAGTTTGTGAAGATCACGTGGTTGTCATTATACTGCCGAGGTGAGATGCTCAATTTTTAGCATCGCGGTATAGCGACAACTATCAATCTTCTTTGGCGATGCAATGGACTGTGGGACCGCTGTCAAAGGATGTTGAGGTGGCATGGTTCTAGTGGATGCAGGATAGAGATGTGGGCCTAGTGGTCAGAGCCCTTTCAATCCTATGGTTGTCGCACGACCACAAGGAATATTCTTTCCCCTTGTGATCATGCAACAACCGTCTGATCTTGTAGTGTTTAAAAGGGTTGACAGGTGGTGGGTCTTGTGTCAGGTGACTCGATGGTTGCAGCAAATGGTGGTATGACATGTGGCATTAGACGGGCCCAGGTGGGGTTTGAGGTTTGGCGAAGTGGATAAAGATCTGGTGGTGCCGACAAAATTCAATGTGTTCACAGATTTGTGCATAAAAAAGCTGATTCGCTAGTTTTTTTGGTGATTTGGTGAACGGTGGTCGGGAAGTCGCTAAATTATTTAGCGAAGGAGCAAAGTGTTTCGTGAATTGGCAAAGGTTCTTTGTCGCCAATTTGCTAAGTTTGACTGGGACCACTTTTAAGGAAAGTCATAAAGCCTGCGAAGGGAGATTGATCGGACGGCTATGTTTTAAAGTTGGTAAAGGTTTAAATTTTGGCCGTCATTTCTCTGTAGGTGCCAAAGAAATAATTTTTGAGATTCAAATTTGAATTTTTGAGAGTTTCCAGCGACAGAGGATACCATTTTTATGGAATTCAATGCAGAAATGACCCTGTTTGGTGAGAAACAATTGGTTTCTATGTGGTCCAAGATGTCTAGTGCTCGTTTACAGAGCATGTACGTTGTAGTTGTGGCTCAAGGCATGTTGCAGGGTGTCCTTTTGAGCCTAGTTTTGTGATCCTTTGTACTTGTAGAGAAGACTTTCATAATTAAGGATCAGTTCAGGATTTCCTCTTTCCTGGATTGGATGTGTTTCCCACCCCTGAATTAAATTCATGATTGTTTCTAGCAGGTTGGATGGTTGAAACCCTAACCCTAGTCACCCGTAACTTGTTGCAAATTTCCAAGATGACTAGGGGGGTATAAGTTGCAGACTTTTTGAGTTTGCAGGGGTTCCAATTCTTTTGTTTTTGGTCCCAGATTGTTGATAGTGAAAATTTGAACAAGGAGAGCCTAGATTTAGGGTTTGTTTCCTTTGTGCATTGTCATTTGGTAATGTATTGATTCTGCAAGTCTTAGTGAGAATATTTTGGATTCCAATATCATATTGGCGTATGTTTTTTTGTTTTGCTCTTGAGCTCATATATGTTGATTGCACAAAGTGGGTTAGCATATGGTAAACAAAGAGTATTTTGGGGTTATCTTTGAGTTCCTAACAAAGTTAGGATTAAAGGCTTTAAGGTAAGTTCAGTGAGTTCATGACAAGATAAGGATTTGATGTCCTGATATGTGAGTGAGGGGAGTAATAGGCAAAGCACTTACTCTAAGTCTATATATGTTTGAGTTAAGGTTTTAGGGTGATATAGGTTGTTAAGTGACTCTCTGCCATGGGATAAGGCACTGATCCATTCTCTGGAAGCAGTCCATCATTAGCAATCACACACACATAATTAAATGATAAACCTTTCAATTAGATAATAAAGGGTATAGTTATATATTGTTTAGAGACTACTTTGAAGAAGTGAGTCAAAGGTACACCTGTCTAAGCATTGAGGCTCAAATTGTAGGAGGATCTCCTTGATCCTTGTTAATTGGCACTCTTCCTTGTAGACTTTGGCATGGTGATAGAGTCAAAGTTTCATTACAGTTATCCATAAAAGTATAAATCTACAAGTTTTGAAGATCAAAGGGAACACCAACAGGTATAATATCATTGTTATAATTAATAGGAAGAAGCTAGACTTTAACTATCTTGTTGAGGGGTGGCTTTGTCACAAATATGCTTAAAGAGAAGTGTCATTGCATTCACTATTCAATATTTATTACACCGTAGGCATTTCCATTTTGGAAAGGTCCAACCTATTTTGGGAATCTAATGGTTGCAGGTGGTCGAATATGTAGTGACTACCATTGAAACAATCCTATCCATCCATAATTTGGTAAGGGAGACAATGACATTTTCTCTTTATGCTAGGTGGTCAAATAAAATATAGGTGTATTTAAAATATCACAATCATAAACTATAGGCCAAGTTCAACAATCATGATTGTAGGATGGGATGTGTATATGAGGCCATTCTGAGGTTTATTCAAGCTCAATTAAGAATAGTTTGTGCAGATGCAATATTAGTTGTCTTATTTGACAAATATGCAAGTGTAGTTTTAGAGATTCAAGATATGGAAGAAATTGTTTTCGATTCACTTCTTTAATAATGCACTGCTAGAGGAACCACGTATTCATTTTGATTGGATGTTGCATAGAAATTAATAATGAAAGAAACCAAAAACCTAAAAGAAGACAGGAGGAAACCAGATCATATATTCCAAACCAAAGTTATAGCCAATGCCACCAGGACTATAAGAGTTCCATCAAAATGTTCTCCTTCTGAAATTTGCATCCTCAATGGACATCTTCTCAAAAACTTGAACCACCACCCTTCCAATTTTATAGAGCCATAATGTGGTAGAGGTTTCCTGTTTAATGCGATTTGATTGGAATCCAATTCAAAAGCATGTTATTGACTTATACAATGCCTTGCATATGTTACAACTGATTTGACACCATTTAAGATTCCATTTTCAGTCTTAGTCTTAGTCTTATGTGTTTATATATGTTGGGGAGTCGTCCCATATTGTGAGAGAAACATATGCACATTCTCAGAGGTTTAACATTAAATGTAAATATTATTTTGTCATCTACTATTCACCGACTAAACTAATTTCAATATTATACAAAATAGATTTCTAGAAAAACCTCTATACTAACTCTATGGTGCAAACTCACCCCGATCTGAACAAAATCATAGAACCAAATCCTTCATTTATGCATATTTTCCCAAATAAAAATTTCAAAAAAAAAAACATTGGGAGGGGTTTACCTCAACAATGTCCTATCAATAATGTGGAGGAGATCAAATTGGTAGAGCTTGCCAAGAAAATATTATAAAACCTTACCAAAGAATTTTTTTAAAAAAAATTGTAATTAACCAAAACCCACTTCCCTACAACTGTTGATTCAATATATTAACATAAATAAAAAGTAGATCTACAAATATTGGGTTTTTATAGCTCTTAGATTCTTGAACTTGATAATAATAACAAGATTTGAGAAAGCAAAATAATAATCAAGAAATAATCTATGGAGAGATTTCAAGAATGTCTGTTGTAGCATTCCAAATTGCCATAAGGCCCATGACCAATTATTTATGAAATTTATTACTCAAATAAAATAAGTATTAATGTTCCCATTAAAAACATGTAATTCGTAACTTGGATTAAATTTGCACTGTAAAATTTGCATTATTTTGTGCTATGATCTCAATGAAGCAAGAAATTGTTAAAATTAGATGTAACTAAATCTATTTATTGTAGAAGCTATAGAAATATTCTGTAATTTGTTGCCAACCATGGTAAAAATCACATATTATTTATATCCATACTTCATCTGTAATTTTCTAGATTGACTATTTGTTTTTTCTTTCTCTATTGATCCATTACCTTCTACCAATATGAATAGCATCTCACAGATGTATTGAGTCAATCCCCCAAAACTATTGGCCCTACAAGCCTCAATCTATCTATCAATGCAGTCTATTGAAAATGTACAATTAGTTACAATTGCAAAATAACCCACTATGCACAGAAGAAGGATCAACAGGGAACTGCATACCACTTAATCACGTAACAATAGATGATCAATGAAAATTTGTTTTGAGTATAGCTCAAACATCATCGAAAAGTATATTTGAGAAATACTCCAATAGTCTTAGATTCTATGAGTTGTTTTTTAGAGCACCTAGCTGAGGAATCCTGTGAAATTACATTTGGGTAAATAGTTAAATTGCATAAGTCACTTTTCCACCACCCCTAACTAGAGATCATCCAATGTTACAGAGCTTAAATTGAAAAAGTATTTTTCAAGCTGCGCACCCAACTGAGATAGAAAGAAAATGTAAACACCTCAAATAATTAATGAAGAAGAGAAACTAAAAGTGTAAGGAAATAGGAAATCTTAAGAATATTGTAGCCACCTTCTATGTTACGTGCCAAGGAAACCATTTTCCAATAAAACAACCCCTTGCATGACCAATTTCTAAAGCTGAGTTGTCTACAAGAATGTGCATTGTTGGAATATAAAGAAAATGAGTTGAATTGGCACATCATCCAAAATTTCTAATTAACATGAAAACATGCATGTCTTTTCTTGGAAATTTTAATTGTTTTGGATTAAAGAATATAAAAGAATGTTGACTACATATAAATTGTCTAAGACAAGTTTTGAACAATTATAGATTAGATGATTTTTATATGTCGAGGCCATACATTTGTTCACTATAAATGTGTCAAAATGTTTTAGGAGTTACTTTATAGTTATTTTATTATCTAATTATTTTCATAGAGTTCATTAATAATAATAATAATATTGGTTATATCATTGAGTTTAGGGCTTAACATTTCTTTTTTAATTTTGTTATTATGGGTTACTTTATTTTTTATTTTACAAGTAAATTTTATTTATGTAAATAATTTTAAAATTATTTTATGATTATAATTTTTTTCCAAAAATATAAATAAGCTTATAATTTGTAATTTATTTTTAAACACATATTAAATCATTGGCAATGAACAAACTAAAATTATTTGAAAGTCAAATCCAAATATTCTAGGTCAGCTTCCCAAATGCTTGGATTCACCATGGTGGATATCTTTCTGTCGTCATTAACAAGCTCAGACAAGATTAAGGGACTAATGGGATAGACACCCACTTCTTTGAACAAATCATCAACTATGTCAGATTCTATCTCGTAGAACATGTCAAGAACAACATCCATTCAACCTTTGCTGCTTCTTTTCCCATGTGAATCTCATGGTTAAACAATTATTCTCCTCCTGAAATCAATGGTACTAGATGAGAAGATTTCAACAGTGACATAGATAATTGTGTATTGTATCCTTCTTTAGAATACCTTCAACATCAATAGTTACAGGTTGACTTAGATCAAAGGCATACTCATCAAGTTATATATAAAAGAAACCATGCAAATTATTCTACCATCATAAGGAAGAATCCCAAGTGAGAGAAGCTTGGGATAAGAGTATTTGATGACGAAGGTGGAAACAAGCAATGTATTGAAAGCCACCAGTGAAATATGATGGAGTTCAACCACTATCTATAGGCCCAAGCACATCCACACATCTTCTATGATGCAACTAACTTTCTTCTATTTTGGTTGATATCATCTACTATAGTGGGACCATTTAAAGCGGGCGAGAAAAGACAACAAAAAGATAGCTTGGGATAAAATGGTGGGGCAATCTAATGTATTCTGAACCTATGAATACCAATTATGCAAAATAGGAATGACCAATGCCAAATAGAACCAAAGTACCATAAGCCAACCGTACTGAATGCCAAGAACCAACTGAATACCAAAATTAGAGAGCAACAACCAATAATGTTGAAAGATCAAACCAAAAGTAGCAATAAATCAAAGTACCAAATACCAGAGAACCAAAGTATGCATTGTATTGAATCCAAGTATACTGCCATGTTACAAAAGTATGCCAACCAAAAATTGCCATGTAACTAAAATATGCCAACCAAAGGAGTATGATGCCATGTAACCAAAATATGCCAACCAAAGGAGTATGATGCCATGTAACCAAAATATTGTCTCCCCCTTTTGTCATCAAGGACAAAAAGGGCCAATATGGGACCTAAAGAGAAGCTCCCCCATACTCAGAGAGGGTCAAAGAAAAAGAGAAGATTGAGAGTAAACTCCCAATCAATCTCGAAGTGATAAAAAAGTATCTTTACGTAAAGCTTTGGTGAAAATATCAGCAACTTGACCTTGAGAAGATACATGAATCAGAGTAATTTCCTTTGCAATCACCTGATCATGCAAATATTGTAACTTAATAGAAACATGTTTGGTGTGAGAATGCATGACCGGGTTCTTAGAAATTTGTATTGCAGTGGTATTGTCACAAAACATAGTCATGGGTTTTGATACCTGAATGTGGAAATTAGTCAATTGATATGACATCCAGAGCATTTGAGTACAACAGGTAGTAGTAGCAATGTATCCAGACTTAGCTATGGATAAGGTAACACAATCTTGTTTCCTACTATGCCAGGTAACCAAGCGATTGCCAAGAAAGAGAGCATCACCACTGGTACTATGCTAATCATCAACATGGCCTCCCCAATCTACATCAGTGTAGCCTAGAAAAGTAAAATCATCAGATTTGGGATACCATAAGCCAAAATCAAGAGTTCCTTGGATATATTTGAAAATTCTATGAACAACATTTAAGTGGGACTGTCGGGGAGAAGAGTGATAGTAGTATACCATATAGACAACATGTATTAAATCAGGTTTGGATGTTGTAAGATACAATAAACTACCAAACATGGATCTATATGTGCTTTGATCAACTAGAAGAGAACCATCAACTTTTATCAGTTTACAACCAATTTCCATAGGTGTACTAATAGGATTGCAATGATCCATTTTGAATTTCTTTAGCATATTTAACTTGGGAAATAAAAAGACCATGTTCTAATTGTGAAACTTGAATACCCAAGAAGAATGTCAAAGGACCAAGCATTGACATTTCAAACTCAAATTCCATAATAGTAGAAAAACTTTGTGATAGTTCATTATTTGTAGATTCAAAAATTATATCATCCACATAGATTTCAACAGCCAATAAATCATCATTGACAAGTTTAGTATACAATGTGATGTCCACACTGCCTTTAGTAAAGCCATTGGCTAACAAATGTGCATCAAGCCTAGAGTACCATGCACGAGGTGCTTGTTTAAGGCCATAGAGTGCCTTTTTAATCCGTGAACATGATCGAGATATGCAAAAGCTTCAAAACCTTCTGGTTGCTCCATATACACTTCTTCCTCTAAATATCCATTTAGAAACATAGTTTTAACATCCATTTGATACATTATAAATTTTTTAAAAGAAGCATCTGTAATACCCCAAAAATGGGCTATAAGTTCATTAATCTCCTATATCAACAATTCAAACGAAATCGACATCGAAGTCCTAATCTAAGGCACATCTAAACATCATCGAATCATAATTGATTATCTTAAATTCTGCATCGGAGAATATTCCTAGCAATATTCCTAATTATCTTAATTATCTTTAATTTAATGATTATTTGACAATAAATCACATTTATCCTAAGTTTGATTAATTGAATATTTTCATATTTAATTAATGAGATTTAATATCTCGCCACTTAATTGTGTAATTAAATTTAATTCTATCTATTATTAATTGTATTATTTAATTTTGACAATAAATCCAATATCCTATGACTAATTGATTAAATTTTTATTTAATTAATTAAAGCAAAGTTGTCATTATTTAATAATATAGTTTTTAATAAAAGTTTGATTAAATAATTGATTAACCCATAAATCAATTATTTATTTTCAAAAAGCAGTTAAGTTGGAAATAAATCACTTTATTTATTAAATTAATTCATAAATAAAACATGCACAATCATAAAAGCAGACAACTATCAATTATCAATTAAAGCTAAACTCTATTTTGAGTTAAAACTTAGCTTTTGCATATTTTTGTGAATTAAATTATCTTTATTATCAGATAACTCAAAAATCAAGCTGAGTTCATCTGAGTGATTTATGGCTTTCTTCCATGCACCTCCAAAGCCCTGGATTTCTATAAAATCAAGGCTCAGCTCTTCATAACTCATCTCTTAAATCCATGAATTTGCATTCTCACGCTGTCGAATTGGAGTCTAAAGAATCATCTTTGTGAATCCAAGCTATTGTGAGATCTTTCTAGTTTTGAGCATTGCATATCATTTAGCATAGATTCATATCAATTTTTCATTATTATTGCATAAAAAATACCAAAAAAATAGATTAATTGCATTCATATTTCATATCAGTTTTGCATTCAAATCCTTCGTTTAGGTGTCGTCTAGGTTACTGATCTTGATAATAATTTGAGAACATTAATCTTGCACCTACTAGAAGGCAGTAAATCACTTGGTTATGTTAGATTTCAATTTTGCACGATTTTTATTATAGCTAACCTCTAATATTTTACTGAAGTGTTGTGTCTACAGATTAGGTACAATTTTCACACACACATTTCTAGCACCCACCATGGGGCCCTGAAATGGGTTTCCAATTCAATTCTATCAATTTTTGTCTTTTTCTCCTTGGTTTTTGTGCAAAAATATGATTTTTATTTTTTGTCCGTACAATCTTCGTACAAGTTTCTGACAAAAGTCATATGATTTTGAACCCACTGTTGTACGACAGTTGACAGAGTATTGTTTCATCAGGCACCCACTATCATTTGGAGGCTGGATCATCATTCCATCAAACACCCAATGTCGTACGAGTTTCTGAACTGTCGTCTGGTAATAGACCCAGTGTCGTACGAGTTTTGGCATCAAGTTTCAACTGTCATCTGGTAATAGACCCACTTTCGTACGAGTTTCGGTACCAGATTTTAATTGTCATTTCATTTTTTGCAAGCAATTTGTCAGATTTGATTTTTGGATTTTGACTGACAGCTAACCCTAACAATTAAAATTTACTGTTTCTAATTGATTTTTGTTGGTTTTGATTGGAAAAAGTGCAAGAATTGCTCAAAATCAGGTAAACATCTACTAAGCGTGTTGCGAGGATCTCAGGTATTCCACTTGTGCTGATAATATTTTGATTTGGGGCTTAAAATAAATCTCTTGTGTGTCTAGCTTGGGTGATTCTTTTCATGCTTTTGTTTTACACACTTGCATAATTGATACTAGGTTGTGACCCCTTAAGGATTCATTACGTAGTCTCAGATACTTGTGATTGATCTTGATTGCTATCTTGGGTTATTGGACTCGCTAATCCGCTAGCCCCTCATTCTGCCCCATGGTTGCAATCTCAGTGCCATAAAGGGGAGGGGTCAATAGGACAGAAGCATTAAGTGTTCCACTTGGCAACCCTTTTGTGCTTTTAGGAACTCACTTGTTTTCTAAGTTGGGGACTCATTTTCAGCTTGTGTGAGGTGTTAAGTATTCCACCTTGTGGACTCATCTCATATTCACTTTAAGCGTTAAGTGTTCCTCTTTCTAGTTTTTGGATACTTTTGGTAGATTTGCTTTTGGAAACATACATTTGTTCTCACATAGTAATTAGGCCCTATGAACACTATTCGTGATTCTTGAGAGATTGGATTTCTAGCGAAATCCTTCTTGATGACAGAATCCTTGTAGGTAGGGAGGATACTTAGTGCGTTTCACATTCAACTTGGTTAGTGCATCTTCTCTTATTGATCGATACATTCTCTCCCAGGAGAGGTTGATAAATCACGTGGGGTAGACATCACGAGCTTTGGTGAATCAAAATTGGTTAGTGCATCTTCCCTTATTGATTGATACATTCTCTCCAAAGAGGTTGATAGATCACGTGGGGGTTGATATCATAGACCTTGGTGAGACAAATTTTGTCTTAGCGTGTCAGATTAATCTACTTGCTTTGTTTGGGTTAAAAGTGAAAAGGTGTCAAAAACCTTGGATCTGGAGCCAAGTCCCCTTGTGGTATACTATTGTGAGTCACCTTCAGAGAGGGTTAACCATAGCAGACAATCCCTTCACAAGGCAAACTACGTTGACAGAACCTCAAGCAGTAATAGCCATTTTCACCGTGGTAGTGACAGCTGCTATATAAATGTCCTTGTGGAAGAAATCTCCACGAGTATGGTTCATTGTTGGGTTGTCAAATCTACCTAGCAGCTCTGGAAGATTAAGTTCTCGGACTATGTCAAAACCCTGGTGCACTGGGATTGGAGTTCACCCCTTTGGATCATAAAAGTTGCAGAGTCAAACCATTACTAAAAACCCTAGCGAGGCCAAATTTTTATTTTATAGGGTATATGTGTGTTATTGTAAAACATTTTTGGAACATACACAATTAGCGCTTCTGAGGATTAGAATGAATAAGTCACTTGATTGTTCATGCGCAAGGTTGCTTTTGCCCTTGTTCATTATTTTCAGACATGCTTGAAATCACATGCTTGTTGTTTTCCGTGCTTGTTTATCTATCTAGTTACTGAAAATGAACAAATCTATTACAATCCTCAAATTTGGACATTGAAATTTGCAAACAATCTGAATCTGCAAACTCAAAATTTTGCAAAAATTGACGTAAAATCCTTTCTGGAGTCAAAAATCATTTTAGGAAGTTGAAAGTCATACGAATTTTCTCAAAGTGTCATTTCATTACTGCCCAACTGTCGTATGGTAAAGAACCCAGTGTTGTACAAGTTTCCATGCCAGCAAATTCTCAAAGTCAAAATCTTGCAACTGTCATATGAGATTTTCAACTATCATTTCATTGCTACCCAACTGTCGTATGAGTTTTGCAACTGTCGTTTCATTTTTACCCAACTGTCGTATGAGTTTTGTAACTATCGTTTCAAAGCATACCCATTGTCATATGATTCTGTAGAGTGTTGTTTGGGAAATTTTTGAAAGTTGTTAGAAAATTGTCAGAATTGCCAGATATTTAGCTTTTTCAGCCTATTTCTAGAATCTGTCAAACAAATCACTGTGTCAAGAATAAAGCAGTAGCTATTGAGAATCAGTACACATGTCTCAAAGAATCAGTACACAAGAGGAAGAAGCTCTAATCGCCGCTATGATGAAGCGGCTACAAGCTATGCAAGTTGAACTTAACAATCTTAAGAAAGAAAAGGAACCTAAAGAGTTCTCCATGGAATCTCTATACTCTTTTCCATTTGATAAAGACTTGTACATGTCACCATGCCCCCAGACAGAATTTGAGCAATGTGATAACCCTTATGATACCTCTTCCACGGAGAGTGACACATCTAGCTTTGGAGACTATGATGACTATGATGACAGACAATGTAATGATACCTATGAAACCTCTATTCCTAAGAGTCCTCCTCATCATGTGTTCCTACTTACTACAAATGGGCCAACACATTGGATAGATCGTGATGGTGATCCATATGATTTTGATTTTGAAAGAGACTTTGATGGCTTTTGTGGACAATATCTAGATGATACATCTACTTCTATTGAGGAATATTAAATGTATCGTGCTAATTTGAAACGTTAATACTATAAGGATCTCTCCTCTAAGAAATCTCAGATTGAAAATAAAGATTGCACTCTCAAGCAAGATCATGTTAATGTTGAACCTTTGTCTAGCGATGGTTCCCTTCCATCCCCTACTTCCTCCAATACCCATACATTTCCTAAAGCTTCTGAGTCTTTCAAATCTTTCACAGAACCTTCATCTGACACAAGCCCTGATACTTTTCATATGGTTCCCTATAGTTATCCTCAAGGGCTACCTCTTAAAGAAACTCAAGCTAACCTTCACTTGGCTGCAAATACTTTCAATAATGATAAACCTAAAGAGCCTAAGCCTTCATATGCTATAATCCCTACTTCAGCTAGTTCTTCACCATCTCTTCCAAAGTCATCCATACAATCCCGACATGCTTCCTTGTCCTTAGAAGTGGCTCCATGTCAAGAGGACTCTAAAAATGATGAAGAAAAGAACATAAAGAAAGATCAAGATCAAGAACCCTCCATGTCATCCACTCCTTTTCCCGATGTCTCTTATCTACTTCATGGTTCTTTTGATCCTGTACACCCTTTTTCATGCATTCCACCATGTCTTAAGTCTTCTCCTAAGCAAGATCAAGCTACTACTTACACTGTTGAGCTTATTGACAATCAAAATAACCTTACTCCACTTCCAATTTCCAAAGATGATACTTCCATTAAAGTTGGTAAAAATGGTGTTTCTACTTCCAATGTTAAGCTTATTGAAAATCAAGAAAAAAATTATGAGCTTGTGCTGTCCAAAGATCCTTGTCAAGATCAAAGTCTTTCATCTTCTTATTCTACCACTCCATGTTTGTTTCCACTTTCTACTCTTCCTAAGTCTTTGCAAGCTTTGAACAATCCTATCAAAGAAGGTGCTCATATTCAAGATGTACTTGATTCTATTGAAAATTATAATGCTCACTCTAAAGATGCTGATATCCTTGGTTGTCATATAGATGTTGATGAACTTGTTGATTATCCTTTTGCATTTTCCACATCCATCCTTGGATCTCTTCCACCAATACTAAGGGCTTCATGTCTACCTTCCATCTTGGGTCCTTATGTCCCTTCACTTTCCCCTCCTAACTCTCCTAATTCGCCATCCATCTTGGGTCCTTACATACCTCCATCTCCTGTCTTTCCTCAAGATCAACATAGATTCATACCCTTGAATCCTTTTCATCCACCCACCCATTTAAACCAGTCATATCCTCCTTCTTCTTCCACAAGTCCCAAGTCTTTTGGAAGTAACTTGAATGTTCAATACAAGGAAAAGAAACAATACAAGAATTCATCCAAAAAAAAATTCACCATGTCTCCTCTAAATGACACAAAGGCATAAAGTCAAAAGAGATATCTAAGAAAAAAACTACAAGACAAGTATGGGTTCCAAAATCCATCATTGAAGATATTCTCTCTAGATCATCAAAAATAAATAAAAAGCCTACGACTATATGGATTCCAAAGTCTCTCTTGAAAGAGTCTGGTGTTGAGAAAAAAGTGAAATTGACATTCAAGCTTCCAAAGGCTTCCACTTCATTTCCCTTCAAAAATATTATTCCATTCCATGCGCCTAAACCACAACCTCTACTATCCATTCGCCATATTCCTTCACATATTCCTTCATTCACGTTTCCTCCATCCTCTTGCCACCCTTCAAGGTGTTGATGTTGATCTTGCCTTCCTTTCCATCCACCCTTTCACAATTCTTCCATTCATTATCCTTCTACCTTCTATCCTTTTTCCTCATTTTCCTATTCCTCCTATCTTCCAACCTCACTCGCTTTACATAAAACCTTATCCTCCATTTCTCTCTTCCAACTCCCTTTCCCTATCAGCATCTTTGAGCGTATCATTTTGAATCCTTGGTATATCATGGTTTATCCTTTCAAGGAGCATTATCTAAAAAGCTTGCCTTCTTCCAAAAATTCAAAAAAAAAAGAAATAAAATTGAAAATGTGCCTTGGTGAAAACCTAGAAACAGGCACCTTGGTAGCAAAAGTAAAGAGAAATCAATTCGTCCTATGGTGAAAACCACTCCCTTGTGGCACTTTGGATAAGTACCATGATGAAAACCTGGCAATCAGGCATCATGCGTAGTTCTTCTACATATTTCATCCATTCTATTTTCTCTTTTTGATCTTGACAATGTTGATCTATACACGAACATTTGGCTATCTTGTGAGTTATTTTACAGTGATCTTGCTTTCATTCCCTTCCTTTTTAGCCTTCATATCCATCTTCCTCCATTCATTTTCAACTATCTCTATCCTTTCCCCTTTGGTCTTGATCTAAAAAAAAGAAAGAAAGAGTAAAACATGGTGCTATGAAGCCTCTTGACATGTCTACTCTTTTGGACTACATCTTTTCCTTATTTAGCATTACGCTTTTGTGACTTATCCTATGCCGGTCTTTCATTGCTTGTCCAAATGCACTTTACATGACAATTTTTCCCTAGCTTGGGTTTTCTTGAGGAGTTTTCCCTTGAGGATTTCTTCCCTTCATTCTCCTTCATTCTCTTGTCTTCCATCTCTTCCACCAGCTTGCCAATGCCTCTTGTTCTCCACCTTGCTAGATATTGGGACTGCACGATATGATCTTGCTTAGGAGTTTGCAATGGAAAAAGATGCTATCAACTATACCTAGTATCAGAACAAGTATCAGAACATGTATCAGAACAAGTATCAGAACACCTACTGGGGCTACACCTTTCGCTTTAGTTTATGGGTCTGAAGAGGTACTACCTATTGAGGTTGAAATCCCATCACTCAGAATCAAAATGCATGGACTTGTCACCGACGATGACTACAGAGTGTCTAGGTTACAAGAACTGGAACTACTAGATGAGTGCAGACAAGCAGCGTATGATCATCTTAGAGTATATCAAAAGAGAATGTCTAGAGGCTACAACAAGAAAGTCAGACACAAAGAATTTTAGGTTGGCGATCTAATCTTGAGAGAAAATCTTAAAAATCAATCCCATCGAGAATGCAAGGGGAAGTTCAAACCCAACTGGTTGGGTCCCTTTGTCATCACTACTACTTTTGGCTCTAGCACCTATCAACTCTCAAAGAACTGAAGGAGAATAGCTCTGAGAACCAATCAGCATTCTCCATCTAAAGAAATTCAATGCCTAAGGCATTCAGTCTATGGTAAAATGTCCTAAAAAAAATAATAAAAATCAGAAAAAGTCCTAAAAAAATGAACATCTTGGTGAAAACCTAGCAATAGGTGCCTTGATGATTCACAAAAAAATATCAAAAGCACAAAAAAATTGAAAAAATGAAAAATACAAAAAAAAATGAAAAAGAAAAAAAGTGCCTTGGTGAAAACCTGGAAACAGGCACCTTGGTAGCAAAAATAGAATCTCTGCAAAGATGGTGAAAACCCGGCAAACGGGTGCCACTTGTTTCAAAATGCTCCATCTATCAGCACAATCTTGGTCTTTCCCAACTTCCAGTCTTGCTTTAGTTTGTACATATCTCCCAGTTTGTTTCTACATTTCCATTTTTCAATAAGTCGATCTGTACACCAATCAGCTCCAGCATTTGTATCCTATCAATGTTCAAACTTGGGGGCAATCAATGTCATATCCTTAGTCTCCGGTGTATCTTAGACGTATCATATCCAGTTAGAGTCCTTTGATGCTTCATGTGAGTCAGTCAGTCAGTCTTGTCTCCAAAAAAGATTTTGCATCTACAACAATGCAATCAAACACCATCAAACTAAAAACAATCTATGCTTTTTTTACATGCTTTTATCTCCTTGTATGCTTACTGATTCGCATTGAGATTTTTGCATATTGTGTCCCTTCGAGCTCTTCGATGATGTCCTTTGCAGGATTTAGAGAGTGATGACTGGGGGTATAATCTTTTCTTTGTCTTCTGCTTGTATGTGAAAATCTAACATCTTTGGAAATTTTTGGATTGAAATGGTGTCCGATTGTAAGAGCCTCTATCTCAAATTGGATGGCCATGTGTACCTCGACCATTGATACCCAGAAAATTTAAAGAAGTTTGATCTAACTATTATCTTTTGAGCGAGTTCTTTCTCCTATTGTGAAACACGATCTTACCTAAGGATGTGAATGATAAAGGGTCACTACGGGTAATTCACATTGGATTTAGAATAATCTCTTGGCTATTTGATGTGATTGAATGTAAGGTGTATTCAGGTCATCATGACGTTTATGTTTTGATGCTTATATAAATTGCTATATCAAAATGGACAAGATATTCAGGTCATCCTGGCATTTGTGCCTTGGTGCTTATATCTAATCCGACATTCTGAAAACAAAATCACTCTTCATATATCCATGGTTGTTGACTAGTGGGTGTTGTATTGATTCTTGCGCATACAAATCAATATTCATATGTCTATGGTTTTTTTTTACCTAGTGGACATTGTATTGATTTATCCGGTTACCTAAAAGTTCAATGATGATAACAAATCGACACATGATCAGTGACTAGGTCCTAGGTCTTAGGTTGCATTTCATTTTGCATGTCTCTTTGCATTTTGCATGTTGCATGATCTCACAATGGCTAAATGAACTTCAATGCTTAAACAATTCTCCACTCGCATCTTCAAATCTAACAAGAGCTTAATCTCACACGAAGGTTCCTCCAACGAAATAGCAAGTAGAATCCTTTTTTGGGATCAAAATTGAAATCTGAGATCATTCATATTATTAACTACTTGCATAATCAACCTTCAATCATCACATAAATCCAAAATTCAACTTAACTGATTATCTTACATCAAACTATCAAAATTTCAACTTGGTCAACTTATGGTCAAAGCTAGTCTACTCGGTCGTCTGGACCTCTAAACGATGTAGAATGCATTCTTGAACGTGTTTAACCACTTCTCAAATCAATTAACATGCTTCTAAACTATCAACGCTGACTTTTCTTGTTAGATTTCAATTTCAATCCCGAAGGGGGCATGGTATTGCACATCATTCAAGTCTGTAAATCTAATTTTATCTGGAATCTGTTATCTTTCATCAGTGATCAAGACAACAACCACATCTAGTTGTTGATTCATCAAAAGTCCTCATCGCTTGGGGCAAATCTATCAGATTCATCAAGATCCATATCAATCTGGTATTCTCCTAATCTTGTAAACTATATTAGTTTTTGCAACCATCGGTTCATTAGTGTTCTTTCCTTGGTTCTTCGGTAACTGAAGGGTTCGGATGTGATACCTGCTAGTTCTGTTAAGACAATCAAGTCTAGAACCGGTCACTCACTTCTTCACAATCATAAGGTTTGGAATCAGGCATTTTGACACTTTTTTTTCACCATCTTGGGTTCATCGCTGCTACAGTGAACATTATCTTTGGTCATTCAAGACCTATTATCTCCATATCAAATCAATATTAATCATCTTCTGTCTCATATCAATTATCAATTTTGAATTAGTTTCATATCTCTATCAAACACAGACTGTCTTTGAACCACTGCGCTTTGCACAGTAATTCAAAGAGGGGCAAAATGTAATACCCCAAAAATGGGCTATAAGTTCATTAATCTCCTATATCAACAATTCGAATGAAATCGACATCGAAGTCCTAATCTAAGGCACATCTAAACATCATCGAATCATAATTGATTATCTTAAATTCTGCATCGGGGAATATTCTTAGCAATATTCCTAATTATCTTAATTATATTTAATTTAATGATTATTTGGCAATAAATCACATTTATCCTAAGTTTGATTAATTGAATATTTTCATATTTAATTAATGAGATTTAATATCTCACCACTTAATTGTGTAATTAAATTTAATTCTATTTATTATTAATTGTATTATTTAATTTTGACAATAAATCCAATATCCTATGACTAATTGATTAAATTTTTATTTAATTAATTAAAGCAAAGTTGTCATTATTTAATAATATAGTTTTTAATAAAAGTTTGATTAAATAATTGATTAACCCATAAATCAATTATTTATTTTCAAAAAGCAGTTAAGTTGGAAATAAATCACTTTATTTATTAAATTAATTCATAAATAAAACATGCACAATCATAAAAGTAGACAACTATCAATTATCAATTAAAGCTAAACTCTATTTTGAGTTAAAACTTAGCTTTTGCATATTTTTGTGAATTAAATTATCTTTATTATCAGATAACTCAAAAATCAAGCTGAGTTCATCTGAGTGATTTATGGCTTTCTTCCATGCACCTCCAAAGCCCTGGATTTCTATAAAGTCAAGGCTCAGCTCTTCATAACTCATCTCTCAAATCCACAACTTTGCATTCTCACGCTGTCGAATTGGAGTCTGAAGAATCATCTTTGTGAATCCAAGCTATTGTGAGATCTTTCTAGTTTTGAGCATTGCATATCATTTAGCATAGATTCATATCAGTTTTTCATTATTATTGCATAGAAAATACCAAAAAAATAGATTAATTGCATTCATATTTCATATCAGTTTTGCATTCAAATCCTTCGTTTAGGTGTCGTCTAGGTCACTGATCTTGATAACAATTTGAGAACATTAATCTCGCACGTACTAGAAGGCAGTAAATCGCTTGGTTATGTTAGATTTCAATTTTGCACGATTTTGATTATAGCTAAGCTCTAATGTTTTACTAAAATGTTGTGTCTATAGATCAGATACAATTTTCACACACACAGCATCTACAAGAAACATTCTGATGGACTCTAATCGAGCCACAAGAGAAAAGGTTTCACCAAAATCTATACCTTCCTATTGAGCATATCCTTTGCAAATGAATCTGGATTTATTTCTAATAACCTCACTGGATTCATCCAACTTGTTTCTGAAAATCCATTTCCCACCAATTACATTTTTGTTATCTAGATGGGGAACAAGTTCCCATGTTTTATTTTTCTCAATTTGATTAATTTCTTCCTTCATAGCATTTAACCAAGATTTATCTTGTAAAGCTTTAGACACATTTTGTGGTTCAAAATTTGTAACAAGAAAAAAATGCTCAGCAATTTGAGCTTGTTCTACTAGTTTTTCCTTTCCACAGGTCAATATACCTGCATCTTTATCACCAATAACAAGTGTGTTAGGGTGTCTTTTGGCAATTATCCTGGAAGGTGTCTTTTGGGGTATATCCATTTTGGAATTTGAAGTTTCTTCTTGGCTACTAGAGTTAGTTAAATCAAAAGTGGTAATGTTTGGTTCAATTGAGGATGAAGTATTTCCAAGTTCCAACTTATCCTCTTCAGCATCTAGATTTTGATTTTTCACCATATTAAGATTCTCATTGAAAATCACATTTACTGGCTCAACAATTTTATTTAAGTGTTTGTTAAAACACTTATATGCTTTATTGCTAGAAGAATAGCCTACGAAAATTCATTCATCAGACTTTCATTGAAAACTATCAAGAATTTCAAAATCATTCTTAATAAAACATTGACAACCAAAAATTCAAAAATGCTTAACAAAGGTTATTTTTCCATACCACGGCTCTTAAGGAGTACATGCAGTTCTAATTCTAATTTGTACTCAGTTTAAAACATATACTGCTGTATGTACAACTTCTTTCCATAATTTATCTAATACATTTGACTCATTCAACATAGTTCTTGCTATTTCCTTTACAGTTCTATTCTTTCTCTCAACTACCCCATTCTATTGGGGAGTTCGGGTAGCTGAATATTGTCATTTGATTCCATGATTTTCACAATATTCAACAAAGTCCTGAGATGTGAACTCACCTCCCTTATCTGACCTTAGACATTTTAGCTTAAGATCAGAATCCTTTTCAACCATTTTCCTAAATTTTTTAAATTTAACAAATGCTTGAGATTTGTGTTTTAGAAAAGTTACCCAAACCATCCTAGCGTAATCATCCACAAACAACATAAAATATTTTTCACCATTCATTGCCCATGTTTTTGTTGGTCGACACAAAATAGTGTGCACATGTTCCAAAGGTCTGGAAGATAAGAATTCTTTAGTTTTAAAAGAAGATTTAGTTTGTTTACCCTTTATAGATTCACTGCAAACATAATTAGCTAGTCTACTAATTAAAGGTAAACCTCTAACATTTTCATGCTTACTGATCCTAATTAGATTATCAAAGTTTACATGACCCATTATTTCATGCCACAACCAATTTTCTTCTACACGGCTCATTAGACAAATACCTATGTCTTGTTCCTAATCACTAGAGTCAGACAAATTATACAAGTTTCCAGGAGTCCTGAAACCTCTTGCAATAGTTTTGCCTAATGTTCTTTTAATAAAGACCAGTATCCACTATCATAAATTTTACTGATACTCAACAAGTTATATTTAAGACCTTCAACATAGTAGACATCATGCATGGGTGTATCCTTATTTATCATTAATGTTCCTATTACTATTATATAGAGACCAATATTATCACCAAACTTCACAAAACCACCTAGATGTTTCCTTAATTCTGAAAACTTGTCTTTGTCCCCAGTCATATGATGAGAAGACCCGCTATCAAGAACCCAAATAGTAGTTTTTGTAGAAGTAAGGGTTGTTTGGACAAGCATTAATTGCTCTAGTTTTGGTTTCCAAACTTGAACTATTTTTTTAAAAGCTCTACAATAGTTTGTTGTGTGACCAAATTTATAACATTTAAAACACCTTATATTTCTGAAGAAACCAAATAACTACTTATGATGAAAAGTGGGAGTTCTAAGCAACATATAGTTATTCACCTTATGTCCAAACATTTTGCAATAGTGACAATAACCATGAAAGAATATATTTTTATTAGCAACAAATGAATAATGTTGATTTGAACATTCCCCCTTTCCAATTTTTTTTCCATCTTGTTTAAGATGTTCAAGAGCATAGACTTGTTTTTTCAATTTTGTTATTTCTTGATCCTTCTCTTCAATAACTTTCCTTTGAGTTTCAATAGTCATATTAGCAGTGTTTAAATCAATCTGCAGAACCTGATTTGTGTTTTCATATGAAAGTACAAGTTTCTTAAACATTTTAATTTCTTGAAAAGCACACAAAAGTTCTTCCTCAAGATTTACATCCTCAACCTCAAGATAAAAACCTACTTCAGATTTTGACTTTTCAAATTCAATCTTAGTCACAAACAGAGTTAAACCATCTTCACAATTAGAGTTATCTGAATCAACTTCAGACTCTTCTTTCGATACAAGACTTTTCTTTTTGAAATTATTAAACCTCTTATTTGGATTCCAAGGTTTCTTGCATTGTTTTTTAGAACTGTCTTCTTCTTTATTAAAATCTAAATAAGGACAGTTTGCAGCAAAATGACCAACTTTTCCATAGCCAAAACATTTTAACTGTAATTTTCCTTGATACTTTTTCCTAAGTTTTCTAATCAGCAATGCCTCAAACACATCAGACAAATCTGAATCACTGTCATCCTTTTTCTCAACTTTAAAAATTGTTTCTTTAGAAGTATAAGGAACACTACCTATTCTCATTTCATAAGCTGTGAGAATGCTTTGTAATTTATGCACGGTCATAGAAGAAAAGTGTTTTTTCTCTTCAAGAGAAGAAATTTTGGTTTCAAACTTAGGTAATAAAGTTTTGATAACTTTAGCAACAATATCATATTCCTCTATTTTTTCCAAGTCCTATTCTAGCATTTACAAGTTCATCTACACGAAGAAAGTAATTTTCCATTGATTCATCATCATTCATTTTTAAAGCATCAAATTGTGTCTTTAAAGTAATCAGTTTAGATTCTTTAACCTTTTCATCTCCTTGATAAATAGACTCAAGATTTCTCCATACCTCATTTGCTAATTTGAGGTACATAACTTTAACAAACACTTCTTTCCACAACCCGCATAGTATAGAAAAATAAACTCTTTTATCAAGCTCAAATTTCATTTTACATCTACATCTATAGGAACAATAGAGGGTATAGTATACTTATTAGCCACAACATCCCACATTCTAACGTCATCCAAAGAATTTATAAAGGCTTCCATTTTAATCTACCAAAAGGTATAATCGGTACCATCAAACAAGGGAGCTCTAGTGAATGAGGCACCTTCCAATTGAGCCATTTCACTTTCCAAGACCCTGAATCAGTCCTAAGGTAGATAGACCTAAATAAGGACTCTTGGCTCTGATACCAATTATAGAAAGTGAAATAGTACTCTGAGAGGGGGAGGGGGTGAATCAAAGTACTTGAAAATCTGATTTCACAATGTTCAAGTTCTTAAATTTTTATCAATGTATCATAAGAGGAAAAAGGCTTGAATGAACAATGATCATTTAAATCATGAAAGACTAGATAGGTTTTAGAAATGTAACCTAAATAGAAGTAAAAGAATTAGAACATCATATTGACACAATAAAAACCATAACACAAGAAATGTGCTGAGTGGAAACCCTCAGAACCAAACTAGGTTCTATCATAGGGAGAAAACACTCCGTGAATCCTTTATTAAACCAATCCAATATCCAAATTTGCAGCTACAACTCCTTCTAACAAATATTTCAGAGGTTTAGAATGATACACTGGTTATACATCCTCAGTGTATTATCACAAACCTTTTATTTCAAATTTCACAAGTTCAACATTTTTTCTGATGTTTCATTACAACTCCTTTCAATCTTGATCTCTTATTTCATTCACATCCACTGTATATAAACTACTATATATATATATATACATATATATATATATATATATATATACATATATATATATATATATATACATATATATATATATACATATATATATATATATATACATATATATATATATATATACATATATATATATATATATACATATATATATATATATATATACATATATATATATATATATACATATATATATATATATATACATATATATATATATATATATATATATATATATATATACCTCCAAAAAGCAGTTGGATTCATACATACATGTGAGTATATGAGTAAAAAAAAAAAGATCTGTCAGCAGATATAGTTCAACGGACAACCATAAATGATTTGAGAAACCCCATTCATCAAAACTCAACATTTGCATCAAATGTCAACCTCTCTTCTTTACAGGTAAACCCAAGGTTAACAAAAACTACCATTTAAACATTTGAAAAGAATGATCGTAACAACCCATTTTAGATTTTTTAAAATATAACACAAACCTTAAAAATGCTTCACCACTTATTGCTAACAAACCATGGTTTTCTAGTTAGATCATACCTGGTCATGTATGTTTACTCGTAACAGAGCCTGTGAACAAAGAAGTCATTCCAAAAACTGCAACCATTTTGTTCAAAGAAACAGACTAACTGTAATCTTCAGATTACAATAAACGCATTCTTCCTCACAGTCCGTTGTGCTTAGGGCTTCAAACAAAAACAACTTAAACTCAAGTTCTTTACCCAAGTCAACCAAACTTAATCATGAGTTTCAAAACATTGCCACTTAAATATCATATGTTACATGCAGGTGTCTTTAAATAATGCCATGTAAAATGCACGTATCACAAAGGTCATCAAGGACAAAATAATAGTAGGGTCAACACAATTTACTAAAGTCTTGCACTATTAAAAATCAAAATTTATTCTAACGTCATTTTAAAATCCATAAAAATCTCAAATGTTAACCTTCTTTTTTCCCCTAACATCATCTAACCCTTAAATATACATAATATAAATTTAGATTTAAAGTCACACTGAAAAACCAAGTAGAAAACTCCTTTCAAAGTCACACTGGAAAACCAAATTAGAAACTCTTTTTTTTTTTTAAATGTACCTCACCAATGGAGTTGCCATCCTGCACAACAGTTTGCATTATTTTTTCATTGAGAAAATAAAGATCCCGAAGCATTTAGCAATTTAATCGAATTCAGATCATTTGGGACATTTTTGTTCTATCCAATTGAAATAAGACTACTGGTTTACGGTGTCCTTTGATTCGCCCCTCATATTCGAGAAAACTACCCTATACCAAATCAGACCTTTTGTCTTTGACTGCTTTATATATAAGCTTGCAATAGAAATGAATTGAATGAAATGAGTGGAACGTCAGATTGTTACCGAAATACGACGGCGACGACGATAAGTTGGCATAGGCGTCCACCGGAGCGAAAACCGTTAGTCTGGCTGTGGAATTCCCTGTCGCTTCTGCCAGCAAGGCATTTAACACTTTAATCTGCAATAACGATGATTTCCTTGTGTTATATTTCACTTTCTTCTTGTCTCAATTTTCAGAGTGGATATTTACGATTAAAATTTGCCAAAAATTTTCTAGAAACTATAAATTTTCCAGAAATTTTCCAGAAAATATATATATATATATTTACGATATATATATATATATATATATATATATATATATATATATATATATATATATATATATATATATATTTCTTTATAAAGATCAAATCATCGAGTGCTTTTTCTAGTGAAAACACGCTTATAATTTCTGGAGTCAATTTGTCGAAAATAAAATTCAGTAAGATTTTGTTTCAAATTCAATGGAAGAATGTCAAACGAACCAGCAGAGATATTTATGAAACCCTGGGCTCAGGTTTGCACAAACAATATTCTCTCTGTTTGGACACAATTCAAAATCTCTCGAAACATATTTTGTAAATTCTCACCTCAATTTCACAAAGATTCTGTTCTTTTTGAGAAAAAAACTTCATAAACAGCCGTATTAAGATTCTTTGCTTGAAATACCGGGAGACAATGTATGTTTTATTTGTCAATCGCAGGAATGAAAGAAAGTTCAGTTCAAGAAACTCCTGGCAAGAAAGTTTAAAGAAGTATATTCCTAAACTCGCGAACTGAATTTTTTTGCAAGTGATCACATTTCCTTAGATTTGACAGATAGAGAAAAGAAAGTTACAAAATAATTCACTCAGCTTTTCCAATCTGTCAGAAAGTACACAAAATTTGAAGAAGTTCGTGAAACTTGATTGATAGAGGAAAGGAAGTTACAAAATATTTTACGAAGCTTTTCCAAATTGTCGCAAAGTAAACAGAATCTGAAGAAATTTTCCTAAACTTGATATTTAAAAGGAAAACTTGAATAATATTTCAGTTTTTCACAAGACCGTAAAGAAACCAAAGAAACTTTCTTTGTTTAAAGTTTGTAAAATTTGTTTGGTCATAAAGAAAATTCTCTTAAACATGCTTTGAAAATTCTCGCCCGACTTTAATAAACATTCAGTGGTTCTGACCAAAAAATCGTCAAGAAAAAATGTACTAATTGCATTTTATAAAATTAGCCTCCGAAATTTTACAGGAATTTTTTGTCTGAGATACAGATGGAAATTAGAGAAATAATTTTGAAGTTTCGGAGTTGATTTAAAGAAATTTACGAAAAGCTAAGATTCTCAAATACCGAGAGACAATGTGCGTTTTATTTGTTAATCACAGAAATATAAGAAGCTTCAGTTGAAGAAAACTCCATGGCTACAGAGTTTCAAGAAATCTGTTCCTAAACTCGCTAGCTTAAAAAATTGTAACTGAAGACATGTCCTTAAACTTGGAAGAAAACGAAAAGGCAATCACAAAATATTTTACTATGCTTTTCCAATTTTCACAAGTAAACAGAAATCGAAGAAATTTTTCCTAAACTTGATATTTAAACGAAAAGCTAGAATAATATTTCAATTTGTTACAAGAGTATAGATGAACTAAATAAATTTTGTGAAAAACTTTGCAAAGATCATTTTATCTTTTAGTTAATATTGTTTACCTGTAAACTCATAGCAATGGAGAAGGACAAGCATCCACTGTCGCCCAAGGCGAGTTGTTGTGGCGCTGCGTCGGTACCGACCTGGCGTTTGGAAGTGAGAGGAAATCTGACACATTAGAAGAAGCGAAAGGAAGGGAATCGAATCGGAGCTGATCGAGAGACGGATCCTTTTATCGTTTAGAAAATATTGTTTACCTGTAAACTCATGGCAATGGAGAAGGACAAGCATCCATTGTCGAACAAGGCGAGCTGCAACCTGCGCCACAGCCCCCAATTCGTTCCGTTGTTGTGGCGCTGCGTCGGTGCCGACCTGGCGTTTGGAAGTGAGAGGAAATCTGACACATTACAAGAAGCGAAAGGAAGGGAATCGAATCGGAGCTGATCGAGCGACGGATCGAAGTAATAAAAGGGCCGATGAACGCCGTGAATTGTCAGACCGCCGGCCGTAAAGATGTCCGGGTGTGAAATCTCCACGCCGTTCAACGCCACGGTACTGTTCACGGTCTATACACCGGTGACGATCAAACCCTTGCCGTGAAGACGAGTAGGTAGGCAAGCGCCAGACGCGAGAATCTGGAGGTCTTTCCCCACGAGCATTTCAGTGGTCGTGTGGTAACGGAGCAGGTTGAGCATCAGCCAGGAAGGTAACGTGGTGTTCACCAGAGCAGGGTCGTTAATGGCGAAAAATGTAGCAGGGCCGGCTGAGAGGACCTATACTGCGAAAATCTCGAAAGCCGAGCCCATTATGTGGTAGCCTGCGTCTCTCAGGGCTGCACTAGCCTTCATTACCAGCGGATCAGTGGACGGCGAGTCCCAGAGTCTTGGAGGTTTGAAGGAAACCACTGGAGGATTCGATTCCGGGACCGATTCTGTCCTGTCTTTTCCCGTGGAAGAGACCGCGGCTAGCCCAAACGCCATTGACACGAATATTGAAAGCAGGCCGGGAGCCCGTACGCACGGCATTCTGATCTGATCGAGCTTTTCTTTGCTGATCTCTGCTTATAAGAGATTGAAATGCGCTTTCTTGGGAGGGAATGCAATTAGTGTAATGCGTGCAGGACAACAAGAATGCTTATAAGAGAATTGCGTCGGACGGGTTTGGTATATATGAAATTTCTCAACGATTGTTTGAGGTCGGAGAACGGTTTTAAAAGAGGACGTTAGCCTGGCATTGCATTCTTGTTACTAAGGAGGCTTCTGCCTTTTGTTACTTTCTTGATTCTTGGGTAGAGCATTAGTTACGGTTCACGTTTTAATATTGTATATTTTATCTGATCTTTTAATTACTAATTTTAAAGAAATAAAAAAATATAATTAAAATTTGTTAATAAATATATAATATTTTAATAGTTATTTATTTGTATTGGTAGTAATTAGTTTTTTTAGGAATGACATTTGTGTATAAGTAATGTCTATTTTTTAAGCGATTGTAGTGTAGGGTTATTGGGGCATTTTTAAGTAGGTATCATGTGATACTTTGAATGACCACTTTTTGACCCTATGTGCAAAACCCATAACATCCATTGTTACTAACTAGAAGTAAAAACAATAGCTCTAAACAGTTAAGTTGCATATAGAGACAACAAAAAGAATCTTTGAAATGCAATGTACAATTTAGGATTTGTGAGTGTGCAAAGCTAGCTATGATAGTTGCTTGTACACTTCACCTATTAAATTTATTGTTTTCAAGATTTGAAATATTGTCAATGGAAAAGGTTTTAAGGTCACAACACACATATTCCATTGTTATATATTTGAGTGACTCCCTAAGGTCATAACATTAAAAATTATAGATGTAAGCAACTTTCAAAAGGTTGTAAGATCAAGTCACATTCATTCTGTACTATTTCAAAATTGTAAACAGTGTCAAATTAGTGGTTGCTATATGATTTCATATTAAGTTACACTCTTTGTACTACAATATTTTAGAAATTGTTAAATTGTTTGAAAATTCACAACTATTCCAAAACAAGTAGACATTTTATTTATTTGTTTTATCGAGAGGAATTGACAATTTAGTTCAGGTATATGGAGCTTAGCTCTTTATTTGGTAAGCTCCTCAATACCTCCTCAAGAAATGTGCAATAGACCTGTTTCCATTCTATAGGCAAATTAGGGGTATAACTTCACATGTATTTGAGAATACGTTAGAAGGGTGTCAAATGTGGAAATTATAAGGAAGGGTAGGAAAGATAAATTTCTTTTATAGATACCTACTTATTAGAGGAATTTGGTTTTAAATGCTTTGGTCAAATCTTATTGCATATTTTACTATATATATGTTGGTTGTTGTACCATCTCCCTGCCACATCAATGTTTAGTTACTACAATGTCATAAATGAATCGTAGTTAGTTACATTATTGCACTAGATCCGCCTAATCTATCAGTTTCGAGTTGCTAGGTTCTTTGGGCAGGGTCAACATGCTTAACATGATAGGTTGAACAACGAGAGAGCTAACCACTCAGTGGTTGGGCAGTGAAAGCACCTATACCAAATTCTCATCTTGAGCATAGTAGATGAAGAGTAGTCTGATGATTGAAGGACACGTGAATGTATACAATAGCTTCATTTTCATGTATTGATGATTTGACATAATGTCTTCTATGTGCATGTGATGTACTTTATATTTGATGTGTATTGATGTATTCGACAAGTTGGTCCATACCTACATTTAGATGTATTATGTATTCATTCAACAAGTTGGTCAAAATGTAAATGAATATGATGTATCATATTAGTGAAAATTGATGAAATTTATATTTCTTTATCTTAATGCACTATTCTTTCGACTTCTTGACTTATCCTACCAACTGTGTATATTTCAATTACTAATCCTACTTAGCATGTTTGTGAAAAGTTAGTCCTTACAATATCTTTCTTCCTGGCTTTGAAGTCATCTAGAGAAGGATTTTCATGTGGATTCAATAACCCTTGTAGTGGAGTTAAAGGTAGATAGAAATGTAGAATATTTAAGTCCTATTGTAGATCCAATAAAGTTTCACTTTTTTACTATAGTTCACCCTTTTTTACTATACTTCATTCTTTATATTTAAGGTGGACGTTGTGTTGGAACGGTTACGAGTCTTCCCATCACAACCCATAGGCTTTGGCGACAACATTGCATGGTTTTTATTTTATTTTTGCATAACATCCAGAGGAACTTCAACGACATTGATGTGGAGACTGAACCTAAATATATCATGCAGACATAAACATAGATCAAAAGTATTTGCAAAACCTAAGTCATGTCCAACAATTGTATCACTTCTTTTTAAAATGTCTTAGTGCAATTTATACAACTACTAACAATAAAACGTAATCTGGTATTAAAATAGGTGGAGTAGAATTATGGACGTCGATTAGAATTAGAAAATATAGTTTTTCTTACCATATGTCAGATATGTGTTTTTGAAGCTAGTTCACATTTACAAACTCATCCAATTCATGTCGATATCTAAATTCAAGTCATTAAAATAAGGCACCTAGATAACGATATTTTCTATCTCACATTATGGGTTTTTTTATTAAATAAATAATTTTTTAAAACTATCACGATAGATAGTAAGCTTCAAGTTTGCACGTGGAACTTGAAGTGTTTGTTACGGGGGTAAAACACATTATGATATTTTTTGTCATATGAATAATACGAATGCCTGCGCTATTAGCTCTTTAGATGTAAGGCAATTAGAGAATTTTATATAATGAAATTGAATATAATGGATGCATTTTTATATATAAAAATAAAATCAAATAATAAAACTATTAGTTTTCTTTACTTCTTAGAAATTATATTTCTCATTAAAAGGAAACAATAGGCTATGCAATCTTAAGTGACAATGAAAACAACAAGGGTTTGCTGCAAGAGATTCTGGTGAAAAAAAAAGTGCAATAGAAGGTAATTTGGAGGAAGGATAGATGAATGGTACAGTGCTTGATTTTGAGAAAGGAGAGAAATATGGTGTCTATGGTATTGGTTGCTTCATGGGCTTGTACCAATGTGTGCTCCCTCCTTTCCTTAGTTAGGCCTTGTTTCAAGCTTTAGAGAGGTTCACTTAGTGATGGTTGGTGCTTTGGACATGTTGGCCTTTATGGAAGATTAGATATAGTTTGGTTGCAAATAAATCTCTTTCTTTGGTTTTCCTTTGGGCTACAATGGTCTTCTCAATATTTTTTGGGGATGATATTGTTTCTTTTTGGTCTACTTATATAGGGCCTTCTTCTATCATGCTCGTTTTTCTTATTCTTCTCTGTTTCCCCTCATGTTAGCCTCTATTGAAGGTATGGTGGACTTGTCAAACGTGGTGGGTTTTTCTTCCCCTATAACATTTTCTAACAGGACCAAGAGTTGATTATGGTGCTATTGTTCTCCTACATTTTGTGGGTCCTAAAGTCTTTATAGTTAACCTATTGGCTTTTGACATTTTCTTTGGTTTTAGTGTGGCTATATGAAAGCCTATTCATTCTTCGGTGGATTTCCCTTGGGCGGGTTTATCTACTTCTAGAGTTTGTTGGTGGTGATCTATTTTTCTCCCCTTTTTGTTGTTATTCATTTTCTTTCTTTTTGGGTCATAGTAGCCCGCCAGATTCAGCCAAGGCATCTAGCTATTTCCAAACATGGGAAGAAATATGAGAATGACATATTTGAAGTTATCAGTGGCCTAGGTTTGTGTAATAGAGGCTTCGTTTCCATTTTGGCCCCAGTATATTGCTATGTTTCCCGTCGTAGAGGCCCTATACACAAAACAAGTGGCCAGAGTAAGGGCAATTGCCACAACTCTCAAATTCATCTCAATTATGGGTGATCCCACGAAGCTATGTCCCACTTTTAGGGACGAACAAAATCACGACGGTGGGAGAAAAAAAAATTGATGCCTTTGTATGAAGTATATACTTCGTGCAAAGTGGCAGAGATACTTCGCACGAAGTCACCAAACAAAGGGGCTTCGTGAGAAGACCCCTAGGTGGCCTTGTTCGAAGAGGGGCTTCACACGAAGCCCTTTACGACTGGATTTTTTTATAAATTTTGGCATTTATGTTTTTTATTATCATTTTTACTAACACTATTTGCGGACCCCAGGGCTTGGAGTGAAGTACCACAGCACAACATCATGCTAGTACCTCCTAAGCTTCGTCGACGTCTTCAGTTTCCTAGCAATATCAGGTACACACATTTTTCTCATTTTTTATTGTAAATAATATGTTTTGTATTTATTTTAGCTAGTTATTTGTTTTAAATAGTTTTTTATTTGTGCAAATGTTAGAAATTTGTAGTTAAATATTGTCTAATATGTTAGAAGTTAATAGTAGAATGCTAGAAAATCATAATTAAATATTATAAAATAATAGAAATATTAAAAATTGTAGTATAAATGTTATAATATGTTAGAAAATGTTAGAAAATCATAATAGTTAGAAAATATTTACAAAACATTAGAAATCATAGTAGAAATGTTAGAAAATGTTAGAAAACATTAAGATTAAAGTTAGAAAATGTTAAATTTTAAGTTTAAAGTTAGAAATGTTAGAAAATGTTAAATTTTAAGTTTAAAGTTGTAAATATTAGGAATTTCTCTCTCACACATGTACACGCATTTTTAGTAAATATTAAAGTTAGTTATTTGTTTTAAGTAATTTTTAGTTTGTAAAAATCTTAGAAAATTGTAGTTAAATTTTTTAAAATGATCTAGCAGTATGTTAGAAAACATTAAAAAATTGTAGTACAATAAGTTTCTAGGACCCTTATTCCTCTCTTACGACATATTAAGACACTTAGGATCCTTTAGGAATCTCAAGATCTTATAATACATATTAGGACATCTTACTTGACACATAGGACCCCTTAGGATGCATACAACTCATTATTATATCTTAAAATGTCCTAGAACACATTAGTCTATCTTAGCTTTTGTTAATACATATGTGAACCCATCATTTCCCGCAAGAACCCTTAAGACATACTAGTATCAATTAATGTAACCTAAGATCCCTTAGACCACTTATCACATCTACGACCCATTAACATTGTTGGACCATTATACATCCCTTACGACATTTTAAGACATATATGACCCATTCAGATCATCAAGACCCATTAACATATCTTAGGTTGTCTTAGGACACATTTATGTACATCTTAGATTCAATTAATATCATACAAGGATCCACTAATGAAATGTAGGACCCCTTAGGACTTCTTATGTTACCCAGGACCCCTTAAGACACTCTACCTGACCCTTATCCATCCCTTACATTATCTTAAGACACATCTAGAACACATTGTTACCCACGACCCCTTAAGATAGTCTAGGACCACTTATATTGCACCTACAACCCATTAACATTCTAGGACTCTTATCTGGATCCCTTATGAAATCTTAAAACAAATATGTAACCTTAGGACCCCTGAGACCCATTAAAGAATCTTAGGATGTCCTAGGACTGGAGTTAGACCACTTATCACATCTATGACCCATTAATATTATTGGACCATTATACATCCCTTACAATAATTTAAGACATATATGACCTATTCGGATCTTGAAGACCCATTATACATACGAGGATCCACTAATGTAACCTAGGACCCCTTAGGATCTTTTATGTTGCCCCTGACCCCTTAAGACACTCTACCTGATCCTTATCCATCCCTTACATTATCTTAAGACACGTCTAGGACTCACTGTTACCCATGACCCCTTAAGATAGTCTAGGACCACTTATATTGCACCTACGACCCATTAACATTCTAGGAATCTTATTTGGATCCCTTATGAAATCTTAGAACAAATATGAAACCTTAGGACCCCCAAGACCCATTAAAGAATCTTAGGATGTCCTAGGACCACTTAGACCACTTATCACATCTATGGCCCATTAATATTATTGGACCATTATACATCCCTTACGATATTTTAAGACATATATGACCTATTTAGATCCTGAAGACCCATTATACATACGAGGATCCACTAATGTAACCTAGGACCCCTTAGGACCTTTTATGTTACCCATGACCCCTTAAGACACTCCATGACTCTTATCTATACCTTAGGACCTCTTATGTTACCCACGACCCCTTAAGACAATCAAGGACCACTTATGTTACCCACGACCCCTTAATACACTCTAGGTCATATTAGGTCCTAATAGGTCACATTATGTCATATTAGGAAATAAGGTATGTCTAAGTTGTTTCTCTACTTAAAGACCTAACTAGACCTGTTAGGACCAACTAGACCTAACTAGAACCTATTATGACCAATTAGACAGGTATTAGGTCTTTAACCAACATTAGTCTGACCAATTAGATGTATTAGGACCTATTAGGTCCAAATAGACCTAACTAAACCTATCTAGACCTATTATGACCAATTAGACAAGTAACTAGACCAATTAGGACCTATTAGGACCAAAATTTATGACCTATTAGACTTAACTAGACCTAATTGTACCAAGACCAGTTAGGACTTATTAGGAACAAAATTTAGGACCCAATTATCTACCTAATTAGACCTAATTAGACCTATTAGGACTAATCAAAACCTATTAGGTCCAAATAGACCTAACTAAACCTATCTAGACAGGTAACTAGACCAATTAGGACCTATTAGGACCAAAATTTATGACCTATTAGACTTAACTAGACCTAATTGTACCAAGACCAATTAGGACCTATTAGGAACAAATTTTAGGACCCAATTATCTACCTAATTAGACCCAATTAGACCTATTAGGACTAATCAAAACCTATTAGGTCCAAATAGACCTAACTAAACCTATTTAGACCTATTATGACCAATTAGACAGGTAACTAGACCAATTAGGACCTATTAGGACCTATTAGACTTAACTAGACCTAACTGTACCAAGACAATTAATGACTTATTAGGAACAAAATTTAGGACCCAATTATCTACCTAATTAGACCCAATTAGACCTATTAGGACTAATTAGAACTAATTGTGACCAATTAGAACTAATTAGGATAGGTAATTTGACTCAATTAAAACCAATTATGACTTAATTAGAATCAATTAGAACCAATTAGGACTCTAGGACCACTTATGTTATCCACAACCCCTTAAGACAATCTAGGACCACTTATATTACCCACGACCCCTTAAGACACTCTATGATTCTTATCTATACGTTAGGACAGGTAATTAGACTCAATTAGAACCTAATAAGACCTCTTATGTTATCTATGACCCCTTAAGACCTAATAAGACCTCTTATGTTATCTACAACCCCTTAAGACCTAATTAGTACATCTTAGGACCCTTAAGACCTAATAAGACCACTTATGTTATCCATGACCCCTTAAGACAGTCTAGGACCACTTATATTAACCATGACCCCTTAAGACACTCTATGAATCTTATCTATACATTAGGACAGGTAATTAGACTCAATTAAAACCTAATAAGACCTCTTATATTATCTACGACCCCTTAAGACCTAATAAGACCTCTTATGTTACCCACGACCCCTTAAGACCTAATAAGACCTCTTATGTTATCTACAACCCCTTAAGACTTAATTAGTACATCTTAGGACCCTTAAGACCTAATAAGAGCACTTATGTTACCCATGACCCATTGATGTACATGTTAGGTTTCATTAATACATACTAGGATGTCTTATGAACCATTGATGTCTTATCTATACCTTAGGACCTCTTATGTTACCCATGACCCCTTAAGACCTAATAAGACCTCTTATGTTATCGACGACCCCTTAAGACCTAATTAGTACATCTTAGGACCCTTAAGACCTAATAAGACCACTTACGTGACCTAATAAGACCTATAATTCTATATATTTAGATATTTATTTTCATTTTACATGCAGTTATAACATGTAATCAAGTACTTAATTATTAACACTTAGCTTTCACATGTGATGTATCTAGATGGCCACTCAGGGTGCACCTCAGACTCTTGATATGCATACTATTTTTCATATGGCTGATATGAAGATAGCTTGACTTAGACAGTCTATCAGTAGGTCTGCAGGGGATGGTATATACAGAGATATGTGTGCTACTATATTGAGTAGTTTGGAGACTATGACTAGTAGATTGAGGTCTCACTTGTTCTTCATGCCTCAGGTAGTTGAGGCCATTTTTTGAGAGTTGAGGGAGGAGGTCTCAGGTGATGTTTCCTTGGCAACGGTTCAAAGCCTCATCTCCAAGGAAACCATCAAACAAGAGGTTATCCCAGGGTCTATGCAAGATCATGAGGGGCCAAAAAGTGGCGATGTGAAAAATATTCACTTTTCACTTGTCCAAAAGTGCATGAAAGCACTTGTTGACTTTTTAGTAGGCCTAGGTGTCAGTACACCCGGGCAAAGCTGCCACCAAAGCACATACCTAATTGAGTACCTGATATTTTTGGGTACCCGATAACTGTGGCATATATCCGACACCCGCGAACCCTATTCTTCATTTCCTAGCACGATTTCTTCAAGTTTCTAACCTTTTTCTGATACCCGATATATTTTTGGATACCTGATATTAGAAACCCCAAATTCGACTCCGAGCATATTCGGTAAGTACTTAATTGCATATTTTTGTTAATTTATTTCATTTTCATTATAAATGTAGCATTTTTTTTAAAATAGGGTTTTGTATTTATATTTGTAATAATATTTGAAACTTAGATTTGTTTTTTATTTAATCGGGCATGGCTGACAACAATGAAGAAAATAACCCTCCAAATAACAATCCCGAAAACAATCCCCCATATCTAAACCCTAAATCTTTACAAGATTTGATAGAAGAAAATTTGAACTCAATACAAGGTTTCCAAAACACGTATCAAAATATACCTACATTAGGTCCCATGCTTGCCACACTAAATACAATTGTTGGAAATATTGACACACTCACGCAGCAACATAATGTTGCTCTTCATTGGCATGATGATATGCACGCCCAATTTGATGATGGGCTTGACCATGATGGGATTGCAGCCCTTAATATAATTAAGGAAGATATAGCCACCCTTTTTGTCGATCATAAAATCGGAATACCAGTTGACCCCAAAAAGCCCAAATTATCAATAAAATGGTGCACAAATGAAGCAATGCACACAAAATTTTGGGATCGCTGGTGGATGGTTTTTGATAAACCACCACATAGCAATTCAGAGGTCCCATTTTATTTCCTTAAAAAATTGTATGCTGATTTTGTGCTTGGTCACCATGTTGATTATTGGGGTATGAGGCCCAACATGGGCGTAGGCAGAGGAGCTCCTCAGACTAGGCCATCTTCCCAGTGCCGAAAGGCCACTACCTTTGTCCCCCCCACTGATGTCACACCCCCTCCTCTAGTGCAGCATCCCGATATCATTTATGAGGCTTCTGAACTGACTATTAGGGCCATTCATTTACTGAGTGATTAGTTGATCACACATACTAGGTCAGTATTGCCTCCTATGGATGCTGCTGGCACATCGACATCTCATTGGAGTTCACATGTATGCGAGCCCCATATGTGCATTATGTGCAGGCATATGTGCCTCGGACCGCTTATTGATTCTAATATATATCAGTTTCATGATATTAATGAGGGAGATATAGGAGAGGCTGTTGCAGAGGCTGCAACACCTCATGGAGCATCTACATCTCATGAGAGTGCTCAGGAGGTGCACGTAGAGCAATTGACTCCTTTTGATACGGTAAGAGTAAACATTATAAATAAATTTGTCACATGACTTATTTAATTTAAAAATAATTTATTTATTTAGATTAGTTTTAATGATTGCATGCACTTATGTATATATATTTTTTCCATTTATGTTCAGTCGATGACATAGGAGGAGGTGAGATAGGTGGATGAGTCCACACTTTCGGCCATTTCATTTGGTCTTGATGACTATACGGTATATTATAAATTATGTACCCATTAGTTTTTTTTATATCATTTGGTGTACATGCTTAAATCTCTATCAATTAGAGCAATAAAATTCATACATTTACTAATATATATTGTCATCTTATTGTGTTCTTGCAGGCTACAGCCGACATCAGTGGGGGGCATGAGGGGGTTCCTTCATTAGGTGTCGACAAAGGAAAGGTAGTTAATTGTTTAAGATTAATTGTGCATGCATATGTATGCCACTTGTGTGTAGTAATAAATATTTTACTTGCACTTTATTGTATAGGGTGTGGCTATTGATGATTTCCCGACACCGGTTCGGCGGTGTAGGGTTACAGGCATCTCGATTTGGAGTGATAGCCTGATTGTACGTATACTTTTACATATTGTTATTTGTATTTTGTAACTAGGGTTGCTATGATGAAGTACATTGATATATAATTGACAATCTTTTTACTCTCATAGGTTACTCCGACTATGAGGGAGGTCCCACAAGAATCTTTTATTTCTTTGTTGACCCAGCCCACTATTCCAGAGGAGGGATCACCAGATGTAAGTTTTAATTTTAGTTCAATCAATTTGTAATTTTATTATGCTATCATCCTATTTTGTAGATTTATTACTCTATGTTGCACCAGTCTACTAATCTCATTATTGCAAATATATATTTATAGGTTAGAGTTGGTATTGTTGGCATGGTCCCTTCGCTACCCAGGACTTATGCTAGGACACCTAATCGTGGTAGGTGATCGAGAGACTAGGTACAAATTTATTTATATTCGGTTATAATTTTAATTAAATTAGTGTTTGAAAATTATGAATTATATATATATATATATGTACAAATCATATAAAGTAAGCAATCTAACTTTGGTTTGAACTCATTTTTTATGCAGGATCAATCAAAGCCCAACACTCCTTCAAAGAGGCTACATTTTGATGATCCCCCTACAGCATAGGATGCAGTTTTAGTTTTGTGGTCATTTAGAGATGACACTTGGCACATTTTGAGATGGCATATATGCCACATTGTACACCTTAAAACATTGATTTTGTAGACATTTTGAAATGGCATGTGCCATATTTGTATATGGACATACTTTTGATACATTTGATACATATATAGAACATATTCATTTATATGTTATATTTGCGTCATCTTTTGTATATACATATTTATTATTCATGTTTATGGAATTGAATGGTGAAGTTATATCTTGACTATGATTATCATTATGATTTAAATTATATCTTGTTGAAGTTACATTTGTTTTTCTTTACTCTGGAATAGCCTGTTCATGGAGCTTATTATGTTTGAGGTTTAACTTCTTGTTGGTGAACAGATTTGTCTTCGAAAGAAACACTTACAAAATGACCCTTAAAGCCCAAATAAAAAGACTCAACCAACACCAACAGTTGGGTCACTTCACTATTGAGAAGCGTAAGTGGCCTTTGAATTATCCGGGTACAGCTCCTCGTGCAGGATTTACAATGAATCAACTAAACTATAAATGATAATGCTTTTAACCTAAAAACAATAAAGTCTTACAAACATCTATTCATAAACACGAGATAGATGCAAAGGGACTAATTTACTAAAAAGAAAAGGACAGTAAACGCTACAAATTTCATTTGCCTAAACAATGCATTACAGAAAGAAACTAAGAGAGAAAGATGAATGGTTCTTTCCAAATACATGAAAAACTATAGCATAAAGTCCACAGATGATTGATGATCAGACGTAACAGATATGCATTCAAAAGAAACCAATATCATTCAAAGATGAATATCAATCTGAAAGTGAGCATCTAAAATCAAAGTTTTAATATGCTAACATATCCTTCTTTAAACATAACAAAACAACAAAGATTCTGATGTTCCTGTACATTAATCATTATCTAAAAATAAAATCCCTCTTTCCCTGCATTACAATAAAAATCCTAATCTATCCCTTCTCTGGCACAAAGTCTCTCGGGTCAGGCGGAATCCGGAACCCCCAAAATCTCCTCTACGAGCCTTACTTATTTTCCCCTTTCGATTAGTTTCTTTCCTATTATAATAACTAATTCTTGAGGATGTGTCTATCCACATCTTCTTTCTCGAATAAATTAAAGTATCCCTTTGTGATTGCCTTAGTAATATTTTGTTATGAAAGTCCATGTTACTTGGTGCTCTACATCTTTCAAAATGGATCTATTCCTATAGAATAGTGCCATCTGGATCTTATTGCAACACAAGTGTTAATGCCTCTATGTTTTGATTGGACGCTTGGTTCTATAACTAGAGCATGTCATTTCTAGCTCTCCACAAACATACCGCTTCATGCAAGTGACACCAAGAAATATTTTGTCGAAGCCATCATACATATGTATTTTGGGATTCAATTGTGAGCACGTCCTCCTCAATTTTCCCACCCTGTGAACCTGAAGCCAACATCTCTGATTCATGACTGATGTCAACACAAAGAACTACATTATCATGCGTCATGAAGGCATCATCAGCTTAGTATTGAAAATCACTCTTAAGTTTCCCACTGATATAGTCCCAGACCTCTATGAATCCAACAACCGAACATGAAACAAGGCTATGTCCATCAAGGAAGATGTCGGGTCCTCCTTGACATTTGGTGTTGGGGCATTCTTAGGAAATGATAATGTCTTAATATTGAAATTGCGTTATAGATTATCATGTTCTCAAATGCCAATACTATCGATGTGCAAAACCAATTCTCATTGTCATCGACCAGTCTAACTTGACAAAGCTTTGGAAACTTCATTTTTGGATACCTTTTACTAGTTCTACTACTCCTATCTGCAATTCCATATGTCGTGCTCTACTTGTGAGCATTCTGTTGAATAGTTTACATATATTGTCTATGCTTCCAAGTCACAATTTTTATGGGACTCGATAGCTAAAATTATAACTGACCCCAAGGATGATGGCATGTCCTTGGATAGATAGTGGCATTGATAGCCTCTCCAACAATTTCAGTCTACCTTCATTACCATACCAAATAGGACAATGTCTGCTCAGAAAAATTTCTACTTAATCCACGAGCCCCGAAAGATTGCTGTCCAATCGTGCTTAGTGCACCTTGGGGTCACTTGGGTTGAGCGTGGTCGCGAGCATTTCGGTGACTTTGTGTGCAGAACGGGGTTGTCATTGGCATTTACTTGGCCAACCAAAGCTGATGGAGTAGACAGTTCGATGCCAAGTCAAACAGTTTGAAAGATACGCTACTAAGCCACTTTCAACTAACCCTGACTGCAAGTTTTGGCATCGATTGAGATTGCCTTGCCAAATGTAAATGAAGTCGAATCACCCAAAGCTGAGAGAGGTTATTGTAGACCTCAAAAACATGATCCCATAGCACCTAATAGTTTATTGATAGCTCTCATGAGGTCTGAGATATGAGCCCCAGAAGATCGTGGCCCAATCATGCTTAGTGCACCTTGGGGTCACTTGGGTCGAGCGCGGTCGCAAGCGTTCCAGTGACTTTGTGGGCAGAATGGGGTTTTCACTGGTGTTTACCCAGCCAACCAGAGCAAATGGAGCAGACGATTCAATGCCAGGTTAGACAGTTTGAAAGATACGCTGCTGAGCCACTTTCAACTGACCTTGACTACAAGTTTTGGCATCGACTGAGATCACCTTGCCAAATGTAAATGAAATCGAATCGCCCAAAACTGAGAGAGTTTATTATAGACCTCAAAAACATGATCCTGTAACACCTAACAGTTTGTCAATACCTCTCATGAGGTCCAAGATACAAGCCCCAGAAGATCGCTGCCCAATCATGCTTTGTGCACCTTGGGGTCACTTGGGTCGAGTGTGGTTGCGAGCATTCCGGTGACTCTGTGGGCAGAATGAGGTTGTCATTAGCATTTACCTGGCCAACTAGAACCGATGGAGTAGATGGTTTGATGCCAAGTCAGATGGTATGAAAGATACGCTACTGAGCCACTTTCAACTAACTCTCACTGCAAGTTTTGGCATCGACTGAGATCGCATTGCCAAATGCAAACGATGTCGAATCGCCCAAAACTGACAGAGGTTATTATAGACCTTGAAAACAAGATCTTGTAGCACCTGATAGTTTTTTGATACCTCTCACGAGGTCCAAGATACGAGCCCCAGAAGATCACTGCCCAATCATGCTTAGTGCACCTTGGGGTCACTTGGGTCGAGCGTGGTCGCGAGTGTTTCGATGACTCTATGGGTAGAATGGGGTTGTCACTAGCATTTACCTAGCCAACTAGAGCTGATGGAGAAAATGGTTTGATGCCAGGTCAGATGGTTTGAAAGATACGCTACTGAGCCACTTTCAACTGACCCTGACTGCAAGTTTTGGCATCGACTGAGATCACCTTGCCAAATGCAAACGAAGTCGAATCGCCCAAAGCTGAGAGAGGTTATTGTAGACCTCGAAAAAATAATCCTGTAGCACCTAATAGTTTGTTGATAGCTCTCACAAGGTCCAAGATACGAGTCCCAGAATATCACTGCCTAATCGTGCTAAGTGCACCTTGGGGTCACTTGGGTCGAGTGTGGTCACGAGCATTCCGGTGACTCTATTGGTAGAATGAGGTTGTCACTAGCATTTACCCAGCCAACCAAAGCCAATGGATTAGATGATTCAATTCCAAGTTAGATAGTTTGAAAGATACGATGTTGAGCCACTTTCAACTGACCCTCACTACAAGTTTTGGCATCGATTAAGATCGCCTTGCCAAATGCAAATGAAGTCGAATCACCCAAAACTGAGAGAGGTTATTGTAGACCTCAAAAACATGATCCTATAACACCTAATAGTTTGTTGATACCTCTCATAACGTCCAAGATACGAGCCCCAGAAGATCGCTGCCCAATCGTGCTAAGTGCACCTTGGGGTCACTTGGGTCGAGTGTGGTCGTGAGCGTTCCGGTGACTCTGTGGGCACAATGAGGTTGTCAATGGCATTTACCCAGCCAACCAGAGCCAATGGAGTAGATGATTTGATGCCAGGTTAGATGGTTTGAAAGATACGCTGCTGAGCCACTTTCAATTGACCCTGACTGCAAGTTTTGGCATCGACTAAGATCGCCTTCCCAAATGCAAACGAAGTCAAATTTCCCAAAGCTGAGAGAGGTTATTGTAGACCTCAAAAACATGATCTTGTAGCACCTAACAATTTTTTGATAGCTCTCATGAGGTTTGAGATACGAGCCCTAGAAGATCACAGCCCAATCATGCTTAGTGCACCTTGGGGTCACTTGGGTCGAGTGTGGTCGCGAGCATTTCATTGACTCTGTGGGTAGAATGGGGTTGTCACTGATGTTTACCTAGGCAACCAAAGTCGATGGAGTAGATGGTTCAATTCCAGGTCGGACGGTTTGAAAGATACGCTGCTGAGCCACTTTCAATTGACCTTGACTTCAAGTTTTGGCATCGATTGAGATCGCCTTGCCCAATGCAAAGGAGGTCGAATCGCCCAAAATTGAGAGAGGTTATTGTAGACCTCAAAAAAATGATCTCATAGCACCTGACAGTTTGTCGATATCTCTCACGAGGTCTGAGATAAGAGTCCCAGAAGATCGCTGCCCAATCATGATTAGTGCACCTTGTGGTCACTTGGGTCGAGTGTGGTCGCGAGCGTTCCGGTGACTCTGTGGGTAGAATGGGGTTGTCATTGGTGTTTACTAGGCCAACCAGAGTCGATGGAGTAGATGGTTCGATGCCAGGTCAGACGGTTTGAAAGATACATTGTTGAGCCACTTTCAACTGACCCTCACTGTAAGTTTTGGCATCGACTGAGATTGCCTTGCCAAATGCAAATGAAGTTGAATCACCCAAAATTGAGAGAGGTTATTGTAGACCTCAAAAACATGATCTTGTAACACCTAATAGTTTGTCGAGACCTCTCATGAGGTCCAAGATACGAGCCCCAGAAGATCACTTCCCAATCATGCTTAGTGCACCTTGGGGTCACTTGGGTCAAGCGTGGTCACGAGTGTTCCGGTGACTCTGTGGGTAGAATGGGGTTGTCACTAGCATTTACCCAGCCAACCAGAGCCAATGGAGTAGATGATTTGATGCCAGGTCAGATGGTTTGAAAGATACGTTGCTAAGCCACTTTCAATTGACCTTGACTGCAAGTTTTGGCATCGACTGAGATCGCCTTGCCAAATGCAAATGAAGTCAAATCGCCCAAAACTAAGAGAGATTATTGTAGACCTCAAAAACATGATCTTGTAACACCTAACAGTTTGTCAATACCTCTCACGAGGTCCAAGATATGAGCCCCAGAAGATCGCTGCCCAATCATGCTTAGTGCACCTTGGGGTCACTTGGGTCAAGCGTGGTCGCGAGCGTTCCGGTGACTCAGTGGGTAGAATGGGGTTGTCACTAGCATTTACCTAGCTAACTGAAGCTGAAGGAGTAGAATATTTGATGCCAGGTCAAACGGTTTGAAAGATACGCTGCTAAGCCACTTTCAACTGACCCTGACTGCAAGTGTTGGCATCGACTGAGATCGCCTTGCCAAATGCAAATGAAGTCGAATCACTCAAAACTAAGAGAGGTTATTGTAGACCTCAAAAATACAATCTTGTAGCACCTAATATTTTGTTGATAGCTCTCATGAGGTCTGAGATACGAGCCCCAGAAGATCGCTACCCAATCATGCTTAGTGCACCTTGGGGTCACTTGGGTCGAGCGTGGTCGTGAGCATTCCGATGACTTTGTGGGTAGAATGGGGTTGTCATTGGTGTTTACCTAGCCAACCAAAGCTAATGGAGTAGATGATTCGATGCCAAGTCATATGGTTTGAAAGATACGCTACTGAGCCACTTTCAACTGACCCTGACTGCAAGTTTTGGCATCGACTGAGATCGCCTTACCAAATGCAAAGGAAGTCAAATCACCCAAAATTGAGAGAGGTTATTGTAGACCTCAAAAACATGATCCTCTAACACTTGGTAGTTTTTTGATAGCTCTCACGAGGTCCAAGATATGAGCCCTAGAAGATTGCTACCCAATCATGCTTAGTGCACCTTGGGGTCACTTGGGTCGAGTGTGGTCGCGAGCATTCTGGTGACTCTATGGCAGAACAGGGTTGTCATTGGTGTTTACCCAGCCAACTAGAGCCGATGGAGTAGATGGTTCGATGCCAGGTTAGACAGTTTGAAAGATGCGTTGCTGAGCCACTTTTAACTGACCCTCACAACAAGTTTTAAGTCGAATCGCCCAAAATTGAGAGAGGTTATTATAGACCTCAAAAATATGATCCTGTAACACCTAATAGTTTATCAATAGCTCTCACGAGGTCCAAGATATGAGCCCCAGAAGATCACTGCCCAATCGTGCTTAGTGCACCTTGGGGTCACTTGGGTCGAGTGTGGTCGCGAGCGTTCCGGTGACTCTGTGGGTAGAACGGGGTTGTCATTGGCATTTACCCATCCAACTGGAGCTGATGGAGTAGATGGTTCGATGCCAGGTCGGACGGTTTGAAAGATACGTTGCTGAGCCACTTTCAACTGACCCTCACTACAAGTTTTGGCATCGACTGAGATCGCCTTGCCAAATGCAAATGAAGTCGAATCGCCCAAAACTGAGAGAGGTTATTGTAGACTTCAAAAACATGATCCTGTAGCACCTGACAATTTGTCAATATCTCTCACGAGGTCTGAGATATGAGCCACTTTCAACTGACTGTTAGTGGTATGTTTGAAATTTGAACTGTGAAATTAATCATGATTAAGCTTGTTAAATTTGAACTGTGGAGCTTATTATGTTTGAGGTTTAACTTTTATAGATTTTTTGAAATGATAAAAAATAATATCCTTAAAGCATTACAAACAACAATCAAACATGTAAGAATTCAAACCATGCAAATGACATAAGTATATGACATGTAATATCTCTTCTTGGCACTATTGGCCACCCATACATGATTTTGGTCATAAGTCCTTATGAAGAGTTTAAGGACATTTAACTTTTAAATCAAATTGATTGTTACAAATTGCCATTATAGGCTTCAAAAGATCTCAATTAACCATTAAGGATCCTTTTGTCCTTCTATCTCTGATTTGATCCATGGTGACCGTAGGCGTCTTCATAGGTGCTCCTGCACAAGTTACATTCCACATACAAAACCAAGTTTATTGACTCAAAATACAATCTAAGAAAGGTCAAATTAATGTATTGAAATTAAGCTTAACGAACTTAGAAAACAATGCACTAAGTTAACTTATTACCTAGTCAAGTGTTCCTGAAGGGTCATCTCTTTGCTTCAAGGTCTCCAATAGTGCTTCGTGATCAGCAGTAGTAATAGTCCAAAGTTCTTTTGTCTTTGGTCTTCCATGATGCTTTGACAACTTGACATTTGTTGCTATAGCAAGGTGTGAATACATCAGAATAGTTTTGTGCTTCTCATAGTCTTCAAATGCGGGAACTCCATTCTTTCTAATCATGTATGTTCACAACCATGTTCCCGCAACAACAACTGAACCAGTAGGATATGTGAACCCATCACCATCTATCATCGATTGTACAAGCTTCTGTTTACCTTGTACACAACGTGGTAACCAATAATCTGACCTCTCATCATTCCCATGTGGTGCAACCAATGCAAAAACATCTCTTGGCTTCAAAAGATCTGAAAGATGGTCATAGTCAACTGAAGTGTCCATGTCATCATTTCTTATAGAGAGTGTCAAAGATAAAGGAGTCAAATACTATGGAACCCATGTATCCACCCACTCACTTGACTCACAATGATCCCAATCATACTGAAAACACATGGGGCAAAACCAAGCCAACTCTTGTGTCCAAATGGTCCATGTACTACTATTGGAGCTTCGGAATGAATGCATTTTTGAAGAGTCTTTCACTATTTGACAATCCAATCTATCTCTTATAGTTCCCTCCTCAACAAACCAAAAGAATCTATGCACTGTAGAATCAAGAGTCCCCCCTGTGAAAATGCTAAAGTACACCAATCAACAATAGAATGAGCATCAAGAAGTACAACACCTAAAATCCTCAATTGCTCCTTAACTAGAGATCTCTTCACACACGCACCTGCTCCGTCATGCTCCCCTTTCCCATGCCCTGACTCAAAAAAACTCCAAATATGAGGTACACCTCTCTCCACATGAATTCTACACAACCAATAAAACATTCTGGCATTCTTAAATTGACTAGTGCAATTATCCGACCAAATGAGATGCCTATCCATAGCAATACCATTTTCCTACAAGAAGTCAAAATAGTTCTGGAAACAATGTTGAACAAACTCATGAGAGTGAGACCAGTCGTCGCTCATATAAAAATGGTACTCTCTGATTATCTTTTGCTCATCTTTTGTGCTATCAGGGGAATGTCTATATGTGATGTGTACAAAAATAGCAACCTAAATCAAATTGTAATATTGAGCTTGAGTCTCATTTTGGGGCTGCAATGTATAGTTCTCCGCAAAGTCTACAACGGATATAATAGTTCCAATGGGGAAAGTGTCCTTACATGTCCTGAATTGTTGATCCAACCATTGAACCTATGACTATGCCTTGCATACTTGTAAAAAAGATTTGTCTTGAAATTTAAGATAAAATCAGCAACATTGTATTCATTTGCAACTAACTCACATCTAGAGCCTTCACCTCCACTCTTCAATGTATATTTCACTGTTTCATATACCTTTTCTTGGACGAGTGTCTTTCCAAAATTGTGTTCCAAACCCTCATGAAAACATGTTCTAAACTTGGACAAGCCACCACATTCTGAGCACTTGGCATTTAAGGAGTCTTTTTTATAAAATAAACAACCATCATCTCTTTGACATAAAAATTGATCTAGCAAGTCTCTTGATGATTTGGGAAGACCACTTGCACCACAATCCTCTAGCATTTCATTAGTATACAAAGTAGAATGAATGGACCGTAATAATTCATGATGCATTGAAAACTCAACATGATATTTGCAACAACATGTATTTCGAATCTTAAGGGGTACACAATAAAATGGCTTCATGGATTCAAAAGACCTTTGTGATATTTTCAATGTTGGATGTGTCTCACAAAATTTTTTATACAACATTGTTTGACTTACCTCCACATAATGTTTAGGATGTGGAGTGCGGTCTTGATTGCCAACTCTCAACTTCAAGAAATCCTTCACATTTGGTGACACTCTTGAATTAGCATCCCAAAATTGTCGAATTTCATCCTTGACAACATCTATTAGCTTCTTATCGAAATGTGGAAGTCTCCCACCATAAGCCCATGTATCAATTTGAAGGGGATCATCAAGTCCTTCTCTTCTTGCAAGTGCTCTACCCAAAGTTTTACGGTCTATATTGAAGTCAGCACAATTTTGTCTCATCAAACGAGCCTTTCTCAACTGATGACTTACTAAGGAGGTTGTAATAACCCTTTGAGCAACTCTCTTGTCTTTTTCTCTGCTAGTCTTCCCAATGCTACTGAGAGCATTGAAAAGATTCTTCACAACAATGGCATTTCTCTCCATTTTCTTGTTCACACGAATCTTCAATTTCACAAGCACAGGTCTCATCTTTTGCATCTTTAACAACTGCACAAAAATTTGACATTTCTCAACCAATGTCTTGTTTCAAAAAAATTGATCATAAAGTCTTGAAGCCCACAACCTAATGGTTCTATGTGACCTCTTTCCTTCCCAATTATTCATAGTGTTCTCCTCAATTTCAATTAACCATTTAGGTGTTCTTGAAAGCCCCAAATTTGAAGATTGATTATCTTTATTGCAAGGGACTTCATTTTGCATATAATTTGGAGATGTATAACATTCATGTGGTTCTTGTGCAACATTTTCATTCCCAAAGTCTACATTTTCAATCTCCATCTGTGCATTTTCAAATTAAACATCCTCTTCACTTACAACTACATTTACGCGGTCACCTTGATTAATGTTTAACATACCTTCTCTCCTTATTCGATGATTTTCCTTATCTTTTTCCCTATATGCCTGAATTTCATCATCTGTCAGCTTCCTCTTGCGTTTAGCCTTTCGACGATTGGTGCTTCCCATGGTGAGACCACAAGTCGACAAAAATCAAACAATGGGCCCCAAATCACGTTTTTTGTTTTGCAACGCGTGAAAAAAGTATAAAATCCCGTGATTATCTTCTTTATGGGGATAGGGAATATTTTGGTCAAATATTGCCTGGGAAAAATTGGGTACCCGATATTCTCCTGCCAATGAAAAATTGGTGGGAGCAAATGAAAACAATTGAACTTTTACATATATTTATGTATATAATATATCCATAAAAAAGAGGCATATGATATATATAATGTATATTATATATGTACTAATGTATTATAATAGACTAATGTATTATATATATTAATGTATTAAATATACTAATATATAATATATTATATATATACTAATGTATAATATATACCAACATGTATATATATATATATATACACACACACACACTAATGTATACTAATATATTATATATAATATTACAAATTAAGGAGAAACTCTTGCAGAAATATGGAAATTATAATCTTCCTCCTAGAGCATACATTAATGAAGTTCTTCGTGCCTTAGCAGAGGAAGCCTGCTAGATTGTTCAAGCTTACGGTACTACATATAGAAATGCGGTATGTATTTTTGGCCTGAATTTTTTTCTTGTTTCTTTTAGGTCTTTAAAGGTCGTCTGTTAAATCTTTGTATTAAATGTGCCTTTTATAGGTGTCGTAAACCCTAGCTACGCAGATATGGAAGCTTTGCAGAATAGTTCACTGGAGGTAGAGAGAGACTCTCTAGGGGTCCATTGGAATGCTCAAGTGTGTCTTAAGTGGTCCTAGGATCCTAATACCGCTTAAGACACACTTGAGCATTCTAATGTGTCAAAAGGGGTTTTGGGGACTCCCTAGGGGTACTAGTACACCTTATCATGCATTAGGACACCTAGAGAGTCCCCATGAACCCTTAAGACACATTGGAATGCTCAAGTGTGTCTTAAGGGGCTGTAGGACCCCTTCGGACACACTTCAGCATTCTAATGCGTCAAAAGGTGTCATGGAGACTCCCTAAGGGTCATAGTATGCCTTATCATACCTTAGGACCCCTAGAGAGTCCCCATGATCACTTCAGACTTATTGGAACACTCAAGTGTGTCTTAAGGGGTCGTAGGACCCCTTAAGACACACTTGAGCATTCTAATGTGTCAAAAGGGGTCATGGGGACTCCCTAGGGGTCCTAGTACACCTTATCTGACACATTAGAATGCTCAAGTGTGTCTTAAGGGGTATTAGAACCCCTTAAGACACACTTGAGCATTTGCATGTGTCAAAAGGGGTCATGGGGACTCCCTAGGTGTCCTTGTATGCCTTATCATGCTCTAGGATGCCTAGGGAGTCCCCATGACCCCTTTTGACACATTAGAATGCTCAAGTGTGTCTTATGGGGTCCTAATACCCCTTAAGACACACTTGAGCATTCTAATATGTCAAAAAGGGTCATGGGGACTCCTTAGGGGTCCTAGTACTCCTTATCACGCATTAGGACACCTAGGGAGTTCCCATGACCCCTTTTGGCACATTGGAAAGCTCTAGTGTGTCTTAAGGGGTCGTAGGACCCCTTAAGACACATTGGAGCATTTCAATGTGTCAAAAGGGGTCATCGGGACTCCCTAGGGTTCTTAGTATGTCGTATCACGTGTTACGACCCCTAGGGAGTCTCGATGACCCCTTTTGAAACATTGGAATGCTCAAGTGTGTCTTAAGGGGTCGTAGGACCCCTTAAGACACACTTGACCATTCCAATGTGTCGAAAGGAGTCATGGGGACTCCTTGGGTGTCCTAATGCGCATTAGGACACTTAGGGAGTCCCCATGACCCCTTTTGATGCATTGGAATGCTCAAGTGTGTCTTAAGGGATCTTTTTGACACATTGGAATGCTCAAGTGTGTCTTAAGGGGTCCTAAGACCACTTAAGACACACTTGAGCATTCCAATGCGTCAAAAGGGGTCATGGGAACTCCCTAGGGATCCTAGTATGCCTTATCACGTATTAGGACATGTAGGGAGTTCCCATCACCCCTTTTGACACATTAGAATGCTCAAGTGTGTCTTAAGGGGTCCTAGTACACCTTATCTGACGTCGAGACTCTCTAGGGTAGGACCCCTTAAGACACACTAGAGCATTCCAATGTGTCAAAAGGGGTCATCGAGACTCTCTAGGGGTCCTAACGGGTGATAAGGGGTACTATGACCCCTAAAGAGTTTTGATGACCCCTCGTGACACATTGGAATGCTCAAGTGTGTCTTAAGGGGTCGTAGGACCCCTTAAGACACACTTGAGCATTTTAATGTGTCAAAAAGGGTCATGGGGACTCCCCAGGTGTCCTAATGCACATTAGGACACCTAGGGAGTCTCCATGACCCCTTTTCATGCATTGGAATGCTCAAGTGTGTCTTAAGGGGTCCTAATACCCCTTAAGACACACTTGAGAATTCCAATGTGTCAAAAGGGGTCATGGGGGCTCCCTAGGGGTCCTAGTACACCTTATCATGTATTAGGACACGTAGGGAGTTCCCATGACCCCTTTTGACACATTAGAATGCTCAAATGTGTCTTAAGGGGTCATGGAGAATCTCTAAGGGTCCTAGGGTGTGGTAAGGCATACTAGGACCCCTAGGGAGTCCCCATGACCCATTTTGACACATTGGAATGCTCAAGTGTGTCTTAAGGGGTCATAGGACCCCTTAAGACACACTTGATCATTCCAATGTGTCAAAAGGGGTCATGAGGCCTCCCTATGGGTCCTAAGGCATGATAAGGCGTACTAGGACCCCTAGGGAGTCCCCATAACCCCTTAAGAGACATTGGAACACTTTAGTATTCCAGTGTGTCTTAAGGGGTCATGGGGACTCCCTAGGGGTCCTAACGTGTGATAAGGCATACTAGGACCCCTAGGGAGTCCCCATGACCATTTTTGACACATTGGAACACTTAAGTGTGTCTTAAGGGGTCCTAATATCCCTTAGGACACACTTGAGCATTCCAATGTGTCAAAAGGGGTCATGGGGACTCCCTAGGGGTCCTAAGAATACTAGGACCCCTAGAGAGTCCCCATGACCCCTTAAGACACATTGGAATGCTCAAGTGTGTCTTAAGGGGCCCTCTGACCTCTTAAGACACATTTGAAAATTTTAGTGTGTCTTAAGGGGTCATGGGGACTCTATACAGGTCCTTACGCATGATAAGGCTTACTAGGACCTCTAGGGAGTCCCCATGACCCCTTTTGACACATTGGAATGCTCAAGTGTGTCTTAAGGGGTCCTATGACCCCTTAAGACACACTTGAGCATTCTAATGTGTCTTAAGGGGTCATGGGGACTCCCTATGGGTCCTAACATGTGATAAGGCATACTAGGACCCCTGGGGAGTTCCCATGACCCCTTAAGACACATTGGAATGCTCAAGTGTGTCTTAAGGGGTCGTACGACCCCTTAAGACACACTTGAGCATTCCAATGTGTCTTAAGGGTTCATGGAGACTCTCTAGGGGTCCTAACATGTGATAAGGCGTATTAGGACCCCTTAAGACATACTTGAGCATTCCAATGTGTCAAAAAGGGTCCTGGGGACTCTTTAAGGGTCCTAAGACATGATAAGACATATTAAGACCCCTAGGGAGTCCCCATAACCCCTTTTGACACATTGGAATGCTCAAGTGTGTCTTAAGGGGTCCTATGACCCCTTAAGACACACTTGAGCATTCCAATGTGTCTTAAGGGGTACGACCCCTTAAGACACATTTGAGCATTCCAATGTGTCTTAAGGGTTCATGGAGACTCTCTAGGGGTCCTAACATGTGATAAGGTGTATTAGGACCCCTTAAGACATACTTGAGCATTCCAATGTGTCAAAAAGGGTCCTGGGGACTCTTTAAGGGTCCTAAGACATGATAAGGCATATTAGGACCCCTAGGGAGTCCCCATAACCCCTTTTGACACATTGGAATGCTCAAGTGTGTCTTAAGGGGTCCTATGACCCCTTAAGACACACTTGAGCATTCCAATGTGTCTTAAGGGGTCATGGGGACTCTCTAGGGGTCCTAACATGTGATAAGGTGTACCAGGACCCCTAGGGAGTCCCCATGACCCCTTAAGACATATTGGAATGCTTAAGTGTGTCTTAAGGGGTCGTACGACCCTTTAAGACACACTTGTGCATTCCAATGTGTCTTAAGGGTTTATGGAGACTCTCTAGGGGTCCTAACGTGTGATAAGACATATTAGGACCCCTTAAGATATTCTTGAGGATTCCAATATGTCAAAAGGGGTCCTGGGGACTCCTTAGAGGTCCTAAGGCATGATAAGGCGTATTAAGACCCTTAGGGAGTCCCCATAACCCCTTTTGACACATTGGAATGCTCAAGTGTGTTTTAAAAGGTCCTATGACCCCTTAAGACACACTTGAGCATTCCAATGTGTCTTAAGGGGTCATGGGGACTCTCTAGGGGTCCTAACACATGATAAGATGTACTAGGACCCCTAGGGAGTCCCCATGACCCCTTAAGACACATTGGAATGCTCAAGTGTGTCTTAAGGGGTCGTACGACCCCTTAAGACACACTTGAGCATTCCAATGTGTCTTAAGGGGTCATGGGGACTCCTTACGGGTCCTAACATGTGATAAGGTGTATTAGGACCCCTTAAGACATACTTGAGCATTCCAATGTGTCAAAAAGGGTCCTGGAGACTCGTTAGGGGTCGTAAGGCATGATAAGGCGTATTAAGACCCCTAGGGAGTCCCCATAACCCCTTTTAACACATTTGAATGCTCAAGTGTGTCTTAAGGGGTCCTAATACCCCTTAAAACACACTTGAGTATTCCAATGTGTCTTAAGGGGTCATGGGGACTCTGTAGGTGTCCTAAGGTGTGATAATGCATACTAGGACCTCTAGGGAGTCCCCATGACCCCTTTTGACACATTTGAATGCCCAAGTGTGTCTTAAGGGGTCCTACAACCCCTTAAGACACACTTGAGCATTCTAATGTGTCAAAAGGAGTCATAGGGACTCCCTAGGGGTCCTAGTACGCCTTATCATGCGTTAGGACCCCTAGAGAGTCCCCATGACCCCTTTTGACACATTAGAATGCTCAAGTGTGTCTTAAGGGGTATTAGGACCCCTTAAGACACACTTGAGTGTTCCAATGTGTCAAAAGAGGTCATGAGGACTCCCTAGGGGTCCTATTATGCCTTATCATGCGTTAAGACCCCTAGGGAGTCTCAATGACCCCTTTTGACACATTGGAATGCTCAAGTGTTTCTTAAGGGGTCCTAGGGGTCAAAAGGGGTCATTAGGACTCCTTAAGGGTCCTAGTATGCCTTATCACGCCTTAAGACCCCTAGGGAGTCCCCATGACCCCTTTTGATAAATTGGAATGCTCAAGTGTGTCTTAACATGTCCTAAGACCCCTTAAGACACACTTGAACATTACAATGTATCGAAAGGGGTCATAGGGACTCCCTACGAGTCTTAGTAAACCTTATCATGCGTTAGGACCTCTAGAGAGTCCCCATGACCCCTTTTGACACATTGGAACCCTCAAGTGTGTCCTAAGGGGTTATAGGACCCCTTAGGACACACTTGAGGGTTCCAATGTGTCAAAAGGGGTCATGGGGACTCTCTAGGGGTCCTAGTACACCTTATTACATGTTAAGACCCCTAGAGAGTCCCCATGACCACTTTTGATGTATTGGAATGCTCAAGTCTATCTTAATGGGTCGTAGGACCCCTTAAAATAGACTTGAGCATTCCAATGCATCAAAAGGGGTCATGGGGACTCCCTAGGGGTCCTAGTATGCCTTATCACACCTTAGGACTCCTAGGGATCATGGGGACTCCCTAGGGCTCCTAGTACGTCTTGTCATGCTCAAGTGTGTCTTAAGCAGTCCTCTAACATATCCTAATGCATTCTAAAGGGACATCATTCTATTGAAGTTGCATTTGAAACCCTAATGACCCCTTAACGGGCCTGCCAACCCTGATTAGACATGTGGTGTCCTGAGACCACCCCATGGACTCCTTTCGAGTTCTACTAGGCAAAAGTCATCCAAATTTGGTACGTAGGTCCTTTGACATGTCCTAATGCATTGCAAAGGGTTCCTGTTCCATCAAAGTTTCATTTGGAACCCTAATGACCCCTTAACAGGCCTTCCGATCCTGATTCGACATGTGGTGTCCCAAGAGCACCCCATGGACCCCTTTTGAGTTCTACTAGGCAAAAGTCTTGCAAATTTGGTACGTAGGTCCTTTGACATGTCGTAATGGATTCCAAAGGGTCACCATTCCATGGAAGTTTCATTTGGAACCCTAATGACTCCTTAACAGGCCTACCGACCCCGATTCGATATGTGGTGTCTCGAGAGCACCCCATGGACCCCTTTTGAGTTCTACTAGGCAAAAGTCATCCAAATTTGGTATGTAGGTCCTCTGATATGTCCTAATGTATTGCAAAGGGTCCCCATTCTATCAAAGTTGAATTTGGAACCCTAATAACCCTTTAACAGGCCTACCGACCCTGATTTAAAATGTGGTCTGCCGAGAGCACCCCATGGACCCCTTTTGAGTTCTACTAGGAAAAAGTCATCTAAATCATGGAATTAGGTCCTTTGACATTTCTTAATGTGTTCCAAAGGGTCACCATTCCATAAAAGTTGCATTTCAAACACTATTGACCCCTTAACATGCCTACTGGCCCCGTTTCGACATGTAGTCTCCCGAGATCACCCCATTAACCCCTTTTGAGTTCTACTAGGAAAAAGTCATCTAAATTTGGTAAATAGGTCCTATGACATGTTATAATGTGTTACAATGGGTCACTATTCCATCGAAGTTGTATTTCAAACCCTATTGACCCCTTAATAGGCCTAACGATCTTGTTTCGACATGTGGTCTCCCGAGAGCACCCCATGGACCCCTTACGAGATCTAGTAGGAAAAAGTCATCCAAATTTGGTATATAGGTCCTATGACATATCCTAATGTGTTCCAAAGGGTCACTATTCCATTGAAGTTTCATTTGGATGACACCTTAACAGGCCTACCGACCCCGATTTGACATGTGGTCTCCCGAGAGCACCCCATGGACCTCTTTCAAGTTCTACTAGGGAAACATCATCCAAATTTAGTACACAGGTCCTTTGACATGTGCTAATGCATTCCAAAGGGTCATTTTTCCATCAAAGTTGCATTTGGAACCCTAATGACCCCTTAACAGGCCTACTGACCTCGATTCGACATGAGGTCTCCCGAGAGCACCCCATGGACCCCTTTCGAGTTATACTAGGAAAAATTAGTCCAAATTTGGTACATAGATCCTATGACATGTCATAATGCATTCCAAATGGTCACCATTCCATCAAAGTTTCATTTGAAACCCTAATGACCCTTTAATAGGCTACCGACCCCATTTCGACATGTGGTCTCCCGAGAGCACCCCATAGACCACTTTCAAGTTATACTTGGAAAAAGCCATCCAAATTTGGTACATAGGTCCTCTAACATGTCCTAATGCATTCCAAAGGGTCACCATTCCATCGAAGTTTCATTTTGAACCCTAATGACCCCTTAATAGGCCTACCGACCCCAATTCGACATGAGGTCTTCCGAGAGCACCCCATGGACCCCTTTCAAGTTCTACTAGGGAAAAGTCATCCAAATTTTGTACATAGGTCCTATGATATGTCCTAATGTGTTCCAAAAGCTCACCATTCCATCAAAGTTTCATTTAGAACCCTAATGACCCCATAACAGGCATACCGACCCTGATTCGACATGAGGTCTCTCGAGAGCACCCCATGGACCCCTTTCGAGTTCTACTAGGAAAAAGTCATCCAAATTTGGTATGTAGGTCCTATGACATGTCCTAATACATTCCAAAGAGTCACTATTCCATCGAAGTTGCATTTAGAACCCTAATGACCCCTTAATAGGCCAATCCACCCCGATTCGACATGTGGTCTCCCGAGAGCACCCCATGGACCCCTTTCGAGTTCTACTAGGAAAAAGTCATCCAAATTTGGTATGTAGTTCCTATGACATGTTCTAATGCATTCCAAAGGGTCACTTTTCCATCGAAGTTGCATTTCTAACCCCAATGACCCCTTAACAGGCCTACCGACCCCGATTCAACATGAGGTCTCCCGAGAGCAACCCATGGACCCCTTTCGAGTTATTTTGGGAAATAGTCATATGAATCATGGAATTAGGTCCTCTTACATGTTCTAATGCATTCCAAAGGGTCATCATTCCATCAAAGTTTCATTTCAAACCCTAATGCACCCTTAACAGGACTACCAACCCTGATTCGACATGAGGTCTCTCGAGAGCACCACATGGACCCCTTTCGAGTTCTAATAGGAAAAAGTCATCTAAATTTGGTATGTAGGTCCTATGATATGTCCTAATGCATTCCAAAGGGTCACCATTCCATCAAAGTTTTATTTGGAACCCTAATGACCCCTTAATAGGCCTACCGACCCCATTTCGACATGTGGTCTCCCAAGAGCACACCATGGACCCCTTTTGAGTTTTACTAGGTAAAAGTCATCCAAATTTGGTACATAGGTCCTATGACATATCCTAATGTGTTCCAAAGGGTGACCGTTCTATCAAAGTTTCATTTGGAACCCTAATGACCTCTTAACAGGCAGGTACCGACCCCAATTCGACATGTGGTCTCCCGAGAGCACCCCATGGACTCCTTTTGAGTTCTACTAGGAAAAAGTTATCCAAATTTGGTATGTAGGTCATCTAATATGTCATAATGCATTCCAAAGGATCATCGTTCATCAAAATTTTCATTTGGAACCCCGATGACCCCTTAAGTCACCTATCGACCTTGAATCGCAGAATGGTCTCCCAAGAGCACCCCATGGACCCTTTTCGAGTTTGACTAATCAAAATTGATCTAAATTATGGAGTTAGGTCCTCTGACATGTCCTAATACATTCCAAATGGTCACCGTGCATCAAAGGTTGTCTCACAAGCCCTAATGACCCCTTAAGACGCCTAGCGACACTGATTGGACATGTGGTCTCCTGAGAGCACCCCATGGACCCTTTTCGAGTTGGACTAGGAAAAAGTCATTAAAATTTGGTACATTGGTACTCGGACATGCCCTATTGCCTTCCAAATGATTACTGTACATCCAAAGTTGCCTCACAAACCCTAATTACCCCTTAAGATGTCTAGCGACCCCGATTCGACCTATTGTCTCATGAGAGGATCTGTTATAACTTAAATTAAATATTAAAATAATATATAAAATACTTGAAAAAATATAATATTTAATAGACTAAATATATAATATATATATTATAAGATATATTAGATATTACATTTAATATATATTATCAAATATACAATATATTAATGTCCTATTCCTTTTATATATTAAATATATTAGACATTATATTATATTTTATTATATTATATAAACAACAATATTTAATAAATAATTTATAATATATACATATATATATTATGTAACATTTATATTATAATATAAAAATATTGCATTTAATATAAATCTGAACAGACTATATACTTAGGCCGTTTAAATTGATATTATCAAATATATAATATAAATAAATAATATATATACTATATACTATATAATATAAAATATAAAACATAAAATATAAAACCTAAATATAAAATATATAAATTATTCATTGTCAGGGTGAAAGAAAAAAATATCAAAATTAAAGGAAAATAAAAAAAGAGTGGGAGGGGGAAATTTTTCAAATTTGAAATTAAAGCAAAATCAGGTAATAGCTTTGGAAACCAAAGCTCCATGGTCAATGCTGAAGGTGAGCAAAAAATGTGTTTTTTCTCTATTTTTCTTATGTCAACACTTCGACCATTAGGTTGACGACTTTTTTTCCACCCGATTTCGATAAAACAAAAAGGGTTTCTTCAGATGATTGTCAGCTTTCCATCGATATAAGTGCTATCAGATTTTGAATTCATTAAGTATTTATTAGTTATTTTCTAGTTCACTTACGTCTAAAGCCCTGATTGACATACTAATGGAAAAATAGCTATAACTTTCAAACCGTATAACATTTTTGAAATCCAAAAGATGCGTCACATTCTATGCTTCATTTAGTATAAGAAAAAATTAAAAAAAATTGAATTATGATAAGTTTTCAATGAGTTAAGGTGGTCAGACATGAGAGTTTTTAAATTCTGAAAGCGCTGTAGCAAAAAAATCATAATTAATTATCTGTTTGGAATAAAAATACCAAAAAATATGCGTCACATCCGGGCATGAGTCAACTACTTATATATAGAATATTATAAAAAAATATTATCATTTTCTTTTGATTAGGGTGGTCAAACATACACGTACTTCTTATTTTTTTGCTGAAATGTTTGTAGTGCTGCATTGAAATCTATACTTTTTACCAATCATATTAATTTTTTTTCAGAAAAGGCTTAGTATTTTAGAAACTACATTCAATTTCCTACAAATTATATTCTTACAACTTTTTGATATTAGGTTGATAACTAGTTCATTTTTTCACGCCAAGTTGACTAATCCTAATTGTCTAATTTTTCATTGCCACTTAAGGGCATAGTTTGACCCCTCATGATCCTGCACATACTCGGGGACTCTCTAGGTGCCCTGATGCATGATAAGGTGTACTAGTACCCCTAGGGAGTCCCTAGAACCCTTTTTCACAGATTAGAATGCTCAAGTGTGTCTTAAGTGGTATTAGAATCCCTTAAGACACACTTGAGCATTCTAATGTGTCAAAAGGGGTCATGGGGACTCCCTAGGGGTCCTAGTACGCCTTATCACACGTTAGGACCCCTGGAGAGTCTCCGTGACCCCTTTTGACACATTGGTATGTTCAAGTGTGTCTTAAGGGGTATTAGGACCCCTTAAGACACACTTGAGCATTCTAATGCATCAAAAGGGGTCATGGGGACTCCCTAGATGTCCTAATGCATGATAAGGTGCATTAGGACACCTAGGGAGTCCCCATGACCCCTTTTGATGCATTAGAATGCTCAAGTGTGTCTTAAGGGGTCCTAATACCCCTTAAGACACACTTGAACATTCTAATGTGTCAAAAGGGGTCATGGGGACTGCATAAGGGTCTTAGTACGCCTTATCATGCATTAGAACACCTAGGGTGTTCCCATGATCCCTTTTGACATATTGGAATGCTCAATTGTGTCTTAAGGGGTCGTAAGACCCCTTAAGACACACTATAGCATTGCAATGTCTCAAAAAGGTTCATGGGGACTCTCTATAGATTCTAATGTGTGATAAGGTGTACTGGGACCCCTAGGGAGTCCCAATGACCCCTTTTGACACATTGGAATGCTCAAGTGTGTCTTAAGGGGTCGTAGGACCCTTTAAGACACACTTGAGCATTCCAATATGTCAAAAGGGGTCATGAGGACTCTCTAGGGGTCCTAACGCATGATAAGGCATACTACGACCCCTAGGGAGTCCCAATGACCCCTTCTGACACATTGGAATGCTCAAGTGTGTCTTAAGGGGTCGTAGGACCCTTTAAGACACACTTGAGCATTCCAATGTGTCAAAAGGGGTCATGAGGACTCTCTAGGGGTCCTAATGCATGATAAGGCATACTAGGACCCCTAGGGAGTCCCAATGACCCCTTTTGACACATTGGAATGCTCAAGTGTGTCTTAAGGGGTCGTAGGACCCCTTAAGACACACTTGAGTGTTCCAATGTGTCATAAGGGGTCATGGGGACTCCCTATGGATCTTAATGATTGATAAGACATACTAGGACCCCTAGGGAGTCCCCATGACCCTTTTTGACACATTTGAATGCTCAAGTGTGTCTTAAGGGGTTGTAGGACCCCTTAAGACACACTTGAGCATTCCAATGTGTCAAAAGTGGTCATTGGGACTCCCTAGGGGTCCTAACGCGTGATAAGACATGATAGAACCCCTAGGGAGTCCCAATGACCCCTTTTGACACATTGGAATGTTCAAGTGTGTTTGAAGGGGTCCTAAGACCTCTTAACACACATTTGAGTGTTCCAATGTGTCATAAGGGGTCATGGGGACTCCCTAGGGGTCCTAACATGTGATATCTCAATCCCAATCCCTAGGGGTAATAATGTGCTCGCAATCCCTGCCATATTTCAAAGTACTAATGAGAAGCAATGGTGAAACTCTAAGACAGAGGTGGTGCTGACATTGAAGCGGTAAGACATTCTTCATAATATCGCGGGGGGGGGGGGGGGGGGGGGGCACCATCGAAACGGAAAGGCTTTCCTCATAATGTCGTGTTGCCACTAATCTCTTCTTTAAATTTATTAATGCGGTCAGTTCTACGGCACGTGCATCATTTCTAGTACAACTGATCATTTTACCAAACCCTTCCCCTCTCTCCATAATCTTTGACCGGTTCAAAGATCCATCTGGTTGTTCTTGTTTAACCTCCCAATGACTCTGTTCAGCTACTGGATTATCAATAGGTGTGGTACAATTATCTGGCACGACTAGAATCTATTTCGAGAACCTTTACAATTTAGCATTTCAGTTGAAAAAGTAGGGAAATATACCATTTCATAGCCACAAGTGGTGGAAACAGAGTGATTCTCTTGCCCTCTGCTTCTATAATCCACCTCTAGTGAACTATTCTTCAAAGCCTCCATTTCTGCGTAGCTAGGGTTTTTGGCACCTGTAAAAGGCACTACTATGCCACTGTAGGGACTCATGCTCGTGCTCTGAATCATATTAAATAATATTTAAAATGTAAAATGTATATTATATAATATTTAATATATAATATATAATATTATATATAATATATAATCTAATATATAGTTTTTAATATTAATATATATTAAATAATATTAAATATAACATTTAATATATAATTGATATTATATAATATTTAATATATAACTAATATATAACAATTAATATATAATTGATATTATATAATATTTAATATATAACTAATAACTATCAAATATATAACTATCAATTATATAACTATAATTGATAAAGTGGAACCAAATTTCGAAATTAGAAATTAGAGAAAGTGGAGGCAAAGCAAAAATTTGAAATTCTGCCGCCAGATTCGGGTACCTGAAAATATCGGGTACCCGATTAGGCTCGGTATTGGTCTGTGCACCAAACCTACCTGGTCAACTCTTCAAGTGTCACAAAAATATGTTTTTCTTCTGTTTCTCTCAGTTCCAGACTTTGACCATGTAGCTAATGACTTTCTTTTCACCCGAATTTGATAAAATGAAAAGGGTATCTTAAGGAGATTATCAGCTTTCTATTGATATAATTGCAGTTAAATTTTGAATTCGTTAAGTAATTATTAGTTATTTTCTAATCGAGCTACCTCTAAAGTGTTGATTTAGATACTGATTGAAAAATGACTATATCTCTCAAACAGTATAACATTTTTGAAATCCGAAAGATGTGTCACATTCTATGCTTCATCTAGTATAAGAAAAAATTAAAAAAAATTGAATTATGATAAATTTTCAATGAGTTAAGGTGGTCAGACATGAGAGTTTTTAAATTTTGAAAGCGTTGTAGCAACAAAATCATAATTAATTATCTGTTTGGAATAAAAATACCAAAAAATATGCATCACATTTGGGCATGAGTCAGCTACTTATATATAGAATATTATAAAAAAATATTATCATTTGCTTTTGATTAGGGTGGTTAGACATACACGTACTTCTTATTTTTTTGCTGAAATGTTTGTAGTGCTGCATTGCAATCTATACTTTTTACCAATCATATTAATTTTTTTTCAAAAAAGGCTTAGTAGTTTAGAAACTACATTCAATTTTCTACAAATTATATTCTTACAACTTTTTGATATTAGGTTGATAACTAGTTTATTTTTTCATGCCAAGTTGACTAATCTTGATTGTCTGATTTTTCATTGCCACTTAAGGGCATAGTTTGGCCCCTCATGATCCTGCACATACCCCCCACATTATGAGGGGATGAGAGTGGTGAGGGAATATCAGGTCACACGGTGTGTGATACCTTAGATCGCATGTATGTGAATAGGTGGAAAATGGAAGCTTTAGTAATGTACCTAACATTCAACACATTTTCATTTGTAATAGATTTGAAGTTGAAAAGACATAAGTAAATCTGGAAATACTTGAAAATTAATTAGGTCAAGATACATACCTCATCATGAAATTGATTTAGAAATACCTATTTTCTAAAGTCTATGTGAGGTTTCGAAAGATTCTGCAACTACATCTGTGATCAGAAAGCCGAGACAGAGAAAACCCAAAAAAGTTTCATCTTTCCGGTAGTAGGTCAAATACCACATTTTTATTCTAAAGCCCAATTCTGATTTTGTTCACAAATCCTAGAAGTTCGGTGAAAAGGGTACTCAAATCTGTCCTCTGATTCCTGAAACAACGACTGTAGATATATGAAAAAGGGGGGGTTTTGGGGTGGCTATGTAGGGTTTTCCCTTAGTCAAACTCCCATTTTGGTGGTCTCCACCTCCATGAATAGCTGATTGAAATAGAATGTGTGTGTGTATGTATTGAAAGTGTAATGCCAAGATCTAATCCTCTAGATCAAAACCCTAACATGAATATCTATGGAACAACAATGCATAGATTTGAATGACATAGAAAAATATACCAAGCCCCCAAGGCTAAATTACTTCTACCAAACTCATAACCTGTAATTTTTACTCCATAGTTGAATGCTTGAAAGTTGATAATGGTGGATCAAGGAAGAAAGGATCTCTCTTGCTCCAAATATGTGTTCACAAAGATGCTTGATGTCAACAATGGCTTGATCTTCTATATCATCCTCTTGCTATCTTGCATCTTCACCATTCCTTGCTTGCTTGAAATCTTCTAGCTCATGAAATTGACTCCTTGAGAGCACTTGATCATGATAATGCTTGATTGTACTTGGTTCTCACAAAACTTGATGGAGAGATGTGAATAATGGATGAGAAAATGAGAGAGGAAGGCCTCCTTTTATAGTGAACTAGGGCACAATCCTCTAGAGGGACCACCTTGGAGAATTAAATCCCAATTAGGTCGTAACCTTTATAAAATATACTTAGATGAAATGAAATTAGAGGATTTACTATCCCAAAACCCGAAATGGCTGACTTGGAGGCGGGAAAACAAATATCTCGAAAGCCTGATACTTGAAAATCAAGGATTTTGAAGATTTGAAGGAAGGGGGCAAAATCAAGGTTGGGACTGACCTAGTCAGGTTCAAGTTTGAACCTGACCTAGTCAAGCTCAAGCTCGATCCTGACCTAGTCAAGATCAACCTTGAATTTGAACCTGGGCCTAGATTCAGTCAGAACCAGTACAGGAGGTCCCAGAGATGCCCAGAGACCTAAAAATGATATTAGAACAGGATAGAATGCCAAGGATAAGAATAAAATCCTATGATGACTATGATGAAGGCCAAGAGGAATTATTTCTAAGTCCTACCTAGAAAATAGAGCTATGGGAAAAGGGAAAATTCAGTAGAATCCTTGGGATCCTAACCCTAATTTCACATACAATGAATTAGATAAGTGCAAAATGTATCCTAAATGCAAGTCTATCATGATAAATATACTAAAAGAGGGTGCTAAACCTATCAAGATGGAATTGCTTCCATTTTGAGATGATACATTTAGCCCCCACTTTAGCTAAGATATGACACTACGTGAATATGCAAGCTAAAGTAAGAAAACATCATAGTAAATAAAAAGGATATAGCCAAGTCCTTGATGTAAAGATCCTGCAGAAAACTATTAGAACCTGCAACACACAAGTTTAATGAAAATCTATAAATCACCTAAATCTTACTATATGATAATTTTAGAAGTGTATAGAGCCCCTTATGCCCCCCCCTGTTTCGGCTTTCTACTTCGAAAGGGTGAAACATGGTGATAAGAAAAACTCTATATACTGGATATGCAAAGTGTTAGAAAGTCCTTTCCTAAACCAATTAGAAGGATTCCTAACCTTCCTAAACTAGTTCAAGGAGTTAGATATCTGAATCACAATTCCAACACCATTGATGGCACTAGAAATAGAGTTACCGAACTCAAGTTATAATGAAAAGAGTGGATGTCTATCTAAATGCATAAGGAAGAAATTTTGAGTTTACCCTAAGGAAACCCTAATTTTAACTTATAAAAGAGATGAAAAGAAATACTTACTTATTCCTACCATTTACAGATTTGAAACAAGGAAGCAAGATGCTGAGAAGAGAGGAGCTTCGAGTGACATGCTTGGAGACTCTGAGACACAACTTAGCTATTGGACGGTCACTACCTAAGGTGAGTTTTGTTGTTATCCACCTTTGTTCTTTCCAAATTCCTATTTTTTATAGGCAAGGTCAATTTTACCCCTTTTAGGTCAACCTTGACCCATTTAGGTTGACATTGACCTATCTAGGTCAACTTTGACCCATGAAAGTTGACATTGACTAGAGGGTTTTTGTCATTTTTTTAAAGATGAGGTCAACCTTGACCCAAAAAGTTTGACCTTGACACAGTAAATTCAACATTGACCCAATAAGGTTGACATTGACCTAACTAAGGTCGACTGTGACCTAGTTCAATTAGTTTTGTAGATTTGATGATATAGCTGACTGATATGATGTTTGTTTGTGCTTGCAGGACCTAGTCTGCTTCCAAGAGCATCCTTTTGGGGAATTGCTAGTGAAAGTCAAGGAGAGACTGTCTGAGCTTGATGATGAGGGGATGCAGTTACTAAGGGATGTAGGAATGTACTAGGTATCAGTCATTCCATAGATCAGACTACACCGAGCCATGTTATCATCTCTGATAGAGAGGTGGGATGAGGATACATGCTCCTTCCATCTACCCTCTAGTGAGATCACAGTGACCTTAGAGGATGTCTACAGGATCATGCGGCTTCCAGCCTGAGGGGAGACCATTAGACCCAAAGCATAGCATGGTTTTGAGGAGATCCATGCATACACAAAGTATTATACAAGAGTGCATCCATAGATGTGGACCCGATCAGATCAGATCCTACTATCTTCCATACTATCAGGCCCTACACCTTTAGTATGAAAGGTGATGGAGAGAGAGAGGACCTTATTTTGTTCACCTTTGACACATTTGACACATCTTATTTTTTTCACCTCTGACACATCTTATACAGAGGATGGAGAGAGAGAGGACCTTTTTCTCATGGGGTTGCAGCATACTAGCTCAGCTATACCATGAGCTGGGTTAGCTAGTGAGGTATCAGCAGGAGAGTCTGTCGACATGCACAGTTTTGCAGATTTGGATTTTTGAGCATTTCACATGTACACATCCACAAGGAGTTCTAGTGATGGTAGATGTGAGCTGTAGTACCCGCCTGTGGATTGCTTTTTAGTTTGCTTCATGTTTCAGTTGTATGATCGAATGCTTTTAGGTCACTTTCCATGTGATCGATATTGTTTCATTAATGATGATGTGGATTATTATTATATGTTTATCAAGTGTATGCATAGATTAGATGATGATGCTTCATGATGTTAGATTACATGTTTTATATTGAATACGATGTACTTACCCCATACTTGCATGTGTATGGTGATTATGTGTCTGTATCTGTTTGACGTGCTTGTGTGGTAGACGACGGAGGCGTAGTTACTCACATAGTCGAGATCCACACATCCGACCATACCCTATCATTGTCTGTTATATATTGTATGTACATGCTTTGTCTTCTAATGACAGGTTCGCAGGTACAAGGCATCGTCTTCCCTAAATTGGCAGGAGTGAGCGCGCCCACAAACATTCATCTCAATGGTAAAGAGGGGAGATAATTCATAGACCCAAACCCTAGCCCTAGCCTAATTGTCCTATAATTGGACAAGTTTCTGTTTGACTACCTTACCCGAATTCACCTGGTTGGCAGGAATTTGTGGGTCCCGTTCTTGAGTCTGTGCATGTGGTTTCAGTTTGCTTGATTTTATTACACATGATTCAGTTGATTTGTGAATTATTCAGGTGATTTTATATGATTATTAATGATAGGATTATAGTTGAAATTAATGATTTAATTATATTCCTATGTTTAATTTAGAATATTGTCCAAAGTCAATTATTTGATTAAATAGAATTAATTGATTATTTAATTGAAGTTGGATTTAATTATGTTTGAATGTATAATTAAATAATTGAATATTTTACTGCATGATTTAGGATGTATTAAATATTTAATTAATTTAATTTGGTTTTAATTATTAACATGTGCTCAAATGGTAAATGTTTAGAATTATGCTTGTTTATATTATTAAGTAATTAAATAATTAATTGCATGAATTTGTGATGCATTGATTATTTAATTTATTACATGTGCAAAATTGAAAAAAAAGAAATTGTTCTAAAAAAGATAACAACTAGTTTTAGAAAGTCAAAGTGGAGTTGTGCATTTTAAAATATATTTTAATTAATTAATTGTAATTTCTTTCAATTTTGGAGTTTGAGTTGAATTAGGAGTTGTCTTATGAGTCACTTTTCTGATTTGAGTTGAACTCAGAGTTATTTGTTGAGTTGTCTTCTGTGATTGCTTGGATGTTGGAATTGAATTCCTATTAGGGGAATTTTGCTTTCATTTTTGAGGAGACAGGTTTTGGAGAGGAATTTTGGAGAAGGCTTGTGTGTTTGGCATTTTGAAGAATTGTGGATTGTTGTGGCTGTTTGATGATTTGAATTTCTCTATGCATCTAGATTGGACACCTAGTTGCAAATTAGCTTTTAGGTCTGCAGGTTGTGTTTGAATTTGAAGAGAATTTGGTTCTCAAATCTATAGGGGTTTCCATTTTTAATCCATTTTTGGCATTGGATCTGAGGTAGGCTTTGGATTTATTTGTCAGATCTGTGTTCCACATCTATTTATCTTTTTGTGTTTTAATAGCTTTCTGTGTTTCTATTTGGTAGATCTTTGTTTATATTAGATCTGGGTATTTTAAAACCCTAGTGTAGTTGTTTTCTATATTTTATCATTACTTGGCATTGTAGTGTTACTCTGGCAAAATTTCGTTAACCAATTGTTCATGGTTTGGCTATAAATCGATAAATTAATTCAGTTGTATAGTTGAACTATAGAGGCTATAGAAAATTTAATTCTATTGAGAAAGAAAATCAATTTGAGTAGAAAACCCAATTCTGGTATAAAATATATTCTCTGTTTAAATAAATACTGTGCAAAAATTCTTCATGAATATAGTAAATTGTTTATTTTGGGAAAGGAGTAGATTCATATCACAAAAGTTTTTAAAATTTTGTTTATAAAAGAAATTCCTAAATGTTAAATTTATTCTATGTAAGAAATTTGTGTTTGTTAAATATCCTATTTCCAAATTTGATTAAAACAGTAATATATATATATATATATATATATATATATATATATAAAGGTCATGCTTTGTGAAGTTGAAAATTATTATAAAAAAATTTAAAAAATAAATATAAAATGAAATTCTTTATACCGCATGGTTTCTCGTGGAGCGTGCACAGTCCTTTAAGGACTGACACACGAACCCATAGGGCCTGCCGTGCGTAGTCCCTATGGGACTGTCATGGCAGAGCCTATGGGCTCTGTCATAGGGTGTTGGGTGGGGAGCCGTGGGCCCCCCACACCAAAAGTTTTGCCTTTTAAAAATTTTGTTTTATAAAATTTGTTTTTTTGTTTATTATTAAATAATTTTATTTGTTTAGTTTATAATGTTAAGATAATTTTTTATTTGTAAATTAAATTAAGTTATTAAATTTTATTTTATTTTATTATTAATTGTTATTTGTTTATTAGTTAATATAGATGGGATTAATTGCTAATTTAAATATATTAGTTAATTAAGATTGTTGAGTGTAATTTATATAAATACTTGATTTATTATTTAGATTAGTTGTGCTAGATGGGTTTTCTAGTTGTATATTTTGACAGTAGTATCAATTTATATGAAATAAAATTTATATCCTAATTTGTATAATAATGTAATTAGATTTCACTATATTAATACTTTGGTTATAATGTATTTTAGTATTGTGAATTAATGGGTACTATGTGTTTTCATATTAGAATTATTTTGTTGGATTATTAAAACATTATAATTTACTTCTTTTGGATTTGTTATTAACATCATGTTTTTACCCTTTTACAAGTGTTACGTCTCTATTGAAATTGGGCTTTCTACCCTACTGAATTCTTAGAACGTTATTAGGGAATATACTTTTTATGATTGACTTTAGTATGCTTGTTATGTCATGATTCTTTCATCAATATTATGCGATCCATATTATGTTAGGATCATGTTTATTATGATGTTTTATTGCTTGAAGTTCCTAATCAGTTTTCTTAATTGTGAATGTTGGCTTCTTGTTTTCTGAACTGCATTCTTGTGCATCATGTGTTTTCGGGCATTAGATGGCCTAGGGGAAACAGAGGCAGGGTTATGTATGAGTTGGATCATATTTCAGTATCATGTTTGTGTGTGTGGTTATTCTGATTATCATCTATGTTTTGACCTTATTGGCTCTTGGTTAATATCTATTTTTGGTATCTATGTAATCATTTCAATTTCTATGTGTGAAACTGCATCTAGGATTATCCGGTTGTATACCTATTGGATGTTTATGTGATTATGAGCTAGGGGAGATTGATTAAGTGCATCTTAGGGGAGTGGCTTACAATAGGGGCCGGGACCCAAAGTGGTCAGTACCTGGGTAATCTATTGTAGGTTATGTAATTAAGTGATAACATAGTAATTAAAACTTTATAGATCATTTAGAAAGATAATATAGAGTATGGTTATGATTAGAATTCCTCATTCTGAGAGAGAGTATTCTAATCCCACATGGATCATATTGAGAGTCCGGGGCCCAGAGTGGTCAGTCTAGGGTAACTCAATGCTTGAGGGTCTGGGGTCCAAAGTGACCAGTCCAGGGTAACTCAAGTAGTTAGACATGTGATGACACTCCCATAGCATGTAGCCTAGATCATCTCCTGAGTTTCTATTTATGCCTCTAGATTAGTGTGTCTTACTTTGCACTTTATTTGTACACCTTGAGTAGAGAGCTTTCAGGATTCCTTTCTCAGTGGTTATCCTTGTTTGATTTTGGTCATCCGATTGGGGTTTGTGGTTATCTCCTCAGCATTGTGGGGTAGACCTTTATGGTTCTACACGGACGGGTGGTAGTGATTCTTTACCATTGAGATTTGACATCCTGGTGTTGGTGCTATTGGTACTCCTACAGTTGGATGCCCTTATGGTTCTTCATTGATTCTTCATTATTGGTTTCTTATCATACCTTCATTTATGTAGTCCTATATTAAAGTATCGCATGTGATACCTAATATGGGCATTGTACTTCTTTGTTAGTTCTATTATTACATACCCTACAACATGTGCAGTGGATGTCAGTTTATTTGTTATCATGGTTGTCCATGAGTTTTGTTATTATGGATGTAAGTTGTAATTGTATCATTTATGATATGGAATGTTTTGTTATCTTTCTTTAGTTGTTTTATTTGTTCTTAAGTAATTCTACGTCACGGGACCCTCAAGTTTTGTAATCTATGTTGGATGTTGTTCAATGTGAGTAAATGGTAATTGCTTCTGCACTGTTGTATTATCTTGTATGTTAACTTTTAAAAAAAAAAATTGTTCACCAAACTTAGTAGCAAGTTATAGGTTAAGTTCTCTTGGGTTCCCTGGTAGGGCATTACATGAGCACATTGAGAGCCTTCGTATATCCTTTGAGAGATGTTTGGCATTTTGGGGATATGCTCTATTGGAGAGTACATCTAGACCGCATTGCCAGCATCGATGTGATAAGGAGACCCTACTACTAGATGACAGAGTGGCTTGATACATGATTCTAGATGAGACATTCATAGTAGTGTAAGCTACTAGAGGGTCATTAGAGTCATGTAGTGATGCCCTACTATTATGACTGGATGATGAGGTAGTTCGGCCTATTATGGAGAGTCCCTAAGGTAGTACATTGCTATTTTCATCCGACGAGATACTATCAGAGACTAGCACCATACGCCAACCATCGATAGCAGACATAGAGGATAGTGATGAAGAGGAGATAGAGGATATAGAGGTACCATCAAATGTAGCCTATTCAGGCATGAGCCAAGATTACATCAAGTAGTGGAGTTTGGAGGGGACTCATCCTATCTTTCCCGAGGATTATCCCACATGTGATCTAGGCTTTACAAAGGGGACACACCGGGATAGTGGAGCCACCAAGGAGGATGAGGATATCATAGATGATGAGGAGCACATCTCCGAGGGAGATCCCATGGAGGAGGAGAGAGATGAGAACATGCCCCCAGGTGGTGATACTAGTGCAGATATACCTATTACTTATGCATCACCACTAAGATCACGATGGCCCCTATGGCCCCACATGAAGACACCACCACTGAGACTGAGATATAGCGAGCATGGAGAGAGTAGTCACTCCATGCCCCCACCATCTAGACACTTTAGTGACGTCCATGAGGGAGACCCAAGTATGAATTTGATTGAAATTTGGTTGAATCTATGATTTGAATAGATAGGATACTGGATTGATAGAATTTTTTCTTTCTACAGCTAGCGTAGCAGAGTGGAGGAGCTTTGTATTTGAGATTCTCAAGGATACCATTATATCCTACCAACTACTAGCCAATGAGTGAGAGTCTTCCATTGGTCACAGAGATCCTGACAGACATGCCGACATCTTTGTATGTATCCTGCGAGAGCTAAGAATGTGCAGAGAGAGAGAGAGGAGAAGATGATGACAGCGATACAAAGTCTTTGTGAATGTGTACAGGGTATGACCATATCTAGGAGCCATACCCAGACACACAAATCTTCATCTTCCCATCAAAGAGTAGAGAGATCTGGGAGTCATTGGCCATCAGAGTGACATAGTGATAGATGTAGTGATAGATAGGGCCATTGGCCACTTATGTATCAAAACTTTGAAAACTATTTTTGATGAATGAAAAGATTTCTTTACTGATTAGTTCTATGTTTGATTACTTATGCTTTCATCAATATAAAACTTAATAGAAAGAAAGAAAGAAAAGACGGTGCATAAACATATTTAATATGTAATTTTGGTAAAACTACGTAACCTATAAAACAAATATTTATAAGGAATACATAAATGCACATGGAAGAAATGAAATTAAGGCTAATAATGTTTAAGATGCATAATATTAATGGGTTCCTTAAAAGAAACACCATCCATATCAACCAGTTTATAGGCACCTGAACCAAAGTCTTCAGTAACAACAAAAGGTCCAAGCCAATTAGGGCTAAATTTTCCTTTTTCTCTTGGTAAAGCATTCACATTTCGTTGATTCTCATAAAGGACTAAATCACCAACTGCAAATGTTCATTTGATTACCTTATGATTGTATTGTTTCTGAAGAGATTTAAGATAAGCTTTTATATGTTCTAAAGCATGTATTCATTGTTCATCTAAAATTTCTAGCTCTTGTAAGCATTGTTCATGAAAAGTATCTTTATCAATTATCCCATGAAATGAAATACATAAAGAGGGTATTTCCAATTCCAAAGGCATAATAGCATCAGTACCATAGACAAGGTTATAAGGAGAAGTACCCGTGGTAGTATGAAAACTAGTCCTATAGGCCCATAAAGCATAAGTTAATTGAGTATGCCAATCTTTCTCATGCTTACTAACCATTTTTCTCAAAATTTGTTCAATAATTTTATTTGATGCTTCATCTTGTCCATTAGATTGACGATAGTAAGGAGTTGAAAATTGATGTTGAATCCTATATTTCTCCAAGAACTTCACAACTTCTTTTTTTAAAAATGTTCCATTATCCAAAATTATCGTTGAAGGATTACCAAATCTTGTTATGATATTATTAAGGATGAAATCACAAATAACATTCATCGTTGTTGAATGAAGAGGGACAACTTCAACCCACTTTGTGAAGTAATCTATAGCGGTGAGAATGTAATTATGTCCTTGAGAAGAAGTCGGTGAGATTTTTCCAATAAGGTCAAAACCCCAAACACTGAAAGGCCATGGAGAAACCTGATTACAAAGTTCACGAGTAGGAGTGTGAATCAAATTACTATGTTGTTGAAATTGAGGACATTTCTTAACAAACATGAAAGAATCTTGTTCCATTGTTTGCCAATAATATCCCATTCAAAGTAATTTATTAACCAAGGATTTTCCACCAAAATGTCCCCCACAAGAACAATAATGAGCCTCTGCTAAAGCTACAGGAATTTCAGTTCTATTAAGACATCATAATAATAATTCTTCATAAGAGCATTTGTTAAGCGTATGTCCTAAAATGATGTACCATGCTACAAGTTTCCTAATACAATTACGCATGTTCCTTGTTGCTGATTTAGGAAAAGTATCATCATTCAAAAAATGAAAAATATGTGAATACCATTCATCCGAATGCAAATTGAAATAGTCAGAGGTAATCTTATCAAAAATTGTAGGGCATTTAAGAGTTTGTATAGTAAATTGAAAGTTTTCTGCATTGTTCTCAAGACAAACCAAGGAAGCTGCACTGGCCATGGTGTCTGCATGTCGATTGTCCTTCCCAGGTAAAGTTTGAATTGTATAAGAGGATAATTGTGAAAGCACATCAAGAGATAAATCTCTAGATTGTGTCATTTTAGCATTTTTAGTCTGATATCCTCCTTTAACTTGTTCAACTATTAGTTGTGAATCTCCATATACATGTAAATGTTTGATATTGAGGGATGAAGCTGCTCATAATCTAGTTATAAGAGCTTCATACTCCGCAATGTTATTAGTACAAGGAAAGATTAGTTTATATGATAAAGGGATGGGTTTTTTTGTAGGGGGAATCAAGATGATATCCACACCAGAACTTGTCTTACACTTAGACCCATCAAAATATAATTCCCAAATATCATCCTATTGAATAGCTAGGATATTATCATCAAGAAATTCTATGGAAGTAGAACATTCATTGGAGTGAGGACAAGGAGCTTCGGCTAGATAATCTATCAATGTTTGTCCCTTAATAGACTTCTGAGAAATAAAATTAAGATCAAACTTAGTGAGCAACATAACCCATTTTGCTAAATGACCAGAGAGATCAGTTTGTGAGAAAAGATGTTTCAAAGGATCAAATTTGATAATCACATTAACTTCAGCATTTATAAGATAATGCCTAAGTTTCTAACATGCATAAACTACGGCTAGACATTATCTTTCTAAATCTATATATCTTGTTTCATAATCAAGTAATGTCCAACTAATGTAATACATAGGTCTTTCTTTACCATTAACATCAATTTGAGCTAACAATGCACTCACAGCCCATGGAGTCGCTGAAGTGTATAATTGAAATGGTTTATCAAAATTTGCAGGCTGCAAGATAGGAGGATTCACAAGATACTCCTTAAATTGCTCAAAAGTTTGTTTACACTCCTCATTCCAAGAGAAAGTGGTATCCTTTCTAAGCAAGGAAGTAAAAGGGATAGTTCGGTCTGCTAAATTAGAAATAAAGTGATGAATAGCTTTTATTTTTCCTTGTAAGCTTCGTAACTGGTAAATATTCTTAGGAGGAGGCATATTAACAATAGCTTTAATCTTTTCAGTATCTACTTCGATGCCTCGCTTAGAGTTTATAAATCCTAATAATTTACCGGAATCAACTCCAAAGACACATTTCTTAGGATTCAATCTCATACTATAACTTCTAATCCTTTCAAATATATGTCATAAAATAGTAACGTGATCTTCTCTTTTTATAGATTTTTCCAAGATATCATCTACAGTCTTCAAGAATCTTATGAATGTAATCATGAAAAATCAAATTCATAGCTCGTTGATAAGTTTCTCCTGCATTTTTTAATCCAAAGGGCATCATGACCCAACAAAAGGTTCCCCAAGGTGTTATAAATGCAGTTTTAAATTGATCTTCAGGGGGGATAAAGATTTGATTATATCCTGGAAAACCATCCATAAAAGATAACAAGGCATGGCCTGCTATTGAATCCATAATCATATCAATATTAGGTAGCGAGAAATCATCCTTCAAGGATGCCTTATTTAAATCTCTAAAATCAGTGCACATCCTTATCTTATTTTCTCCTTTTGACACAGGCACAATGTTTGAAATCTAATCTAAGTAATCAATAGAATGGATAAATCCATAATCCAATAGTTTTTCAATTTCACCTTTGACTAACAAAGCAATTCATGGATTCATCTTTCAAATTTTCTATTTCACCAATTTCATATTTAGCTTTAAAATAATGTTATGAGTAATAATCTTAGAATCTATACCTTACATATTGGAATATGTCCAAGCAAAGATATCCTTAAATTCAAGCAAAAGGGAAACCATTTGATCACGTTCATCCTGATTCAAACATTTCCCAATTTTTATCATCCTTTCAGAGTTGTTTTCATCCACTTGAATATCAATAGTTTCAGTGATTAACAAATCACTTCTTATCAAAGAATCTATCGATAAAGGAAGGGTATCCTGTTCTTCATGTTCTCCAAAATAAGCATTAGTTTTTAAACAATAAGGTTTTCCTCGTTTGTGATGAAACTTAGGTTGATCCTCATAAACCCCTAAACATTCCATTAAGGCTTCATCCTTAGGAAAAATATCCAAAGAGGATTGTTGATTAAGGTCAATAAGCAATGAGTTAACCAACTTCAACTGTCCACTGCAAATATGATTAACATTAAGAGGAAAAGTGGATGGTTGTCTATAAGGATTGAATCATAATCCATATGTATGATCATAAACTTCATTATCCAAAGGTACTTGTATACCTTATTCATATTTACCACATCCTTTCCCATTAAATCCTGATTTATTTAGAAAATGATAACCAGGGCCATATTGATTAGTTATGTTAGAAGGAGTCCAAGGAGCGGCATATGTCACAATGTCATAACAATCAAGCTTTATAGTGTCAAGCATTTCATTAACTGAAGTGGTAAAAAAATTAATTTTTAATTCTTCAAACAACGGAGAAGAAATAAATTTTTTTTTGTCAAATTCATTCTATTGCTTCATGAATTCCAAATCAGAGACCTTATATTCTCCAATAAACATAGGATTAAAATCCAATGTCCCCCAATCATCCTCAGTCAAGGAAGAAGAAGAATATGGAACTTCTTTTTTTTGAATCTTAGGTTGTTTTATCTCTGATTGTTTTTCAATCTCTTTACTAGGCTGAATAGGTTCAGAGTTTTTAGCATATTTTGCATTTAAGCAAGGGTTCGGAGCATCATCTACATGTAATGTATACATTAAGTTATTAGAGATGAACCTAACCTTGCGATGAAGAGTAGAAGGAACTGCATGCATATTATGTAACCATGGTCTTCCTAAAAGAAGATTATAGTTGAGAGGTCAAGGCATAACATGAATAGGAGTATTTAGAATAACTAGACCAACTTTAATAGGTAAGGTAATAATGCCCATTGTTCTTTTCACAATATTGTCAAATCCACGTATAGGGACATTATTAGGTTGAATAGTAGATAGATCAACCTTAATTTCCTTGAGCATATCCATGCTACAAACATTAAGCCTAGATTCATTATCAATTAAGGTTCTTTGAATGATACTCTGATTAATAGAGACAACCACCATAAGAGCATCATATTGATTCTGCACCTCTAAGGAAGGTAAATCATTATCAGAAAACACAATAGGAGGTTCAAAAGGCATAGTATGCATACATTCCAAAATAGAATGAATGTTTTCTTGATTAGGAGGTGAAGCAGGAAGAGTAGATAAAGCCTTTTCAATGCCTCATGATATGTTAGGGGGGTTTGCAATAATTCCCATAAAGATATCTTAGCAAGAGTAGCACGTAATTGGTCAACTAAGTTATACTCCTTAAAGGTAGATGGATACCTAGGTGCTTGAGGAAGCATAGGTTGAGAAGGAGATAAAGAAACTAGAATAGTAGGCTGAGGGTTATTCCATGTGTGATAAGCATGTGAAACGGAAGTAGTGTTATCAAAGAAATCCAAAGGATCTCTAGGTTTACCCTTAACTGTTATACGAGGACATCCTTTAAACATCATCAAAGATGTAGGATATATCATTCTAGGTTTATCAATGTTACAAATAGTGGGACATGAAGGTAACCATGCACACACCCTATGGTGAAGGTCAATTGAAGAAGGTTGTGGAGGAGAGTGAAATAGGAATAGGATCCATGGAGACTGTATTCGAACCATTTTTAGCCTCACTACCATGTACATCATTAGGAAATCTATCCTCTTGTACATTAAAAGCCTCATCAAAGTACTCAAAACAAGAATCATACATGTTGAATACAAAGAAAGCACTAAAAGCATGAAAATGTAAATATTTTTGTATTTTTAAAAGTAATTTTGCAAATTTTTATTTTTTTTTTGAAATATAAATGCAAGAAAGAAATATAATCTTCTAAGAATACAAGATTTAAATCTAACACCATAAAAGAAAGAGTTTTCATAAACAGGTTCACCAAAATGAATAGGTGGAAAATGGAAGCTTTAGTAATGTACCTAACATTCAACACCTTTTCATTTGTAATAGATTTGAAGTTGAAAAGACATAAGTAAATCTGGAAATACTTGAAAATTAATTAGGTCAAGATACATACCTTATCATGAAATTGGTTTAGAAATACCTATTTTATGAAGTCTGTGTGAGGTTTCGGAAGATTCTGCAACTAGATCTGTGATCAGAAAGCCGAGATGGAGAAAACCCAAAAAAGTTTCATCTTTCCGGGAGCATGTCGAGTTTGACCCTCATAAAAGGTCAAATACCACTTTTTTATTTTGAAGCCCAATTCTGATTTTGTTCGTAGATCCCAGAAGTTCGGTGAAAAGGGTACTCAAATCTGTCCTCCGATTCCCGAAACAACAAATGTAGATATCTAAAAAAGGGGGGGTTTTGGGGGTGGCTATATAGGGTTTTGCCTTAGTCAAACCCATGTTTTGGTGGTCTCCACCTCCAAGAATAGTCGATTGAAATAGAATGTGTGTGTGTATGTATTGAAAGTGTAATGCCAAGATCTAATCCTCTAGATCAAAACCCTAACATGAATATGTATGAAACAACAATGCATAGATTTGATGGAGATAGAAAAGCATACCAAGCCCCCAAGGCTAAAGTACTTCTACCAAACTCACAACCCATAATTATTAATCCATGGTTGAATGCTTGAAAGTTGATAATGGTGGATCAAGGAAGAAAGGATCTATCTTGCTCCAAATATGTGTTCAGAAAGATGCTTGATGTCAACAATGGCTTGATCTTCTATATCATCCTCTTGCTATCTTGTATCTTCACCATTCCTTGCTTGCTTGAAATCTTCTTGCTCATGAAATTGACTTCTTGAGAGCACTTGATCATGAGAATGCTTGATTGTACTTGGTTCTCACAAAACTTGATGGAAAGATGTGAATAATGGATGAGAAAATGAGAGAGGAAGGCCTCCTTTTATAGTTAACTAAGGCACAATCCTCTAGAGGGGCCACCTTGGAGAATTAAATCCCAATTAGGTCCTAACCTTTATAAAATATACCTAGATTAAATGTAATTAGAGGATTACCATCTTGAAACCTGAAATGGCCGACTCGGAGGTAGGAAAATAAATATCCCGAAAGCCCGATACTCGTAAATCAAGGATTTTGAAGATTTGAAGGAAGGGGGTAAAATCGAGGTTGGGACTGACCTACCTAGTCAGGTTCAAGTTTGAACCTGATCTAGTCAAGTTCAAGATCAATCCTAACCTAGTTAGGATCAACCTCAAATTTGACCCTGGGCCTAGATTCAGTCAGAACTAGGACATGAGGTCTCGGGGATGCCCAGAGACCTAGAAATGATATCAAAACAGGACAGAATGCCAAGGATAAGCATAAAATCCTATGATGATTGTGACGAAGGCTAGGAGGACTTATTTCTATATCCTATGATGAAAATAGAGCTATGGGAAATGGGGAAATTTAGGAGAATCCTTAGGATCCTAACCCTAATTTCACCTAGAATGAAGAAGATAAGTGTAAAATGCATCCTAAATGCAAGTCTATGATGTTAAATGTACTAAAAGAGGATGCTAAACATATCAAGATGGAAGTGCTTCCATTTTAAGATGATACAATATGATTTTCCCTCGACATCTTGTAGCACACGGTCGTTATCCAAATAACAACTAGATTCCATTATATTTTGCACAACAGTTGTATGCTAAGTTCTGTTTGGGACTCAAGGTCAACTATTTAGATTTCCCATCATATTATGGTAAGGGGCTTGGTAGGGTTGTGGACCGCAATCGGTATCATAGGGTTGATCAAGTTGTACAGCCTCGTAGACAGCTAGTTGGGGAGAGGACTCTGGTAGTGGCATCGACGATGGCTGCTACTGCAAATAGAGTCATCATTGCTTCTCAGAGGGGAGTTATGGATAGTATAGGAGAGATTACTTTTGCAGCCACATCAATCACTTTAGATTCAGTGGGTAGATACATTTTGACTAGACCGAGTAGTGTCAGATCATCTTCCAAGGCTTCATCTAGTACTACTATAGCTGTGAGTGAGGAGACATATAGAGTTGCAGGTCTTCTTGTACCTAGAGAGATATGAGCACTTTCAGGTCATCAGAGTACTTTAGATATGGCCCTTTACTTTAAGGAGGATCTCCTACAGGCCTATTGTCATATTGCCGATACGCACAAGATCCCCATACAATCAGTCAGGGATTTCATTGCACTTACACAGGGTCCTGTAGTTCCATTGACATAGGACACACCATCTACTAGTCAGCCATAGCATAGTGCAGAGCATCATGCAACCATAGATCACTCTACAGCTGTAGAGCTAGGTATATAGATTGGAGATGTATGCATCACCACTGAGGGCCTAGATGCTTTTGATGAGCAATTGCGTGGGTTGGGTCAGGTGGACGTTGGCACTGATGGTAGGTTATTTATGGGTATGTTATTGCATCCAAATGGTTCAGGTTCTACATCACTCCCCTCCCAACTAATGTCACCCCTACACTCCTCATTACTACAGAGGTTCGGGACCTTAGGTGGTGTGGGTGATGCAGTATCAATTGATGATACGATGGTGCAGGATGCTGACAATCCTCCTGCTCCTGAGACTTAGGTACATATAAAATTTTCTTCTCTTTTTTATTAGGAGTTTTAGTGAACAATTAATTGTAGGTCACATGTGTATTGATTTTTGTTCAATGTATAATATTTTGTAGGCACAGTTAGCAGAGCTTATTACCTCTAGTGTGGGCTCAGAGCATCTTCCACATGATGTGACACCTACTAGTGGCCAGGTGAGTTTTAGATATATGTATGTTTAAGCATGCATATGTACACATGTATTTATATATTTCAATTACTTTACATAATATATCTACTATGCACATGTATATAACCAAATGTTGTACACTAAATTTGTAGGGGTCAGTCACTACTTTATAGCTGGATGATGCTTTTCATAGGAGCGATTCAGTAGATGTGACGTCTAGTAGTGGTCAGGTAAGTTTTAAAAATATGTAAGTTTAAACATGCATTTATAATATTTTAATTATTTTAGATTATTATCATATATATATATATATATATATATATATATATATATATATATATATATATATATATATATATATATATATATATATATATATATATATATATATATATATATATATTCACAAGGATTGGTTGATGTCTCACAGCCAAAGGATGCTCATGGTAGTTGGTCAGAGGGTCGCTCTGTTCGCATGCACCTAGATGACTCCCTAGTTTAGGACATGTTGAACATATATTTTATTTGAGACTCAATTTATGATTCAAGACATATATTTGATTAGAAACATATATATTTGATTAGATGTACTTATATTTGATTCAAGACATATATTTGATTAGAGACACATGTATTTGATTAGAGACATGGTTTTATTTGATTAGATGATATGATTTTATTTGATTAGATGATATGATATATGATTTGATTAGATGGTTTTATTCAATTAGATAATATGATTAGATTAGATGGTTTTATTCAATTAGATGAATATGATTTTATTTGATTAGATGATATGATTTTATTTTATTAGATGATATGATATATGATTTGATTAGATGGTTTTATTTGATTAGATGAATATGATTTTATTCGATTAGATGATATGATTTTATTTTATTTGAATAGATGATTTTATTTGATGATATATAATTTGAATAGATAATTTTATTTGATGATATATAATTTGATTAGATGATTTGATTACATGGTTTTATTTGATTAGATGATATGATTTGTTTAAATGATATGATTAGATGATATGATGAATAATAACTATTCTAACTAATTCTAAAACTAACACATGTCATAAGTAATATAACTAATTTCATCATTTTTTAGTGTCTTAAGGGGAGCTCTTAAGGGGATCTATAATTAATATCATAAAAGAAAACTAGTTAATACATGTAACGAGTGAATAATAACTATTCTAACTAGTTCTAGAACTAACACATGTCATATGTAATATAACTAATTTCATCATTTTTTAGTGTCTTAAGGGGAGGTCTTAAGGGGATCTATAATTAATAGCATAAAAGAAAACTAGTTAATACATGTAACACGTGAATAATAACTATTCTAACTAATTCTAGAACTAACACATGTCATAAGTAATATAACTAATTTCATCATTTTTTAGTGTCTTAAGGGGAGGTCTTAAGGGGATCTATAATTAATATCATAAAAGAAAACTAGTTAATACATGTAACTAGTGAATAATAACTATTCTAACTAATTCTAGAACTAACATGTCATACGTAATATAACTAATTTCATCAAAGCATACATAAAATATTTAACTAATATGAAATCTATAAAAATCATTGAATAATCAAAGTATACATATAAAATTATATATATTAAAACCATTGAACCATCAAATAGGTTCATCATATATCAAAAAATTATAGGCCATCATATGTTTAAATATATAAACAAAGTATAATGAAATTTAATCCAGAGATATCAAGTAGGTCCTAACATAAGAAATAAGTATACATATTATACTTTTTAGACCAACTCAAGTGGTTCAGACCTTTCATGGAGAACCTATAATATTCTCTCATGATCCTCACTATCTAGTCTCCACTTACGACGTCCACATTGAGATTTAACTATATGAAGACAAATGGATGTGGCAACTACTAGGTAACTATATTGAAACACCTTATTGTCTGGTTCGTAATCAACAAAGTGAATACCATGTTGAATTACTTTGATTTGCTTGAAATATGTTCCCTCTAAAACAATTGAACCTGTAGGTCACAAATTTTAACAATATATAAATTTAAACAAACTCAATTTGAAATTTGTTAAAAGGTTGAATTTTAAAATTTACAAATTGAGTTCAATATATTGATGTAAACCATATACAAACCTATGAGGAACAACATTCCATCTCTTTCTTCAGGTTTAAGTAACTTCATCCTCTCTGCAGTACAATGCAGTAAATAATAACCAACTCCTTCTACATTTCCATGCTCAACAATCACTGCAAAGACATCTCCTGCATAGTAAATTTATATATGTACATGTGTAGATCTTAAAATAAATACTTAGTTCAATCTATAGATCTATCTATATCTATCTATACATGCAACTCAATGTACCATATAATGTGAAATATATATACTTACCAATTTTGACCAATCCCGAGATATGATCGTAATCAGTAGAAATCAAAGGAACATCATCAAATTTTTCATCTTCATCTCTATCAAATGTATTAGTAACAACTAGTGGCACTAGATTCCATGTGCCTACATATCCACAATCTTGATTGATACATTCCTCATAATTGTCAGCAATACAGTGACAACAAAAGCATGAGTAGTCCCTAGTGTTCAACATCCAATTGTGACAATTCGTACTCATAACTGAATGCAAAGATCGTGTCTTTTCTATCCTATTGCAACCATGCATAATTTTTCTATCCACACCTAAACAAATGCATATATAATACATTCTATATAAATACAATTTGAATAAAAACTATCATAAAAATTTTAAACACTTTCAAATAATTTAAAAATGTGTGCATACCTTTTATCTCCCAAAATTTTCTATATGGCACCGCCTAAGTCAATCCTGATGCCATGTCATTCTCATTTGGTGCGAAATGTGTCTTGCACCATTCAACCACACCATGTGCATTTTTTATATGCACTCCCTTATAATTCATTTGATACTTTCGTATAGCACGTTTGATGCAAGCTCCGACACCATCATGTTCACCTTTTCCATGTCCACTCTCAAAGAAACTCTAGACATGTGGTATGTTTTCATTATGATGATATCTACATAGTGCATAAAATGGTCTTGATGATTTGAATTGTGCAGCACATCGATCTGACCAAACATAATGTTTATCAATTTTTATACCTCTTTCTTTCAAATTTGCAAAAAACATCTTGAAGCAGTGTTCCACATAATGAATGTCATGCTCTCTATCATCACTTATATAAAAATGATATTCCTTCTTGATGACCCGTGCTTCAAATGTGCTCTGACTACCATCCAAATCTAATTGTGCGTGTCGATAACACACATTTACCATAATAGTAATTTGATCTGAAAAATAGTATTCTGACTGAATTGCCTTTTGATGAACAAAAGAATAATTTTTTGCAAAATCAACAACTGATACAATAGTTCCAAGTGGGAAATTGTCTCTTATTGTTTGAAATTATTGTACTTTCCACTTTGCAAAAAAAGCATGATGAATGTAGGGTTGGATCAATTTTTTAAATTTTTCCATAAATACTCCAACATTTATCCTCTTCAACAGATTCTAACCTTTTGGATTCTTTCCCAAATTTTATTTCATTCTTTACATATTTGTAACTCTTGCAATTTACCATCTTTGTTACATCAATATTTTCATTTTTCAAAGGAAAAAGAGACAAATTGGCACATGTTTGGCATATTCCTTTTATGCAATTTATTTGTCCAACTACATCATCTCTTTTATCACATAAAATAGATGAGATGAAATCACTTCGTCTAGTAGGAGGAGCCTTTTCAAAACCATAAATGTCTTCTACAAACTTTCAAAAAACCTGATAGTAGAGATCAAATTCAATATGATAATGACAACAACAAGTTTCAAACACTTTGTTTGTCCTGATATAATATGGCTTCAATCTTTCAAACAATGTTTGTCCAATCTTTATATATTAGGATTTGAACTACAAAATGACACATACATTTCATGTCATGTTGTGTCCAACCAATGTTTCGTATGATGTTCATATTGATTAGCTGAAATTCTATGTTTGATAACATCTCTAGTGTTTGATGAAGGACGTGTATTATCATTCCAAAATGATGTGACCAAATTTTTTGTTCCTTTATCAATCCTATCAGAATGAGGAGCTCTACACATGATTTCCCAATTGCCTTCCAAGGTACTATCATCCAAAAGTATTCTCCTATTAACATATCGTGATATTGTTTTCCTATTCAAACCAAAGTGAGATGAAACTGAAGATATCTGTCTTTTTAGTCCCATGGTGTTACCTACAATGGATGTCAACATAACTTTTCTTGTAATGGACTTATCTATAGTTCAAGATTGCTTCCCTAGTTGGTTCAAACCTTTCTTAAGATTTTCAATCATATAAGTTTGCATGTCAACAAATTTTCTCTTCTTTGATGATGTGTCTATACCCAATAATTTTAATGCCCCTTCCAACTTCTTGTTTATAAGTATAAGTGAAAGAAATTGAGCTTGTTCAAGTGTTTCAAAATTATCAATTTACCCAATATTTCTCTAGCTATCATTTTCATTGATCTCTTCTTGGGAAGACTTAAGTGTTGAACATTAGCAAGTGATCTCAAATTGTCCACATCCATTGTAAGTAAATGATCTAAGTTTCTATAATTAATATTTTTCTTTACAGTTTGAGCTAAATTTAAAAGTTCATCCATACCAGTAGGAGCACGTGATGTTGACCCTTCTCCAACATCAATTGTTTGAGCTTTTGTAGGGAGTAATCATGTCCCTTCTTCAATGTGTAATTCTTTGACTTGACTTGACCCTCCTACTTTAGCTTTTCTTTCAGCTTCTTTAGTTTTATGATAATATGTCAATGTAGCTTCATGATTTCTTTGTTCAGTACCAGGTGACCCTTTTCTAGAAGATTTACTTTGTCTTCCCTTCTTGTTCCCCATTTCTTCGAGCTCAAAAAAATGTCTTCCACAAGATCATCAACAAAAAATTTCTTCTTCAAATAATACTTTAATCTAATATTTTTCCTCTCCAAAATTATGCCTTTGAAAAAATAGAAATATCAATCCTCCTTCAAAAAATGCCTTCAATAATAGAAAATGCAAATTTATTAATTGCAATTTGATATAAAATAGAAACAAAATGTTTCACTTTTATACCATTCTAAATTTTATTTACAAAATCATTTTACTAGCCAACTTCGCTTGAAGTATATACTTCATGCGAAGTAGCAAAGATAAAATTCAGGTAGATGTCCTTTTTCCAGGATTTTCACTTGAAAGGCTTCGTGTGAGGGGTCTTTGCATGAATCCCCTCAAGTGTCTTTGTGTGAAGGGGGTCTTTGCACGAAGCCCCTCAAGTGTCTTCGTGTGAAGGGGGTCTTCGCACAAAGCCCCCAAAAATGAAATTTTGTCGTTAGAAAACAACAAAACTTCAAAAAATGGTCTTTCAGGGTTTGAAACAAGGACTAAACAAGATGATTTTTTCAAATAGATAATGTCAAATGATGCTATTCGGAACAAGCTTTCTAATGAATATAATTTTAATACATATTGAGTTCATTATCACTTTTAAATATTACTTTAACTAAATATAGGTTGTGGGTCATTCAACAACCTGTCTATTCAAGACTTCGGGAAAAATAGTAAATGATAAAAAAAATTTATAAAAAATATGTAGGAAAAGCGTATTTGTGTTACCTTTCTATGAAAAAAAGAAAGTGAATTTTGATATACATAGATCAAGTTAGAGTGATCCAAGTGACCTTATGTCTAAATTATATTTACGATCACTTTAAAACTTAATAAACTATGAAATATTGATCCAAAATGAATAAAACCAATTGCATCCTTTAGATATTGAAGTTAAAAATATAATCTAAAAATAATTACATCGTTATCATATTTTAAAAAAAAGTTATGCTGATCCAAGTGACAGTAACTCGTTAAAAACAAAGGTTTTTCATGCAAACCACTTTTAGAAGGAGAAGGAAAAATGAATTTAAATGATTTTTTTTAAAAAAAATATTTAGAAACTAGAAAGAAAACTCTAAAAGACTCTAGTTTACATCATCTTCAAATTCCTAATAGTTTTGCGGCAGCAGATGTTCGAAAGTGAAGTTTTTTCTCTAAATGTTGAACTCTGTGTCAAAGTTCACCAAAAAGTGGGACTCACTATTATGGGACCACCCTTATACTTGAAATGAATTGCACAATGCTTCAATCCCTACCCACATATTTATACCTAAATTGTCTGTGATAGGTTTGAAATATTGGGATGGATAATAATGGCTTATCTAGATTAAGTTGCCTCTATCTACTAAAACAAAGAAAATCGCTCGCTAGGTGACAATAGTATTGGCACACTTATGATTTTTTCCATGACATTGTATGGAATTGCTGATGGCCTAGGCAATAAAATTATATGTTAATTTCAAATGCATAGGAACCTAGAGATTAAACAAATCAAAGATGAATTGGATACACAGCGAGATTAAGTTGATAGGATAATGAAGAAAAAATTAAATATATTATTATATTATATAATTAATAATATACTAATATATATATATATATATATATATATATATATATATATATATATATATATATATATATATATATATATATATATATATATATATATATATATATATATATGAGATTAAGAATGATTCTTTTTGTCTATGAACAAAGAGATTTTATATAATATTATTATATATTATATAATAGTATATACACAATATTATAACTATAATATTATATCATGCATTATTATATTAGTAATTTTAATTTTAATATTATAAATATGATTATTGTATGTAATATTATTATATTATGTCAATATAATATACTAATAAATTGATATGATATATAATAATAAATTAATATAATATAATTTATTAGTATTATAATAGACATATAACAATTATATATTGTATCAAGAATCTGCTCTGCAACTTCCCACCCAAGCTCATTTTTAAAACTGTAGGCTCCCATGCCTGCCTCCCATGGGGGACAATCTGCCCCCCTGGATAATCCCCTTGCTGGTCCTGATGGACCCCATACTATTCCCGTGATTCCCTCTATCATGGTCCCAGTGGCTGAGTCAACGGTGGAGCCCCAAAAAATGTCCTCTTCTATCGGTACCCCTGATTCCCCACCAAAACCCAACTAGAAAGGGGCCCTTATCAGAGAAGCTCAACAATCTCTAGAGGCTCTTTTGGTGGACTTTGTTCAGACTGAGGAAGGTGCTAAACTATCACTCCTGGATTTCATGGTGAATAGAATGATGGCGGATTTCCAATTGGCCTTGGTTGGCCAATTCTTTAACTTTTAACCTACCATCGAAATGGTTAGAAAATGGGTGTCTAACCAGTGGAAGATTAAGGGTTTTTTCCTTATCTCTGCTATGTCAGGTGGTCTATTTTTGTTTAAGTTTACCACTCTTGAGGACCTTCCTTTGTTCTATCGGGATCGTGGGTCTATGGGAAGCACTTCTTGGCCCTTGCAAAATGGAAGCCCGAATTCAACCCGGCTATGGAACTTACCAGAATGGCCTCGATTTGGGTCCGTCTCCCTGGCCTCCCACTGGAATATTGGGATGAGAAATTTTTCTGATGGATTGGTGATTCCTTCAGAACATTCATCAGAACCAACCAGGTGACCCATTCTAAAACTAGGCTAGTTTTTGCTAGGTTCTGTGTGAACATCACCCTGAACAAAACTCTACCCAATTTTGTCATTTTAAAATCTAAACTGGGTAGATGGACCCAAGCATTGGTGTATGAAAACACTAATCTATTCTACTAGAACTGTGATAATAGAGGTCACTCTAGTGACACTTGCAAGACCACCAAGTTGGGAACAAAAGAGAACAAGGACAAAGGAACGATTGAGGCTCCCCCCCCCACAGAAGAAGTGGAAACAGAGGAGACTAGCCCTCCCTCGGTGGCTAATGAGATAGAAATACTAGCAAAGGAAGGCCTAGTGCTGGAGGAAGGTGAGATCGTCCCCCGTCTATAGAACAAAGTGGGGAGCCCTATTCTTGGCTCTCTAGAACCCTTGCCTATAGAGGAACCTATCCTCCAGTCAGTGCTGGAGCCTGTGAAGAACCCCCCGACGACCCCCTAGGAGAGGAGGAAGATTGACCATACCGAGGTAGAGTAGCCTACCATTGTGGTTTATATAGAGCTAAAATCCCCAAAATCAAATGCTAAACCCCCCCCCAAACCTTGTGAAGAAGAATTCCTCCAGCTCCCTCGATGTTGACTGCGGTATGGAGGAAGATGATGAAGAATGGAAAATGCAAAAAAAGAAAACCAAACCCAAGAAGGCTGATGTGGGAATGGAAAAACCAAGGGAAGGCCATCAGACCGGGTGAGGAGATCAAGAGGGACCACAAGGGATGTTACAGCAGGTAAGTAGAAAACCCTCGAATCTAGTTTTAAAAGTAAGAAATGATTTGCCTTTCTTAGAATGTTAGGGGTTTGAACAGCTCCCTTAAACAAAGTGTTGTTAAATATTACATTTTTTATCATAAGATGGATATTCTGCTCCTCCAAGTTAATATGTCTACTAGTAAAATTTTACTACCCTAGTGTCCAATCTTTAGTCAGGTGTTGCCTTCCTTTACTCTAAAGTGGCGGGTGCTTTCGGAGGCATTGCTACACTCTAGAACCCTAATAAGATAACTAGCCAGTTGACTACCTCCTCTCTGAATTTCTTGGCTATTACTTTCAGAAAGAATGGTCATGAGTGGATCACTTTTAATATTTATGCCCCTAATACTTGGTTTGGTAGGGCCTCCCTATGGACTGATCTAGCCCTCCAGTTGGATCAGGACAGTTCTATGAATTACTTGTTGGCCGGTGACTTTAATACCCCTCTTTATCCCTCAGAAAAGTGTGGTGGATTAATGGACTACTCTGATAGCATGGGGGAGCTGGAAGATTTTATTTCTTCCAGAGGTCTTCTTAACATCACTCTGAAAGGGAACCCCTTCACTTGGACCAATAATAGGAAGGGACCCCATCTCATCTAGGTGTGGCTTGACCGTGTCCTTGCCACCTCTTCATGGGACCTTCATCTGAATTCTACCCTAACTTCCCTCCCTAGAAATAATTCTAATCATAACCCCCTCCTTTGTTGGAATGATGCCCCTAAGGTTGGCTCAAACCCCTTCATATTTGAAATCATGTGGTGTTCTCATCCATCCTTTAGAGATCAGGTGAAGTTCTGGTGGGTGACTAACATCAAAGGCACTGCCATGTTCAGAATTGCCCAAAAGCTAGAAATTATCAGAAGGGAGGTTAAAGGTTGGAGAAAACATAACTTTGGTGACTTTCATAAAGAGAAAAAGGAGCTGACTGAAACCTTAGGGTCCCTCCAGGCCCAATTGGCTTCTGGAAGCCACTCACCCCAGATTCAGGTGGAGGAGGTGACTAGACACAGGTGGCAGGAAACCCTGAAAAAAGAGGAAATCTACTGGAAGCAAAGATCCAGAATCTAGTGGCTTGTTGAAGGGGACAGGAACATGAATTTCTTCCATAGGTCTACTAGCAACCATAGAAGAATAAATACCATTAATGCTATTAAGGATGAGGGAGGGAACAAAGTCATAGAGAAGGAAAAAATCAATCAGGTTGCAACAAACTACTTTAAGGGGTTGTACTCCAATGAGGGAGTAATATGCTTGGACAACATCCAAAATCAACTCCTAGACCACATCCAAAGTGTTATATAACTCATAGTGATAATGACCAACTCATGAAGCATGTTTCTGATGAGGAGGTCAAGAATGCGGTCTTTGCTATGGGAGCTTACAAAGCCCCGAGGCCTGACAGCTTTCCTCCAACGTTCTTTCAAGAATTTTGGGACATCATGGGGATTGATGTTACCCATGCTACTAGTGATTTTTTAAGGATGGGTCACCTCCTTAGATAGCATAATAAAACCTACATTGTACTTGTCCCAAAACATGACAACCCCACCACTATGCTGGATTTCTGATCCATCAGCCTCTATAACACCTTCTACAAGATCCTTACCAAGATCGTGGTCGGCAAAATGAAGCCTCTTCTGGATAAGATTATCAGAACTACTCAAAAAGGTTTTGTACTAGGAAGACAAATCATTGATGTGGCCATAGCCACTCATGAAATCATCCACTCTATGGATAGGAGCAAGGTCCCAGGTATGGCCTTTAAACTGGATATCTCTAAAGCTTATGAAAAATTTAATTGGTCATTCCTACTTAAAATTCTAGCTAAAATGGGATTTAATGAGAAGGTTGTTTAGATTATACAAGAATGTACCCAAATTGTTAGTTTTTTTGTGCTTGTCAATGGCACCCCTAGTGGCTTCTTCAAACCTAAAAAGGGTCTTAGACAGGGAGACCCTCTCTCCCCCTACCTTTTTATTATGGTGGTTGATGTTCTTGGCATGAATCTGAGTATGCTTTCCTCCATGGGAAGAATAAAAGGTGTCAAACCTGCTTCTACCCTTCATCATGTAGTGTTGGAATAGTTTGTGGATGATACCTTCCTCTTTGGGTATTCTTCAGTGATTGAGGCCAGACAGTGGAAACAAATCCTGGAAAGTTATGTCTAGGCTTCTAGATAGTGTATCAACTATAAAAAGAGCTAGTTGTTCTTCTTCAATACCCCCATGGAGATACAAAATAGAGTGCTTCAAATCCTAGTTTGTTTGTCGACTTTTCTCCCTTCTACCTACCTTGGCCTCCCCCTCATAGTTAAGGAGGTGTCCCAGGATTTTTAGAACTCCATCCTGGAAAGAACCCAGAGGAAACTCGCTGGATGGAAAGGGAAGATCCTAAGAAATGCTGGTAAACTTAAACTCATGGCCTCCACTCTCCAAGGGATCCTTGTTTACTTCCTATCTCTTTTCAAGATCAAAAGCAACATGGCAGACAAACTTGAAAGAATTCAGAGAACATTTTTGTGGGCTAGTTCTAAAGAAAAGAAGAGGATGTCTCTAGTCAATTGGGACACTGTCTGCCTCCCAAAAAGACTCGGTGGTCTGGGCCTAAGGAGAATTGGCCTGATGAATAGAGCCCTTACTATGAAAGTGGCATGGAAACTCATAGAAGGTAAAGTGGATTGGTGCATAATAATGGAAGCTAAGTACCTCCAAGGACATCCCTATGGGAGGATGTACCATGATAGTGACCTCCCCAATGGATCCAAACTCTGGATGAACATCTGTAAATGCAAGACCTTACTGTCTAAAAGAGCTTCCTGGCAACATGGAAATGGGAGATCCATTAGATTCTAGAATGACTACTGGATCCTAAACTACCCTAACCTGGGCTACAAATTCAAACCTCTTATGGACTACCTCAGATTGGTCCTTGGCAATAGAACCTCCAACTACATCGCGGGCAGGGTCTGGAAAGATATTCTAGGGTTTAGAGGCCAAGACTCTATTATCTAGGCCCCTACCCAAGCTGGTACCTTCTCGGTAAAATTTTCTTACAACCTGCTTCTGAAGGAAGAAAATAACTCAGGGGACTAGAAGAAGGTGTGGATCCCTCAGCTCACGCCCAAAATCAATTTCTTCTGGTGGACGCTTATGCATGGTAAGGTCCTTACCCAGGATAATCTTATAAAGAGGGGCTTCTCCATGGCGAACAAATGTGTCTTATGTAAGAAGGAGGAAATGGTGAACCACCTATTTATTCACTCTAATACCACCTGATGTAGTCAAGACTGGTGGATCCAATTAAGGATAGTCCAAACCTTGCAGCCAATAGAACAACACATCGGAATACTCAACAATGCAACACAAAGTAACTATTTAACTATGATTTTCATTAACATGCCTGACTATAAGGCCTTCCAAGTTAGGGCCAATTACAATAAGAAACAATTCTACAAGATCCAAAAAAATCCAATACAACCTCAGCTAGTTTAGCTCTAAAGACAATCAAAAGCTGATGGAAACCCTAAGGCAGATCCAAACTTGAGCTCACAAGCCTCCATTCAATCTCCTTGTCTCCAAGTGTGCAAACCACTAGCTCTGCAAATACAAACTATCAGATCAAAATCTAATCTGCAAGATCATGCAAGATCTTTTCCACAATGAGTGAACCCACAATAGTGGGTTACAATTTTTCAAAGGAAGGAATTCGTCTGAAAAATCATGAGAGTGCAAATTTACTCAATTACTTTTGATAGAAAGTACTTTATATAAAAAACCCTGAGAATGGGTAATTTTCATTATTTTGTGTAAAGGAGTTTCAATAGAAAGTACTTCCTATTGAAACTAGGTACTTTTGATAGAAAGTACTTTCTATCAAAAGTACTTTCTATCAAAAGTACTTGATTAGGCCCTGTTTTCAAACTTTAAAGAAATTTTAAGAATTTCATGGCTTCAGGGCTGAAGCGCACGGATCAAATGGAACAATAAGGAGACGTCCTTTTGCATAGCACAAGTACTCAAAACTAGCTTTCTAACGATTATAGATTCGACTATTTTTTAATTTATTATGTGTATGGTTTTTGACGTTAATCGAATGTAGGTTTTTTTATCAAATATAAACCTCTGAGTTTGATGTTCAATGAAAAATAGTAAAAAAGGGAAATTTTTTTTTGAAAAATAACAGTGCCCTCCATCTTCAAGTCTATTTTCTATAAAATAATTTTTTTTTAAAATTTGATAAATACACAAGTTATAAGCTATGTAGTTAAGGTATGTCAAAACTATGGTTTATTCAACTTCAAACGTTAATAAAATATGCAATAATCATGATAAATTGGTCAAACCAATTGCATGTCCTCCGTATGGATGTTAAAAAACTAAATTCGAAAGAATCGTGTTCATATCTATTTTACAAAAAAAGTTATGCTCTATGAAAACAACGTTGCTATTTGAAAATGACATTTTCAGCACCATACCAGATTTCATGGGAGAAAGAAAAAAAGTATTCAAATAAATTTGAAAAAAATAAAAATATATATATTTAGAATCTAGTGTTAGCTTGTGGTGACTAATCAGTAAAGTACTATCCAGGAAAGTACTGTAAATTTTTTTGAGGCCGACTACTTTTTCAGTTATTTGGGCCGACTACTTATAACTCATTCTAACCCTAAAGCGAAAAAATATTGTATAATATGGCTTAGGGTTAGGGATTTTTCATGATGTATGATTTTAGTACTTGTGGCAGAATTGGGCTGTAAGGGATTACGGATTGTAATCAGGTTGTAATCACTAGATAATAATAATATTGGACTCGCTATTGGTGGACGTAGCCCAGGGATTGGGTGAACCACGTTAAATCTGTGTGTCTTGTGTTCTATTCTGTGTGGTTTATTATTTTCTGATATTAGTTATATTTGCACATAATTGTTATTTCTGCCTTGTTAATTCTAACAAGTGGTATCAGAGCGAGGTTATTTCATTCATTCTTTCATCTATTCTCTGAAGCAGGTCTCACAAGTTAGTGGGAGAGTCTCTCGGTTAAGTGGGAGAAATGGCAGACGAGGGTAGGCTGAAGGTTGATAAGTTTAATGGGCAGAACTTCCAGTTATGGAAGATGCAAATGGAGGATTATCTCTATCAGAAGGATCTATGGCGGCCATTAGAGGGAGTAGCCAAGAAAGAGCAATCAATGTCTCAGGAAGATTGGGATATTTTGGATAGGAAGGCACTGGGGAGTATTCGTCTATGCCTGGCACAATCGGTGGCATTCAATATTACTGAAGCAAAGACAGCTAAAGATCTGATGGAAACCCTAGCGAAGTTGTATGAAAAGCCTTCAGCTTCAAACAAGGTATTTCTTATGAAGTGTTTATTTAATATGAAAATGGTAGAAGTTGGATCAGTTACTGATCATTTGAATGAGTTTAATACAGTTACAAGTCAATTAACCTCAGTTAAAATTACTTTTGATGAAGAGGTTAGGGCTCTCTTGATTTTGTGTTCTTTGCCAAAAAGCTGGAATGGCTTGGTAATGGCTATTAGTAATTCTGTTTCTGGTTCTAATACCCTAAAGTATGATGATGTTATTGGTGTTATATTGAGTGAGGAAATTCGTAGGAAAAGCTCAGGGGCATCCACATCGGGTAGTGTATTGAACACAGAAAGCAGAGGCAGAACAAGAGATAGAGGAAACAACTCTGGAAATCGTGGGAAATCAAGAGGAAAATCAAAGGGAAAGAGGTCCGAATCTAAAGGGCCAAATGATTGCTGGTACTGTGGAAAACCAGGTCATAAGAAGAAAGATTGTTGGTCTCGGAAGAAAGATCAAGGAGACAAAAATGATGGAAACAAGGAGGCAAATGTGGTAAGTAACAAATCCGAGGAGGATGCTTTACTCTTGTCCTTAGAAAGTATTGATGATTCATGGGTTTTAGATTCTGGGGCTTCATTTCATGCTACACCCCATAGAAGTTATTTTGTTGATTATGTCCAAGGGGATTTTGGGCTAGTTTATTTGGGAGATAATGAACCCTGTCAGATTGTTGGAAAGGGAAAAATTAAGATTAAGTTGCAGAATGGGAATCATTGGCTACTACAAGAGGTAAGACATGTTCCAAGGCTGAGTAGGAATTTAATTTCAGCATGGCTACTGGGTGATGAAGGTTGCACAGTTACTTTTAATGATAAAAATTGGAAGGTTTCAAAAGGTTCCTTAGTAGTAGCAAAAGGTGTGAAAGTAGGCACCTTATATCTTTGTACAGGTCATACTGTTCCTTCTACTTTAATTGTTTCAGAAGAAAATGAATGTTCAGGAACAGTGGCTGCAGTTGAGCAGGAAGAACATCAAACTGTTGCTGTAGATTCTGACACAGCACTGTGGCACAACAAACTCGGGCACATGAGTGAAAAAGGTATGAAATTACTTCATTCAAAGAAAGTTTTACCTAGTCTGAAATGTGTCAATATGGATTTCTGTGAAAGTTGTGTTTATGGAAAACAAAAGAGAGTTAGTTTTGTGAAGAGTGGGAAGGAAAAGAAAAATGAGAGATTAGAGCTTGTGCATATAGATGTATGGGGACCAGCTCAGGTATCTTCCCTTGGTGGCTCTCTGTATTATGTTACATTTATAGATGATGCAACAAGAAAAGTATGGATTTATTTCCTTAGACAGAAATCTGATGTATTTCAAACTTTTAAGAAATGGAAATGCTTGGTTGAGAATGAGACTGGTAAAAAGTTAAAATGTCTCAGATCTGATAATGGTGGTGAGTATTGCAGCACAGAATTTGAAGAATATTGTTCCTCTAATGGTATTCGTAGGCAGAAAACTATGCCAAGGACTCCACAAGAAAATGGAGTGGCTGAACACATGAACAGGACAATAATGGAGCGTGCAAGGAGTATGAGGTTGCATGCTAGGCTGCCCAAAAATATGTGGGCAGAGGCAGTGAACACTGCTGTTTATTTAAACAATAGAGGCCCCTCTACTCCTCTGGACTGTGGTATTCCAGAGGAAGCATGGAGTGGTAAGAAGGTGAGTTATTCTTTTCTCAAAACCTTTGGTTGTGAAGCTTTTGCACTTATAGATTCTGAAAATAGAACCAAGCTGGAAGCTAAGTCAAAGAAATGTGTATTTGTTGGGTATGGCATTGATGAATTTGGTTATAGGCTTTGGGATTTTGAAAATCATAAAATTGTAAGAAGCAGGGATGTCATATTCAATGAGAAAGTATTGTACAAAGATCTGTTGCTGCAGCATGAGAAGAAAGAAAATGACTATGTAGTACTGGATGATACACCACAAGTTCATGTTCCAGTAGTTCCTTATGCTCCGCAACAACAGCAACAACAAATACCACACACCCCAGTGAGTGTTAGACGGTCAACAAGGCTAAGTAGACCTCCAGAAAGATTTTCTCCATCTTTGTATTCTATTTTGTTAACAGATGCTGGTGAACTTGAATGTTATAATGAAGCTGTGCAGGTGGATACAAAGCTTCAGTGGGAGTCTGCAATGACAGATGAAATGGACTCTTTGCTGAAAAATCAGACATGGGATTTATGTAAGTTACCTGCAGGTAAAAGGGCTTTACAGAATAAATGGGTTTACAGGATAAAAGAAGAGGATGGAGGTACAAAAAGATTTAAAGCCAGATTAGTCGTAAAAGGATTTGCATAGAAACATGGTACTGATTTTGATGAGATATTTTCTCCAGTTGTTAAAATGACTTCTATTCGTACTATTTTAAGTATTGTGGCTACTAAAGATTTGCATTTAGAGCAGCTTGATGTTAAAAAAGCCTTTCTTCATGGTGATTTGGATGAAGAAATATATATGGTTCAGCCACAAGGATTTGAGGTCAAGGGTAAGGAGAATTTGGTGTGCAGATTGCAGAAAAGTTTATATGGCTTGAAGCAAGCACCTCGGCAATGGTATATTAAATTTGACACTTTTATGAATGGGCATGGATATAGTCGGTGTCATTCTGACCATTGTGTTTATTTTAAGAGGTTGGATGATGACAGCTACATTATTTTATGTTTATATGTTGATGATATGCTTGTAGCTGGGTCTAACATGGATCACATTAAGGGGTTGAAACAACAGTTAGCAAAATCTTTTGCTATGAAGGATTTGGGGGCAGCAAAACAAATCCTTAGTATGAAAATTTGTAGAGATAGGAAAAATAGGAAATTGTCTCTATCTCAGGCTGCTTACATTGAGAAGGTGTTGCAACGTTTCTCTATGGAAAATGCCAAAGCTGTCAGCACACCTTTGCCTGGTCATTTGAAATTGACTAAGGATATGTATCCCAAGACACCAGAAGAAGAGACTAAAATGTCTAAGGTACCTTATGATTCAGCTGTAGGGAGCTTAATGTATGCTATGGTATGTACTAGGCCAGATATTGCACACGCAGTGGGAGTCGTTAGCCGTTATATGAGTAACCCTGGTATTGAGCATTGGAATGCAGTCAAATGGATTCTCAGATATTTGAGAGGCACATCCAGTAAGTGTTTACACTTTGGGGGTTCTACTACTACTGTACAAGGCTATGTTGACTCAGATTTGGCAGGAGATATAGATAGCAGGCGGAGTACTACAGGTTATATATTTACTGTTGGTGGGACAATAGTGAGTTGGATTTCTCAACTACAAAAGGTGGTTGCTTTATCCACTACAGAGGCAGAGTATGTTGCTGCTACAGAGGCAGCCAAGGAGATGATATGGCTTCAATTCTTCATGGAAGAATTGGGACATCCACAAAAGGATAATTTTCTACATACAGATAGCCAAAGTGCCATTCATCTTGCAAAGAATTCTGCTTTGCACTCAAAGACAAAACACATACAGTTGCGGTACCATTTCATTCGATCAATTTTGGATGATGGACAGTTAAGGCTGGAAAAGATTCATACTGATGATAATCCAACAGATATGTTTACAAAGGTAGTAACAAGGGAGAAGTTGAACTCATGTTCAGCTTCAGTTGGTCTTCTAGACTGAACAAAATAAAGGAACAACTAAGTCCAAGGTGGTTCAATCCAGTGGGAGCCTCATGTGGGTAGCGGTATTGCTACAGGATCAGTCTCCAAGTGGGAGGTTTTTTAGTATAGTGTGGATACTGATCAGTCACCAAGTGGGAGATTGTTAGCTTGTGGTGACTAATCAGGAAAGTACTATCCAGGAAAGTACTATAAACTTTTTTGAGGCCGACTACTTTTTCGGTTATTTGGGCCGACTACTTATAACTCATTCTAACCCTAAAGCGGAAAAATATTGTATAATATGGCTTAGGGTTAGGGATTTTTCATGATGTATAATTTTAGTACTTGCGGTAGAATTGGGCTGTAAGGGATTATGGATTGTAATCAGGTTGTAATCACTGGATAATAATAATATTGGACTCGCTGTTGGTGGACGTAGCCCAGGGATTGGGTGAACCACGTTAAATCTGTGTGTCTTGTGTTCTATTCTGTGTGGTTTATTATTTTCTGATATTAGTTATATTTGCACATAATTGTTATTTTTGCCTTGTTAAGCCTAACATCTAGACAGGAAATCCTAAAAGACTCTAATTTACTTCATCCTCTGATTTCAAACGGTTCAACGGCAATATGCATCTGAATCTAAAATTTTTTCTCAAAATGTAGAGTTCAGTGTCCGTTCAGGCAAAAAAGTGTAACCCACTATTGTTCACCAACTTCAGCTTTCTAGCCTCTCAGTCCACCAAGTCATGTCAGCTCTCTAAGTTTTGTCCCTAAACATCTACCCAAACACCCCTTAAATACTAATCATCAGCCACAAGTCGGGAAGATGAAACCCTTAACTCTTCCTAACAATTATTAAATGCCATACAAGTCATCTTACAAAATGTGTACAAACATTTAATTCAACATGTCAGCCTAAAATCAACAGCTACCAACAATAAATGCACCAAGTCAGCCCAACAAATCACACAAAACTCCAGTTGGTAAGCCAGAAATACCGAGCATCAATGAATTAACCGAGCATGTCAGGCATCACCAAGTCCCAGTGTCGACCGAGCACTACAGGCATGACTGAGTAACACTTTCACCGAGCATTAGAGACTACCGAGTTCCTTCAATGACTGAGCTTCCTTCAATGACTGAGGTCATCGGTCAAGGCTGCAACTGAGAAAACCGGCCAAAATAGAAACATCTATGCAGATTCATCGAGGACACAGAATGCCCCTACTTTAACCTTGGATGCCCCTACTTCAACTTTGGGCATCGACCCCCATTGTGAGCCACCCTCCATGCTATGCTCCTAGAAAACCCTCCTATGCTCCAAACTAAGCACAAAATAATGAACAAGGAAAATAATCTCATTAAATCCTCATAATTAAAGAAGCCAAATAAGAAAAGTTTGCAGCATAAATTAAAAATCATCAATAGGATCCATAATGCCAACATATCAAGAGAACATCACAATCATATTAACATCATAATGAGAACCACATAGGAACTCTCCAGGTTCCCAAAATATAGCCATAATTCTAGATACAAAAAGGCACATGCAAAGGTCCTCTTTTAGATCTGTACCAATAAACTGGATACATAAGATCTTCATGATCCAACAAGTACATAATCAGGCTCCAAGGGCACCAATAAACCCTAATACAATAAAACATGATCTCCAAAAAAAGCATAGACATTCAAGAGAGCCACATTCCTCAAAAAGTCAACATTAAATTGAATCTAACAATAAAATGCCAGGAGACATAACTGGGACCTTCAAGCAACCTCAATTATACAATTAGGTCCAAATGATAATACAATATCAAATTGACATATGAAAGCGATACCCTGAAAGAACACCAAATATAATAACAACATTCAAGAAACTCCCAAGGCCTTTGGTACCAACACGAAACCACCCTAAAACTCATGAATCATAATGAGAAGGCACATAACATCAAAAAAATTAGAAAACTACAATTCATATTCCACAGGTCTGTACAATATATTAATACAACTATTTCTCATCATCACAAAATGTCTTAAGGCCACACTTTGAAAACTAAAGTAGAGTAATATATACACATCTATGATAAACAAAAGGAATAAAATCACATTGTACTTATAAGAACAACATTCAATTAATAATATGTTTAACTCAATCTTAATTATTTGTACCTTATCCTTTTGAATAATCTATTATCTTATCTTAAACTAGTATACAACTATCTTTCATAAACAATAATAATGAATTGGTAATAACTTACTCTTCAACCATTAACTTAGTAATTAACAATACTTATCCAACATTATTTAGAACTAAGTGAAACAACATTCATTAAATTCACTAACTAAGTTAGGCACATTTTTAGTAACTAAATAATTTAGTCAACCTTTATTATATAAGTGTAAAGGTTGATATTTATTTTACAAAAGACTTGATGCATAATCACCATAATATTATTCTTATTAAAGACTTTATAAACATAATTTTAAAATAACTACAATCACTAATTCTCCCATAATTCCAAGTAAAATATAAGATTATGCTAAATAATCTACAACCTTAACTATCAACATCCTAACTAATTATTATCATTTTCTAAAATAAACTCTTTCAATATTTAACAATATAAAATAATATTATAATGAATTAAATCTTTTCCAAATAATAATTTACTAAATTAATTTCAAACAAGATAAATAAAACCTATTAATCAAATTATGATATATATTATATTCATACAACTCTACCCACTTTAATTTCTAAAGAAAGTTTCCTCTCTATCTAATTTAACTTAAAGAAAACTGAGTATTCTTAAATCATTTTTATCCCCTCTGATTTCTCATAAAGTGAAATCTATACATTAAAACAACCTTATCATTTGTCCAAATTTAGAAACTAAGAATATGGTGACAAGTATAGAATCTTCTACAAGTGAAGAATTGATTCCTTAAAGATAACTAATAATCTTATATTCCTTCTAAGTCTTTAGTCTTTGACTGTATACCAAACCGAATTTATATGGCTAAAAGAATGGATCAAAGCATCATATATTCCTCTTAATAAAGAATGGCTGAAAACGTATGAGGTCCCATTTACAGCCAAAAACTCAAAGACATTAAGCAATTCCACGTACTCTTAATATTTATGGTAAGCATTTTCCACGTCTCCAATGTTCTTTTAATGATCTAAATATTGTACTATAAATATTGAATAGTGAATGCAATGGCACCTTTGTTTAAGCATATTCCTGACAAAGCCGCCGCTCAACGAGATAGTAAAAGTCTAGCTTCTTCCTATTAATTAGAAAAATGATATTATACCTTTTATCAATGGTTACATTCATTGTTTGATACAAATAGGCATATAATGCATAAAAGCGATTAAATTCATCTTTAACCAGAATAAAATTGCATAGTATTAACATTAATAATAAATCAACATCTAGTGATTTCCTAAAATATATTTTCTAATCATAACAATATTAATTCTTAATATTAACATATGTATTTATCATTACCAAAGTTTAAATGAAATAACAATAATACATCAAAATAGTTTAAATAATTTAAGTAATTTATTTATTTATTTTTATTGATATAAATATTTACCAAACATAAGGAGAAATTCCAATTTGCTAACTCAACACTTCATATGAATTCTGAATGTTGGTTCAAGGAAGTCCCCAGACATCATATGCACCAACCCCACCTATGTGCCAACTAGAGGTCTTAAGCACGATTGAGGTATACAATCAAATGGGAGGGCATTACAATAATTGTTCTTTGGTTAGAGTGAAGACAATTGTTTAATTAATTAATTGATTCCTTTAGAGACATGTAGCAACCAATTTTTTATGAGTTGTTAAAGTCTAATTTATCTCAACCGTTGATTGAGATTAAATCTCCGCCATCGGTTTCCAATGAGAGTTGTATAAAAGAGGTCATTGGGCATTTAGAGAAGACACACTTGAGTAGCATTTGTAGTGTTAGCAAATATTTTTGCAATGATAGCAAGGGCGCGATGATAACGTTGGAAACAATAGTAAAGGAATCTCAACAAGAGAAATTGTGAGAAGAATCTCCGAAGGACAATATTGTCGGAGTTCTACGAGTAAGAGGCAAGTAGTTTATGTATCTCTTAATTTTATGAAGTTTAATATAAATTCCTCATATGCAATACCGGTTTTCCCTTCGGGGGTTTTCCAAGGATAATTTGTCCAAAAATATCATGTTCATTGTGTTGCATATTTTGCATCTAACTTTATTTGTGAAGTTGCAGTTGTGTTATTTTTCAATATTTGTTGTGAATTAATTTTCAATAGTCAAATAATCTATATAAGTTAGGAGATTAATAATCAGTTGTTGCAATAGAATTTTCACGTATTTTTTAAGTTCAATCGTTGGGAGTGATTTCACATTATTGTTATGAAGTGTTATTTCTCACGATAATTGAGCTTTCCTTCACACTATATTTTGTAAAGTTTTATTTGTAAGGGGTCTAATATTAAATTAAGGGAGGTGTACTTTGTGTTTTATCATGTATGCTTCCACACTTTAATCTTTCATTCTTGAGTTTGAGACATTTATTGAGATATAATGGATTATGATTATAATCATTAACTAAGACAATCTTCTACTTTTGGGTGTTTACCATGTCATCCACATTATAATATTATAAATTTATTGTCAAACTAAATTTAGAGAACTATTTTTCTTGCAAACCATGGAATTGACTTCTTATAATGAGTGTCATCTATGCAGGCCTATGCTATTGCCTATGCTAGTACTTATGCACACACAATCACAATTTAATGGATCATCTATCTAATTTTGATCATTTACCAAAACCTATAATATAATTATCTTGGATATAGATGTAGCTAGTTTTCTGATATATGCTTGTCCATGAAAATAAGGTAATCCTTGTAGCCTTAATCTTTTCCTTCCAATTATAAAATAAAAACCAATACTTTTATTTATCTAGCCTCTTTATTTACATGATAAATTTGGACAAATATTAAGAATATTGTGTTCTTTCATGTGCAAAGATATATTCATTATTTTGAACTATATAGAAGATACTATCATTCACAATTTGTCATATAAAATCAAATATTCCACTGAATATAAATCGCTTAGAAATCATTCTAGAATCCATGTACAAGTTTGAAACTTAGTATTTATAAAAAGAAAAAGTACATACTATTAGTTTGAAATAAAAAAATCCGAGTTAAGGATAAAATCAACTATATTGGACTCTATTTTTGAAGAGCTCACATAGTAGAATTTAGAGATTATAGGTCAAATTCTCATACATTAGGTGAGTTTGCACGTGTAATCTAGAACAAAAGACACAAAGGTTAAACACCATAGATAAAAAAGAAATCTACAAATTTTAACTAATTTACACAATTGTATAAAGCATTCATATATTCCAAGACATATATATTCTATTGTATTTTGCAAATATCAATCGTTCTTTAGTCACAAAGTAAATAAATCATATTTTAATTTACCAATAATTATAACATGATTGCACTTTCTATTGAACATCACCTAATTCGATCCACATCAATTTAACATCTATCATTTTATTAATCAGCCTAAATGAGCCATAAAAGAGGAACTATATATATTTTTTCATTTGCAAAAGTTTTCATATATGCTCGTTAGTGTAGATTGAAGATAGCATATGTTATGTTTTTTAATTTTATTTTTACAAAAAATAAAATTATTGCCTTTAGCATCATTTCAAATCAAAATATCTTACTATTAGAAAAGGCAAATCTAATGTCATGATATAAAACATGATATACTTGTAGTGAAAGCATTTTAATTAATCACAATGCTAACATATAATTAAATAAAATAACTTTTTAGTGGAGGCCTCATTCATGAAACTATTTAAGCTATTTGATATAATAACTCCATGCTAACCGTACTCTTTTTGCTTCGAGATCTTGATTGTGTGCCAAATGTTTGCGTCGAGAGAGCTCCAAGGAAATGAAAAAAATTATAAATCTTTGCAGCTCTCTCACTCATAAATTTGGCACACAATCAAGATCCAAAAACAAAAAGAATACTGTTATAGATTGTGAAAACCTACAAGCAATCCATGCAAACCGTTTTTTAAAATTCATTTACAGTTTTTATAAATTGAAAGAACTATACACAGAAAAAATAAATAAAAACAATACGATTAAATTGAGCGTAACCCAAACTACTCTAAATCAATTTAATCATAGTTAACAATGGACAGTGAATATGATTAAATTGAGCATGACCTTGGAAACTACCCTTTTTCTATTTAGTCGGTGCCATTGAAAAATTTTCATTGAAATAAATCATTTTATAATCCAAGATCTTTTTGTATATATTTTCGTTGGATCTATATATCGGACCTTCCTCAGGTTTGTCGTATGTGCTCATCGGCCGCTTCTCGCCACCTTGATCGAATCCATCCTTGATATTTTGAAGGTTGAGGTTCCTGTGCATTTGCTACAGTCACAAAATATCATCGCCAAAGCTCTCTTCAATTCATTGAGAGACAGCTCATAAGTGCGCTAACACGATGCTCATTTTCGCAATCATTTTCTTTGTTTCAGTGGAGTACAGAAGCGGCTTACTCCAGATAAGGTATTCTTATCCACTACCCAGAATTCAAAAACACACTAAACAAATTACATATATAATTACAATACGGGCAGGAGATGAAACATCGAACAGACACATTTCAAGCATAATGGAGATAAATTTGAGAGCTCAAGTATTTGCCCTTATTTTGGCCACATGTATGGTATGGAGTGCCTCTGCTGCGGGGAGCATAGCCATATACTGGGGCCAAAATGGCAACGAAGCCTCTCTTTCCCAAACCTGCGCCACCGGTAATTTCAAACACGTCATTCTCGCATTTCTCGCCGTGTTTGGAAACGGCCGCACGCCGGAGCTGAATCTAGCCGATCACTGCGAGCCCTCGTCTGGCGACTGCAAAAAGCTGAGCACGGACATAAAATCATGCCAGCAGAGGAACATAAAAGTGTTTCTGTCCTTGGGAGGAGGCGAGGGAAACTATTCCATCTCCTCTGTTCAAGATGCACAGAAGGTCGCAAACTATCTGTGGAACAATTTCCTGGGCGGGAAGTCTAGTTCGAGGCCTTTGGGCGATGCTGTCTTAGACGGAATCGACTTCGACATCGAGGAAACGACTCGGCACTGGGACGATCTGGCCAAGGCGGTGTCGTCCCTTTCTTCTCGCGGCCGCAAAAAGGTGTTCCTCAGCGCCGCCCCGCAGTGCCCTTATCCCGACGCCTCTCTGGGAAAGGCCTTGCAGACGGGGCTGTTTGACTACGTTTGGATTCAGTTCTACAACAACGCCGCTTGCCAATACGCAAATGGAGACGCTTCCAAACTGGTGAGCGCGTGGAAACAGTGGACAACTTCTCTAAACAAAACTACCAGTTTCTTTCTGGGGCTTCCTGCTTCCAGTAGCGCTGCAGGCAGTGGGTTCATTCCCGCGGGTACGCTGAAGTCGAAAGTGCTGCCTCAGATTAAGAAGTCGTCCAAATATGCAGGAGTGATGCTGTGGTCGAAATTCTATGACGAGGAGGCTCAATACAGCTCGTCTGTTAAATACTCTGTCTGAGATAAGAGGTGGTGGTTACGTGAGCTACTATACTATATATAGTTAATAAAAACCTTTGAGTTTCCTGTACTCGGGTTTAAACTTTAAATAATGCTCTTGGTTTCCATGAGCTCCCTTGTTTGTAAATACGTGTTTTCGCAACTAAAATAAAAGGTGAGACAAAATATTGTCTACGTTAATTTTGTCTTCTAGATAGGGAGTTAACTTTGTGCATTCATAAAGTTATTTAAATTATACATTAGATTTTGACAGTTTTTTCTTTTGTTTCTTTATGGGATTTAATTGCTTAAAAATATATATTGATTTTTCAGTAAGAATGATGGTCTGTTTAGAATTTGTAAAGCACTAAAGCATAAAAAATGGTAATTTCAAAGTGTCACCTGATATCTACTTTAAAATGTCCCGATAACTATGCACTACAACCACTACAAAAATTTGCAATGGTTATGCACAAAGGTCTGAGACCTCATTCACCTTATCTCCTAGCAACACTTGAGAATCCATAGCATTTAGAGTTTACCGCTACCTTTTGACTACACATAGGCCTAAGAATCAACAGGGCGAGCCTCTCCCCTCCTCCTCCCCCCAAGAAATGCCCCTATCTAGAATAATGGTACATTAACTTTCTTTTTGATTCGGCTAAGAAGGAGAGCAGCCCTGCTTCCCAGTAAAGTTGGATAGAGAGTGCATGTGCGAAACATGCGAGGGGTCCCCTACCTACCTCATTCAAAAATTGTCAATACTTATGCAAAATTATCCTAGTAATTGCTAAAAAATATCAATTACTAGGGGTGCAAGTGACCAACTATTGGTACATGATATATTTGTTAATGGGCTTTTAGTTATCTTTTTTTAAATTCCTTTAAAATTAGTAATTGGGGGGTCAAATGCACATGGAGTGTATGACTATTGGAACGTGGATGATTATTAGTGTTCTTCCCCTACATAATGGGCTTTACAATCATGAAATAATGACAAAATCAAGATCTAACACATAGTTAACAAGAGATGCAATATTAATGAATTAATATTATGTAGCTCCCTTGTTTGTAAATACGTGTTTTCGTAACTGAATAATAATGAATTAAATCTTTTCCAAATAATAATTTACTAAATTAATTTCAAACGAGATAAATAAAACCTATTAATCACATTATGATATATATTATTATAGAATTTATGAATTCGAAATAAAATCAGAAATACAGAATAATAAGAGCAGATTACAAAATACACATAACACACTTATTTATCGTGGTTCACCACAATAGTGGCTACATCCACACTGAGAGCAGAAGAATTGTATTAATCTCCAAAATAGAATGTTTACAAATGAGAGACAAAGACTTATTTATAAGCTTATACTAAGCAACTGAAAAGACAAGGCACAATAGACAAAAGTCCATTGGCCTTCCAATCCCAACAAACTCCCACTAGAAGTCAATGGATAATTCAGCTGATCAGGCATTCCCTTGCTCTACATGCTGACCTACTTTAGCTTAACAAGTCCAAGAGAAGTTCTTGCACATTCAAACTTCTCTTTGGTTACAACTTTAGTGAATATATTTGTCGGATTGATCTTAGTGTCAATCTTTTCAACCTTCAACCTGCCCTCTTCAACCATGTGTCGAACAAAGTGAGCATGGATATCAATGTGTTTTGAATGTCACTGAGAGGTATGATTATGAGCCATAAATATGGCATTGTGACTGTCACTGAAAAGAACATAATCATTTTGTTAGTACTTCATTTCACCAAGTAATCGTTGCAATCAGATCATTTCAAGAGCACCTTCGAAAAGTGCCAAATAGTCAGCTTCAGCGGACCAAAGAGCAATAGAATGTTACAGCCTTGAGGTCCAACTAATAGCAACTCCAGCGAACATGAATGTGTAACCGGTAGTAGATCTACACTTATCCAAATCTTTGGCAAGATCTGAATCTGTGAATCCCCGTAACTATTCATGATTGTTACAAAAACATAAGACTAAGTCTGAAGTGCCTTTAAGATATCTTAATATCCATTTGACGACCTCCCAATGAGTCTTCCCAGGATTGATCATGAATCTACTCACAACTCCCACCGCATGAGCAATGTCGGGACGTGTCAAAACCATAGCATACATAATGCTACCAACTGCAGATTTGTAAGGAATGTCCTCCATATATTCCTTGTCTTCTTATGTTTGTGGACGCAAATTTGCTGATAACTGAAAATGTGAAGCAAGTGGAGTAGACACACTATGCGCATCAACCATACCAAATCTCTGAATTACTTTGTCAATGTATTCTTTTTGTGACAATGTAATTACTTTCTTCTTCCTATCCCGGGTGATAGTCATACCAAGAATCTTTTTGGCTGTCCCTAAATCCTTCATAGCAAATGTACTTGCCAATTTAGTTTTCAGCTCACTAACAATTTTAGAGCTTGTTCCCACTACTAACATGTCGTCAACATAGAGAAGAAGAATAAAAAATTCACCATTCAGAAGTGTCTTGTAGTAAATGCATGGATCAGATTCACATCTGATAAAATTATGTTCAAGCATGAAGGAGTCAAACTTGACATACCACTATCTCGAGGCTTTCTTGAGCCCATACAAACTACGCTTTAGCCGGGAATAGAGATGTTCCTACCCCTTTTTCACAAAACCTTTAGGCTGATGCATATACAACTCCTCATTTATGTCTCCATGTAAAAATGATGTCTTAACATATAATTGTTCCAATTCAAGATCCCAAATGGCTGCTAATCCCAATACTGTTTAGATGGATGTCATCTTCACAATCGGAGAGAATATTTCAGCGAAATCAATCCCCTATTTCTAAGCATATCCTTTTACTATCAACCAAGCTTTGAACCATTTTTGACCTCCTCCTTCGTCTTTTAATTTATAAACCCACTTGTTCTTGAGTGGTTTTCGATTTGGTGGAAGAGAAACCAAATCCCAGGTGTCCTTTGCTTCAAGCAAACTCATTTCATTTGTCATAGCAACAAATCAATTGTTCTTATCATTTCTTATACATGCCTCTTTAAAATTCACAGGTTTAATTATCTCAGAAATTAATAGCTTTGGCTCTACCTCTTCAGCAAATAATAGCTGATAATCAGAGAATTTTGAAGGAACTTTCCTTTGTCTTGAGGATCTTCTCATTTCAATATGATTTGGTTCACGAGAATGAATTCTCTGCAATTGATTATCATTATTTTATCCAAGTGAAGGATCTCTAAGAGTAATTGTTCTGTTAGAATTTGATTTGGTGAGTAATTCATGAGGACTTCCCTTGGAGATGGGAAAAGAACATGTCCTCTGTATGCCAAACTATTTCGGCATGCTTGTCCTGTTAAAACTCCTTCTTGATGAACATTATCTCTGCCAAGAGATGTGCTTATTGTTTCCTCCATGATATGTCCACATTGGTCCCCAAAGATGGACTATTTCATGTCCTTGTGCTGAGAGTGATCTTCGCTGTCATGCGTATGACTGAGAGAGAGATCATTGCGAGAAGGTCTGGCACAAAATCACTCTGACCGGGAGGTGCTATGTAGTGTAGCAGTCGGTAGGGGAGACTCTACAAAGGTGTGAAGAGGATCAGAGTGTGGGTGAGACTCTGCAAAGTTATCCACCTCATCTGCGTGACATCGTTTATGAGACATGTGCAGGTAGGGAACTTCTTGTGAGTGAGAGGTGAGTTCTTCAAACAGAGGAGTGCGTGGATGTTTGAACAGGGGTTGCATAAGGTGCTAGGAAGAGTCAAATTCATGCAAGGGAGCAGTGTGCAGGTGAGGGCTTGCTGGCATATAGAGGGGAGTAATCTGTGGGTGAGGCTCTACAGTGGAGTCCACCTCATCCACTTGGCAGTGTGTATAGGGAATGCGCAGGCATGGATCAACATTCATGCCTCTGTTATTAATGCCAGTGCCTATTCTTCTGTCATGAGTGTCGTGAGAGTTGGGGTGGGTACTATGGTGAGTAAATTCACCACATTTAGTAGATTCAACTGTGCAGTGTCTAGACCTACCGTGAGTGTTCTCTTTGCCTAGAACATGTGATGTGTCGTAACTATCTTCTCTGCTGGTAGAGGCAAAATCATATGGAGCTTGCTCTCTGTCGTGAGTGACTCCATAGTTGCCATGAGTTGCTTTTAGATTATCTCCTTGTGGTGACTGCAGATTGTTCTGTAATTTTTCTTCATAACTATTGTGGAGAGGGGAAGGGAAGAGCATATCCCTTTCTAAAAAACTTTGACTATCCTCAATCACATTTCTCTATTCTCTATCGAACATATGTGGGTAATCATCCTCACTTGATGAGGATTGAGAAGTAGGAATTAGAACAGAAGTTGGAGTAGCTTGAAGGGAACTTCTTCCTTGATGAGTAGAGACAATACCATTTAAAGGTATTTTGAAAGAAATGTAATCCTTTTCAGACTTATCAATGTTTGCGAGAGCTGGAAATTTTTGCTCATTAAAAATGACATCACGACTGTGAATGATTCGCTCTTCAACCGGATCCCAAACTCTGTAACCAAACTAATCTTCACCATAGCCAATGAATATGCCCTTTTGTGATTTGAAATCCATCTTTGTCCTTCTTTCTTTTGGGACATGTACATGAGCTTCGCACCTAAAAACTTTGATGTGTGAGTATGAAATCCTTTTTCCCAGCCATTCCTCTTCCGAAATGCCAAACTCTAGATGAGATGAAGGAGTCCTATTGATTAAATAGACTATTGTATTACTAGCTTCCGCCCAAAATTCTTTGCCCAAACTAGCATTGTAAAGCATACACCATGCTTTCTCAAGAATGGTTCTATTTAACCATTCTGCTGCCCCATTTTCTTGGGGTGACTAAGGAACAACCTTAATTCATCTTATACCATGATCTACACAAAAGTTATTAAAATCCAATGAGCAAAATTCACCTCCATTATCCATTTTCAAACACTTAATTTTATGACCACTTTGATTTTTGACCACTCTGATTTTCCACAAGAGCTTTAAAAAATTTGAATTTAGAGAATACTTTTGATTTTCTAGAAAGCATATAAACCCATAACTTTCAGGTGCTATCATCAAGAAAGGTGAAAAAATATTGTGCACCTCCATAAGAGGTCACCTTTTTAGGTCTGAAGACATCCGAATGCACTAACTCCAAAGGTGTAGTCCTTTTCTCATGTCCATCCTTCAAGAAACTGACCTGCTTTTGTTTCCCATGAAGACAATGCTCACAAAACTCTAAATTTGTAGATTTGAGACCCAGTAGTTGGTCCTGATTTAGCATTACTTCAAGGCCTTTCTTGCTCATATGGCCAAGCCTTTGATGCCAAAGTGCAACATCATTGTCCACAAGTGTCAAAGAAGTTCCCACCTTATCAATAGGTTTCAAAATATAGAGACTACCGGTCTTGTCAACTTTAGCAATAGCCAATGAACCTTTGACTATTTTCCATGAATCTTTGAGTTTAGTTTTAAATCCTTGGGTGTATAATTGGCTAACAAAAATCAGATTCCTCTTTAATTGAGGAACATGTCTAACATCTTTGAAAAGTAATTTTGCTTCTCCTTCAAGATGTAAGACAACATCTCCTTTCCTAACAATTTTATGTGCTTTGTTATCACCCAAGTATACCTCTCTGAATTCACCTTCTTGATAATTTGAGAATGCATCTATGAGAGAGGAAACATGAAAGGAAGCTCACAAATCAATTACCCACAAATTAGCTTTTGTATCACTTGTAGATAAAATTAGGATACTTGGATCCTTTTCATGATTTATGTTTTCTTGACTGTCCAATACTTGTTCTTGTGCCTTCTTGAATTTTCTACAATCCTTCTTAACATGCCCAGCCTTTCCACAAAACCAACAACCATTTTGTCTCCCTCTTGACTGCGATCTTCTTGTAGATTGGGACCTCTGATTGTTATTAAATCTACCTCTATATTGGCTTCTTCCTCTATTTTCAGTGCTCACCATTGTGAGAGCATTACCGGAAGAGGACTCATCATTCTTTCTCCTCAAATCTTTGGAGAGCAGGGTGGTTGAAACTTCATCAAAAACCATCTTCTTGGTAGTTGATGCTAAAGTGCTTATGGCTGTCACAAGTCCATCCCAGCTATTAGGAAGAGAACATAGCAATAGAACAGCCTTATTCTCATCATCTTGTGTCATGCCAACTGAATTTGCTTGGCTGATCAAGGTGTTAAATTCGTTGAGATGATTTGTCATGACTTCACCTTCCCTCATCTTAAGTTTATATAACTTCTTCATGATGAAGATTTTGTTCATAGTGGATGCTTGTGCATATGTTGAAGCCAATTTATCCCATATGTCTTTGGCTGTATTTTTGTCTAAAACATTATACAGCACATTATCGCCTAATGCAAGAAAGATTGTCACCATGGATTTCTCATCAAGCTTTCCCAAATCTTCATCCGACATGGCTGAGGGTTTCTTCGCTTTTCCTTCAAGTGCCAGTGAAAGTTCTTTGTTGACTAATAGAGACTTCATTTGAATCTTCCATATCCCATAGTTCTTCCTAGAAAATTTTTGAACTCTTATATCTTCCATAATTCTGAAACTAAAATCTTCAACCAGTGATTAACCTCGCTCTGATACCAATTGTAGAATTTATGAATTCAAAATAAAACCAAAAATACAGAATAACAAGAGCAGATTACAAAATACACAGAACACACTTATTTATTATGGCTCACCACAATAGTGGCTACGTCCACACTGAGAGCAGAAGAATTGTATTAATCTCCAAAACATAATGTTTATAAATGAGAGATAAAGACTTATTTATAAGCTCATACTGAGTAGCTGAAAATACAAGGCACAACAGACAAAAGTTCGTTGACCTTCCAATCCCAACAATTATATTCATACAACTCTACACAATTTAATTTCTAAAGAAAGTTTCCTTTCTAAAACTTAACTTAAAGAAGACTAAGTAGTCTTAAATCATTTATATCCTCTCTGATTCATCATAAAGTGAAATCTATACATTAAAACAACTTTATCATTTGTCCAAATCTAGAAACTAAGAATATGGTGACAAGAATCTTCTATAAAAGTGAAGAATTGATTCCCTCAAAAATAACTAATAATCTTATATTCCCGAGAGACTAAGTCTATAGTCTTTGAATGTATACCAAACTGAATTTATATGGTAATATAATGAATCAAAGCATCATATATTCCACTTAATAAATAATGGTTGAAAATGTATGAGGTCCCATTTACAGCCAAATACTCAAATACATTAATCAATTCCACGTACTCTTAATATTTATGGTAAGAATTTTCCACGTCTCGAATATTTTTTTAATGATATAAATATTTTACTACTAGCAATCGCACCTTAGTGTGCAATAGGTACACCGTATTTATTTGCAAGGAACAAAATTTGCTTTCATTTTTTAGGTAGTAATAGATTATTATTTACAAAAGTATTTAATTGAATAGAAACATTGTTGAAGAAGTTAATTATAATCACTTATAATTGTCATATCTTAAAATTGGCAATGCCTAAATTTTTATATTTAAGTTGCTTTACAACTAGGAATTAAGAAGTTTGTAAATATATTAGAATAATATGATTGTTTTAAATGTTTGTTGAGATAATGGTTGATTGTTCAAGCATGCACCCAGGAACATGTTTTGGAAAGATGCCATCATGAATGAGGGGAAGGTACGCTTGGGTTGCATGCAGGACAAATATTTTCTATAACATTAAAATTTCTTTCCATTTTCTGTAACATTAAGCTTGACAAGCTCACTAATCTCGCTCCCCAAATGATTGCAAAGGGCTAAAAAAAATCACGTCTTCACTCTCTCTCGAAAACAAGTGTTGAATGAAAGAGAGTGCATAATCTTAACAATAATCTTAAGAATTTTCCTAGCAACGATAAACAAAAAAAATCATAGAATTCAAATTCATATATTATTTTGATACAAAATGGATTTTCTTAAATGATGAATAAAACATAAGTTGTTAGTGGCTTACTAGTCATTATACCATCACCTAAATGTGACAAAATGTAATATATTTTGAATTCGGATTGACTAAAAGCTACCTAACTATAGGAAGGTTTATAAAAGAATTATTATATAGGTTTGAATCTTTCAAATGCATGCATGCATTCCACATTCAGAACTGCACATCTACCAAATCTCATAACATTGCAAGAGTGTGCAAGACGGTTGAACACTTGTTGACCATTAGATTGCCCCACCAGTTTATCCTCCTATCCTTTTGTTGTCTTTTCTTACCCACTTTAAATGGTCCCACTATAGTAGACGATATCAACCAAAATAGAAGAAAGTTAGTTGCATCGTAGAAGATGTGTGGACGTGCTTGGGCCTGGACATAGTGGTTGAACTCCATCATCTTTCGCTGGTGGCTTTCAATACATCGCTTGTTTCCACCTTTGTCATCAAATACTCTTATCCCAAGCTTGTCTCCCTTGGGATTCTTCCTTATGATGGTAGAATAATTTACATGGTTTCTTTTATATATAGCTTGATGAGTATACCTTTGATCTAAGTCGATTTGTAACTATTGATGTTGAAGGTATTCTAAAGAAGGATACAATACACAATTATCTATGTCACCACTGAAATCTTCTCATCCAGTACCATTAATTTCTGGAGGAGAATAATTGTTTAACCATGAGATTCACATGGGAAAAGAAGCAGCGAGGGTCGAATGGATGTTGTTCTTGACACGTTCTATGAGATAGAATCTGACATAGTTGATGATTTGTTCAAAGAAGTGGGTGTCTATCCTATTCATCCCTTAATCTCATCTGAGCTTTTTTAAATGATAAAAACATATCCACCATGGTGAATCCAAGCATTTGGGAAGCGGACCTGGAATATTTGGATTCAACTTTCAAATAATTTCAGTTTGTTCATTGCCAATGATTTAATATGTGTTTAGAAATAAATTACAAATTATAAGCTTATTTATATTTGTTATATATATTTTTGGAAAAAAATTATAATCATAAAATAATTTTAAAATTATTTACATAAATAAAATATGTGTAAAATAAAAAACAAAGTAACCCATAATCACAAAATTTAAAAAGAAATGTTAAGCCCTAAACTCAATGATATAACCAATATTATTATTAATGAACTCTATGAAAATAATTAGATAATAAAATAACTGTAAAGTAACTCCTAAAACATTTTGACACATTTAATAAAGTGAACAAATGTATGGCCTCAACCTATAAAACTCATCTAATCTGTAATTGTTCAAAACTTGTCTCAGACAGTTTATATGTATTCAACATTCTTTTATATTCTTTAATCCAAAATAATTAAAATTTACAAGAAAAGACATGCATGTTTTCATGTTAATTAGAAATTTTGGATGATGTGCCAATTAAACTCATTTTCTTTATATTCCAACAATGCCCATTCTTGTAGACATCTCAGCTTTAGAAACTGGTCATACAAGGGGTTGTTGTATTGGCAAATGGTTTCTTTGGCACATAACATAACAGGTGGCTACAATATTCTTAAGATTTCCTATTTCCTTACACTTGTAGTTTCTCTTCTTGATTAATTATTTGAGGTGTTTACTTTTTCTTTCTATCTCAGCTAGGTGCGCAGCTTGAAAAATACTTTTTCAATTTAAGCTCTATAATATTGGATGATCTCTAGTTAGGGGTGGTGGAAAAGTGACTTATGCAATCTGACTATTTGCCCAAATGTAATTTAAGAGGATTCCTTAGCTGGGTGCTTTGAAAAACAACTCATAGAATCTAAGACTATTGGAGTATTCCTCAAATATACTTTTCATTGATGTTTGAGCTATACTCAAAACAACTTTTCATTGAGTGTCTATCCTTAGGTGATTGAGTAAGTTGTATGCAGTTTAGTGTTGGTCCTTCTTTTGTGCACAGTGGTTTATTCTGCAATTGTAACTAATTGTACATTTTCAATAGACCATGTTGATAGATAGATTGAGGCTTGTAGGGCTCAATAGTTTTAGGGGATTGACTCAATACATCTGTGAGATGTTATTCATATTGGTAGAAGGTAATGGATCGATAGAGAAAGAAAAAACAAATACTCAATCTACAAAATTACAGATGAAGTATGGGTATAAATAATATGTGATTTTTACCATGGTTGGCAACAAATTATAGAATATTTCTATAGCTTCTACAACAAATAGATTTAGTTACATCTAATTTTAACAATTTATTGCTTCATCGAGATCATAGCACAAAATAATGCAAATTTAATCCAGGTTACGAATTACATGATTTTAACAAGAACATTAATACTTGTTTTATTTGAGTAATAAATTTCATAAATAGTTGGTCATGGGCCTTATTGAAATTTGGAATGCTACAACACACATTCTTGAAATCTCTCCATAGATTATTTCTTGATTATTATTTTATTTTCTCAAATCTTGTTATTATTATCAAGTTCAAGAATCTAAGAGCTATAAAAACCTGATATTTGTAGACCTACTTTTCATTTATGTTAATATATTGAATCATAAGTTGTAGCAAAGTGGGTTTTGGTTCATTACAATTTCTTAAAAACTTTTTCTTTGGTAAGGTTTTATAATATTTTCTTAGTAAGCTCTGCCTATTTTATCTCCTCCACATTATTGATAGAACATTGTTGTGGTAAACCCCTCCCCATTTTTTTGTTGAAATTTTTATTTGGGAAAATATGCATAAATGAAGGATTTGGTTCTGTGATTTTGTTTAGATCGGGGTGATTTTGCACCATAGAGTTAGTATAGAGGTTTTTCTAGAAATTAATTTTGTATAATCTTGAAATTAGTTTAATCGGTGAATAGTAGATGACAAAATAATATCTACATTTAATGTTAAACCTCTGAGATATGCATACATTTCTCTCACAATGTGGGATGACTCCCCAACATATATAAACACATAAGACTAAGACTAAGACTGAAAATGGAATATTAAATGGTGTCAAATCAATTGTAACATATACAAGGCATTGTTAAAGTGAATAACATACTTTTGAATTGGATTCCAATCAAATCATATTAAAGAGGAAACCTCTACCACATTATGGCTCTATCAAATTGGATGGGTGGTGATTCAAGTTGTTGAGAAGATGTCCATTGAGGATGCAAATTTAACAAGGAGAACATTTTGATGGAACTCTTATAGGCCTGGTGGCATTGGCTATAACTCCGGTTTGGAATATATCATCTGGTTTCCTCTTGTCTTCTTTTAGGTTTCTAGTTTCTTTCATTATTAATTTATATGCAACATCCAATCGAAATGAATACGTGGTTCCTCTAGCAGTGTATTATTAAAGAAGTGAATCGAAAAAAAATTCTTCCATATCTTGAATCTCTAAAACTACACTTGCATATTTGTCAAATAAGATCACTAATATTGCATCTGCACAAACTGTTCTTAATTGAGCTTGAATAAACCTCAAAATGGCCTCATATACACATCCCATCCTACAATCATGATTGTTGAACTTGGCCATTATAGGGTAATATCTTTGCAAACTAACGTAAAGTACCGCAAAACTATGAAATGAATAGTTTATGGTTGTGATATTTTAAATACACCTATATTTTATTTGACCACCTAGCATAAAGAGAAAATGTCATTGTCTCCCTTACCAAATTATGGATGGATAGGATTGTTTCAATGGTAGTCACTACATATTCAACCACCTACAACTGTTAGATTCCAAAAATAGGTTGAACCTTTCCAAAATGGAAACACCTACGGCGTAATAAATATTGAATAGTGAATGCAATGACACCTCTCTTTAAGTATATTCATGACAAAGCCACCCCTCAACAAGGTAGTTAAAGTCTAGCTTCTTCCTATTAATTAGAAAAATGATATTATACCCTTTACATTCATTGTTTGATACAAATAGGGATATTATCATAAAAGCGATTAAATTCATCTTTAGCCATAGTAAAATTACTTAGTATTAACATTAATAATTTATTTATTTATTTATTTTTATTGATATAAATGCTTACCTGATATGACAAGAAACACCAACTTGCTCGCTCAACACTTCATATGAACTATGAACAAGGAGGTCCTACTCAGGACACCATATGCACCAACCCCACCTATGTGCCAACTAGAGGTCTTAAGCATGATTGAGGTACACAATCTGATGGGAGGGCATTACGATAATTATTCTTTGGTTAGAGTGAAGATAATTGTTTAATTAATTAATTGATTCCTTTAGAGACATGTAGCAACCATTTTTTATGAGTTGTTAAACTCTAATTTATCTCAACTATTGATTGAGATTAAATCTCGGCCATTGGTTTTCAATGAGAGTAGTATAAAAGGGGTCATTGGGCATTTGGAGAAGACACGCTTGAGAATCATTTGCAGTGTTAGCAAATATTTTTGCAATGATAGCAAGGGTGCAATGATAACATTGGAGATGACAATAAAGGAATCTTTGCAGGAGAAATCGAGAGAAGAATCTTTAGAGGACAATATTGTCAAAGCTCTACTAGTATGAGGCAAGAAATTTATATATCTCTTAATTTTCTAAAGTTTAAAATAAATTCATCATCTGTAGTACTGGTTTTCCATTCGTGGTTTTTCTAGGGACAATTTATCCAAAAAAATTATGTTCATTGTGTTACATATTTTTCATCTGTGATTTTATTTGTGAAGTTGCAGTTGTCTTATTTTTCAATATTTGGGAATTAATTTTTGATAGTTAAATAATCTATATAAGTTAGGAGATTAATAATCAGTAGTTGCAATAATTTTTTCACATATTTTTCAAGTTCATTTGTTGGAAGCAATTTCACATTATTGTTATGAAGTGTTATTTTTCAAAACAATTGAGCTTTCCTTCACACTATATTTTGTAAAGTTTCATTTGTAAGGGGGTCTAGTATTAAATTAAGGGATGTGTACTTTGAGTCGTATCATTTATGCTTCCACACTTTTTTCTTTAATTATTGAGTTTTAGACATTTATTGAGATATATTTGGTTATGAATATAATCATTAACTGAGATAAACTTCTACTTTTGGGGGTTTATCATGTCATCTACATTATAATATTATTATTTTATTGTCAAACTATTTTTAGAGATCTATTTTTCTTGCAAATAAGGGATATTGGCTTCTTGTAATGAGTGTCATCTATGTAGGCCTATGATCATTGCCTATGCTAGTGCTTATTCACACAGGCAATCACAATTTAATGGATCATCTGTCTAATTTTGATCATTTACCAAAACCTATAATATAATTATCTTGGATATAGATGTAGCTAGTTTTCTAATATAGGCTTGTCCATGAAAACAACGTAACCCTTGTAGCCTTAACCTTTTTCTTCCAATTATAAAATAAAAACCATTACTTTTATTTATTTAGCCTCTTTATCTACATAATATATTTGGACAAATATTAAGAATATGACGTTCTTTCATGTGTAAAGATATATTCATTATTTTGAACTATATAGAAGATACTATCATTCACAATTTGTCATATAACATTACACATATATTCTACTAAATATAAATCACTTAGAAATCATTCTAGAATCCATGTACAAGTTTGAAACTTGGTATCTATAAAAAAAGAACATACTATTAGTTTGAAATTAAAAAAATCTGAGTTAAGGATAAAAACAACTATATAGGACTCTATTTTTTAAGAGCCCACATGGTAGAATTTAGAGATTATAGGTTAAGTTCCCATACATTGGATGAGTTTGCAAGTGTCATCTAGAACATAAAACACAAAGGTTAAGTTACACCACAGATAAAAATAGGAATGTACAAATTTTAACTGATTTACACAATTGTATAGAGCATTCCTATATTCCAAGACATATATATTCCATTGTTTTTAGAAAATATCAATCTCTCTTTATTCACAAAGTAAATAAATCATATTTTAATTTACCAATTTAATTATAACATGGTTACACTTTCTATTGAACATTGCGTAATCCGATCCACATCAATTTAACATCTATCATTTTTTTAGTCAGCCTAAATGAGCCATAAAAGAGGAACTATATATATATATATAAATTCATTTGTAAAAGTTCTCATATATGCTCATTAGTGTATATTGAAGATAGTATATGCTCTATTTTAAAAAAAAAATTTACAAAAAAAATTATTGCCTTTAGCATCATTTCAAATCAAAACATTTTACTATTAGAAAAGGCAAATCTAATGTCATGATACGAAATATGATATACTTGTAGTGAAAGCATTTTACTTAATCATAATGCTAACACATAATTAAACAAGGGATGTACGCAACTGATGAAGGGTGCTCCCCTTAATACCACAAACACATAACAGAAATAGAGAAACAACAACAATATGCAAGAACAGAAAATTGGCTTCTTATTATCTCCACAAATGCGGAATTACAAACTTTCAGAATTACAATATGCAAAGCCACATGGGCATTCCCTTACAATATTCCGTAGGACAAAGCCTCGAACTATTACCCAGATCTACCACCCAGAACTATTCTGAACTGCCTAAGACAATAATACAGCCTTCCTTATATAGGCAATTTTCCACCGCCTGGGAAGGTTCCAGAATTTTAGCCAATAAGGCCAACCAAACTTAGAATTATTTTATTTTACATTTTATTACATCATAGTCGGCTCAAGATAACCTTTGAAACCCGAACAGAAATTTTGAAGAAAATTATTTTTCGCCATTTCGGGTGGCCCAACTTCCGAAGACCATAAGTCATCACCAGCTGACCCGCTCGGCTATTATAACCCCATTTCGGAAATGCCACGAAGCGCTCTACAGGCTTGACTTGCGCAAGCACCCATCACCCAAATTTTTGACCTCATCCGGGGCCTCTAAAGCCTTCAAAACTGAGTTCAAAGTTTCTGTACCCTGCTGCCAATACCGAAAATCTTCAATATCTTCCAATATACACTTGATCTGGCAATGAAACTTTACTGGCAGACTTATATGACCAAAATCAACCTCCAAGAAAGAAATCAGATCATTTTGAGCACATACGAAAATTACCAAAAATAGTAACTTTCCATAAATAGCAGCTCTGCACAAAATAACCCTTATTGAATATAAAAATAGAAATATTTTTGGGTGATGCAAGATTGCTCTTACACCCAGGATGCTCCTGCATCAGACACCCGGGGTAATTTGAGAAGTGACCCTGTCACGACTCAGGTGTGTAGAGGAAAACCAAGACGGCTAACCTCCTCCTTTGTCAACCATGATGAATCTTCAACAGGTCGTCCTTTCCACTTGACCAGATATTCTTCATATGTCCTGTTCCTTGTGCTTCTGCCAACACGACTGTCCAGTATATCTTCGATCTCCTTAGTGTCTGAACTAGTTGCTGGAATACTCCACTGTGCTGCTGTGATCTCATCTTCAACACCTCCTTCATGATACTCTGTCAGATCTGAAATGTTAAACACTGGTGAAATATTTAGCTCAGTAGGCAATTCTACCTCATATGCATTTCCTGAATCATGTTTCTTCAGTATCCTACATGGTCCAAACTTCTTCATTTTCAGCTTGTTATATGTACCAACTGGAAACCGCTCCTTCCGCAAATGAACCATGACTTCATCACCAACCTGAAATTCTTTATACCTCCTTTTCTTATCTGCCTTAGCCTTATACTGTGTGTTCATCTTGGTAATATGCTTCCTCACCTCTTCATGGATGTTCTTCAAGTGTTCTGCAAAATCTTCAGCTTCAGCACTACTTATTTCTCCTTTATCTATCTTCCTCAATTCAGATGCATTTCTTGGACTACTTCCATATACAATTTAGAATGGTGATTTACCAGTGCTCCTATTGACAGAATTATTGTATGCAAATTTCGCCTGTGGTAAAATCAAATCTCATCCTGTTGGCTTATCTCCAACCAAACATCTCAGCAAATTTCCCAAACTCCTATTCACCACCTCTGTCTGTCCATCAGTCTGTGGATGATGTGATGAACTAAACTTCAAATCTATCTTCAACTTCTTCCACAACATACGCCAGAAATATCCAACAAACTTAGTGTCCCGATCTGAAACTATGGTCTTTGGCAAACCATGAAGTCTCACTACTTCTCTGAAAAACAATTCTGCTACATGAACAGCATCATTAGTCTTCTTGCAGGGAATGAAATGTGCCATCTTTGAAAATCTGTCAACTACCACAAAAATTGAATCATGTCCCCGCTGAGTCCTCGGTAAATCAAGAACAAAGTCCATGCTGATATCCTCCCAAGGCTTCTCTGGTACAGGTAATGGCTGATACAACCCTGTATTCTGCGTCACTCCTTTCGCCATCTGACATACTCTGCAACTCTGTACAAACTTCTTCACATCTTGCTGCAACTGTGGCCAATAATAATTCTCACTAACCAAACCAAGGGTTTTATCACGACCAAAATATCCAGCCAATCCTCCACTATGCTTCTCCTTGATGAGATTCTCCCTCATAGAACTTCGTGGAATGCACAACTAACTCCCTCTGAATAGCATATCATCCTGGATGATGAAATCCAACCATTTTGTCCTGTCTAGAGTAACAGGTTCTGCACAAGCTTTCCAAGCTTCACCAAAATCAGGATCCTCTGGATACAAATTCTTGAGTTCCTTGAACCCAACCACTTCAATCTGCATTTCTGTCAGCAATAGTTGCCTTCTGCTAAGAGCATCTGCAACCCTATTAGACTTTCCACTTCTGTGTTTCAAAACAAATGTATAACTCTGCAAAAACTCAACCCATTTCAAATGCCTTTGATTCAATTTTCCTTGACTATTCAAATATTGCAAAGCTTGATGATCAGTATACAAAACAAACTCCTTAGGAAGCAGATAGTGTCTCCACTTCTTTAATGCCTGAACTATAGCATAAAATTTCTGATCATAAATAGAATATTTCCTCTTGGCATCATTTAACTTCTCACTGAAATAAGCAACAGGTTTACCTTCTTGGCTCATAACAGCTCCTATTGCAGTACCACTAGCATCACAATCTACTTGAAACACCTTATTAAAATCTGGAAGTGCTAAAACAGGTTGTTCTGTAACTTTTTGTTTCAACAACTGAAAACTATTTTCTGCCCCCTTAGTCCACTTAAACTCTTTTCTATCCCCTCTCATTGTTTCAGTCAAGGGTCCACAAATACTGCTAAAATTTCTAATAAACTTTCTGTAAAAGCTAGCTAGACCATGAAAAGATCTTACCTCAGTAGCACTCCTTGGAGTAGGCCATTCAAGGATAGCCTGTACCTTCTCTAGGTCCATTTTTACACCTTCTGCTGAAACTACAAATCCCAAATACACTAACTCTTTCTTCACAAAACTGCACTTCTTCAAATTAATCAACAATTTCTCTTCTCTCAACTTCTCAAACACCATACGAATATGCATCATATGTTCCTCCAATGTCTTGCTAAAAATCAAAATATCATCTAGGTAAACAATGACAAACTTACCCAGAAATTCTTTCAGAACCTCGTTCATGAGCCGCATGAAAGTGCTTGGTGCATTGGTTAGCCCAAAAGGCATGACTAACCACTCATATAGTCCTTCCTTTGTCTTGAAGGCAGTCTTCCATTCATCTCCTTCTCTGATCCGAATCTGATGATATCCACTCTTCAGATCTATCTTTGAGAAATACACAGCTCCACTCAAACAGTCCATAATATCATCCATTCGTGGCAATGGAAACCTGTACTTGATTGTGATCTTGTTTATTGCTCTGGAATCTGTACACATCCTCCACTCTCCATTCTTCTTTGGTGCTAATACCGTAGGTACAGCACAGGGACTCAGACTCTCTCGAATCAATCCTTTCTGTAACAACTCATGTACTTGTCTGTTCAACTCCTCACTTTCTGCAGGTGTCATTCTGTGTGCTGCCTTATTTGGCAAACTCGCTACTGGGATCAAGTCCATCTGATGACTGATCTTCTTGACTGGTGGTAATCCATCAGGCACGTTATCGGATACAATATCCTGAAACTCATTCAACAAATCTACAACTTCTACAGGAACATCTTCTACTTCCTTTTTACCAGCTTTTGGAATTAAAGCAAAACATACATGCTCATGCCTCATACCATCTAGGAAATTTCTTCCATCAACAAAAGTTATCCTTGCATTACCACATACCTTTTCTTCAGTCTCCTTCAATGGTTTTAGCTTATGCCGCACTCCATCCTTTGTCAGGGAATAGGTATTCGCACAACCATCATGTACAGCACATCTGTCAAACTGCCATGGTCTACCCAACAACATATGACATGCATCCATAGATATGATATCACACAATACCTCATCTTGGTATCCGCCAATCTTGAACTTTACCAGGCACTATTCACTGACCATGACCTTGTGGTCATCCTACACCCAGGCAATCCGATATGGATGTGGGTGTTTCTGTCTCTTAAGCTTCAACTTTGTCACCATCTCTTCTGACACCAAATTGTCAGTGCTTCCACTATCAATGATCACATCACAACATTTACCTTCACACTTGCACCTGGTGCGAAACAGGCTCCTCCTTTGCTCAGGTTCATTCTCACCACTCAACAGGACTCTTCTGTTAATCAACGTTTCTCCTCTTTCAGCATCTTCAGAATTTGATGATCTGGCATCTTCATCTACATGTGCAACTCTAGCCTGGCCTTCATTTCTCCTGTCCGTTCTGCCTTGGCAATGAGGACATTCAAATGCCCTATGACCTTCTTCTCCACAGTTAAAACATGTTCCACAGAAGCCACCTCTTCCAGATCCTTGTCCTCTTCCTCTTCCTCTCTGATCTCTATTATTCTGATCCTGGAAGCGATTGGAATTATTTCCTCGCTGATTCTGACTACTACTGGCCTCATCCTTCTTTTTCGAATCCTCATTTCGGCCACCATATGACCGTCCACCAGATCATCCACCGCGACCTCTTCCGTTTTGTCTGCTCTCAAACTTCTTGTTCAGCTTTTCCTCTACTTTTAGGGCAAACTGGTATGCCTCTTCAACACTGTTCATTCGAACCAGATTCAGCTCCTCCTGAATGCTTGGCCTTAACCCATTAAGGTATCGGGCAACTTTCTCCTTATCAGCTTCGGCATGGCCTGTTCTGATGAGGAGTCGATAGAACTCTTCTGTATACTCCTGAACAGATTTTTCTGCTTGCTTCAAACTTTACATTTTCTTCAGTAGGTCAAGCTCATAATCAACAGGAATGAACTGTCGCTTCAATTTTTCCACCATCCGATCCCATCTTGTGATTTTATCTTTCCCTCTTCTATTTCGCTCCAATTGAATTTCTTGCCACCAGATCTTCGCATGACCTTTCAGTCTGGCCTTCGCAAATTTGACCCTATCAGGATCCTCAACATCTTCATACTCAAAATACTCCTCACATTCATTGATCTAATCGATCAATTCCTCTGGGTTAAGATTTCCAGAAAATGTAGGAACCTCAATCTTAGGTCTTTTCCCAATCTTAGAAATGGCCCGAAAAAGTCTTTCTTCCTCCTGGTTCACAATTTCAACTTCTCCTTCTTGATATTCTTCTTCGGCTTCATCCTCGCTTTCATCTCTGACATTAAGATTCATTCCTCTGCGAATCTCTTCTTGCAATGCTTGCACTTGTCTCTGCAGCTCTCTAACCTCAGGTGTTACAACACCAGCTCTTCCGCCACGTTCCCTTCGTGGAGGCATTTTCGCGATGCGCACTGAAACCCTAGCCACGGTCCTGGTGCAAACTGCCTCACAGTCGGCGATCTGTTTACACACTCAAGAACTCCTGCTCTGATACCACTTGATGAAGGGTGCTCCCCTTAATACCACAAACACATAACAGAAATAGAGAAACAACAACAATATGCAAGAACAGAAAATTGGCTTCTTATTATCTCCACAAATGTGGAATTACAAACTTTCAGAATTACAATATGCAAAGCCACATGGGCATTCCCTTACAATATTCCGTAGGACAAAGCCTCGAACTATTACCCAGATCTACCACCCAGAACTATTCTGAACTGCCTAAGACAATAATACAGCCTTCCTTATATAGGCAATTTTCCACCACCTGGGAAGGTTCCAGAATTTTAGCCAATAAGGCCAACCAAACTTAGAATTATTTTATTTTACATTTTATTACATCATAGTCGGCTCAAGATAACCTTTGAAACCCGAACAGAAATTTTGAAGAAAATTATTTTTCGCCATTTCGGGTGGCCCAACTTCCGAAGACCATAAGTCATCACCAGCTGACCCGCTCGGCTATTATAACCCCATTTCGGAAATGCCACGAAGCGCTCTACAGGCTTGACCCGCGCAAGCGCCCGTCACCCAAATTTTTGACCTCATCCGGGGCCTCTAAAGCCTTCAAAACTGAGTTCAAAGTTTCTGTACCCTGCTGCCAATACCGAAAATCTTCAATATCTTCCAATATACACTTGATCTGGCAATGAAACTTTACTGGCAGACTTATATGACCAAAATCAACCTCCAAGAAAGAAATCAGATCATTCTGAGCATATACGAAAATTACCAAAAATAGTAACTTTCCATAAATAGCAGCTCTGCACAAAATAACCCTTATTGAATATAAAAATAGAAATATTTTTGGGTGATGCAAGATTGCTCTTACACCCAGGATGCTCCTGCATCAGCAACTGGCCTCCCTGCCTTAGGTAGGGGAGTATAATGAAGTGTTGATTTAGCTTAGTGTTACACATGAAAATTTAAGACTAGTTGCAAAAATACTTTCAGAAATAGGAAGAAAGTTGAATGAAAGATCTTTAGATACTAATAAAAGGCCATCTATTCATGGAAGTCCACTACCATGGCTGAAGCATGTAGTGAAAACATAGAACTAACTTCCATCTGTCATTGAAGACATCAAATTTAGATATTTTAATAGTAACAGTTACAAAATTGTCAAGGTTGATAGAAAATTTGATTTTTCTATAGCAAGATCTAAGGGTTCTATTTTGACACCTCAATTTCAATATTTTGGCTAGGATTGGGGATTTAAAAGTGTCATTCTTGGCATTCAATCTATTTGTTTAGCATGAGGAAAAGATCAATAAGTTTTTAGGTCCCGCACAAAGAAGCCATGGAACGGTCTTGGGCTACAGGGCACCCAATGCTTACGCTTACTCAACCGGGACTCATCTCATCTGGAAAGCTCTTCAAAGTATTCTTTGTTTTGATGAGCACTAAATGAATTATGAGAAGAAGAAAGTATGACCAGCTACAAACTTTAATTTTCATGGGAACTTATAATGTGACATTTTGTTACCAAGGTAAAAAAACTCCATATGTGATGGCAGCTATGAAAACCCATCTAGTAGTCCAGGTTAGAACTAGTATAGATTTAGAAAATGATGAGGTTTAAGTTGAGCATCACTAGCTCCAAATCAATGTAACAATACACTTATATGTCATTTTATAAATAATTAAATATGCTATATGAAATGCCTGTACATTAGTGATAACAAATTTCCATAATTCAATGTGTAACGTTTAAGATAGTACAAATTCAATAGCAGGAAAAGTGGGAGATGAGAGATTTAATTTGTACATCCTTATTCCTTTCAATAAACATTGATGTCATTAGATGGCAGTTTGCACCACAAGAAAATAGGAAGCTGCTAGGATTAAAAGATAGGAAAAATGGATGGTAGAATGCAAAGCTAGGAAAGGAAGAAGATGAAAGCAGAGTGTTGGGAAAATAGAGTCAACTTATGAGTTGATTCACCATGGAGAACATGGCTAAGAACAAATTCTAAGGAAGTATATTCTTGTTTTCCTCCTCCCTTTTCCCTTTTCGTCCAATCTAGGGCCTCTAGATTTCCTTTCTCAACACATTTGTTTTTATGCTATTTTCTCTTATTTATCCCCATGTTTATTTTTCCCATTTCATTTTCCTATCTGAGTTGTCAATTCTCTTTTCCATTCTACATTCTATCACGTTATGAATTTATAAGTTAACGGTTCTCAAAAGATAAGTAAAGTTCAATTTTAGCACTTGTAGAAGCAACTGATTATTTTCTGAGTTCATTGGCATTGAAAGAAATGAAAAAAGTCAATGAAGGATTTCTATTGAGTGATTCTTCCACAACTGAGATGATACATTCTATCACCTAAGAAAATTTAAGATTTTTAATACATTCTTCAATTGCTTTACACAACCCAGAAAATATATGTGTGTTAGCTTACATCAGATGGTGTGGTCTGACCAGATCGATATGGATCAACATAGTCACAAAATGTCCAATACAAAAATGAATGGTTGTCTTCTATAGATGAGGCCTTGGATGAATCATATGAAGGCAAGCATTTCAAGCATGATCCACACGTAAGGTTGGTGGAGTATCTTCATCCACAAAGTCCACTACAGTCTCTGGCTCTTTTAAATACCAAAACAAAATATGAGTAGGAAAAGTATACCCTTAAAATCTTGTCCATCCAAGCATACAATACACCTACTATGAAAAATCAGGGTAAAAAACAAAGTTTTGATTTGCAATTTCAAATAGTATTATAACTTTATTAGTATACAAGTATGTAATTTAATGCATCATAGTGTTTGGGTTAATTACAACCACCATGCTAACATGCAAAAGAATTTTAGTTTCAAACAGTACTTCATGGTGGAAACTCTAGAAAAAATATGGGTTCCTATTAACTTGTAAAGGTTCTTATAAACCACACCCCAAGATACTATTCACAAGGATAAAAATAATAAATCATTTATAAGATTGACAAGTAACCTGTGTCATTTTTTTTTGGCACATTAAAAAATGAGAGAATTGTGTTGCCAGATAATTGATATTCCACAAGCCAGATGAAAATCTTTAAAATAAATCTTATAAGATGTGGAGCTGTATAGGTAAACATGGTCAGTAGTTGATGCGGTTCTATGAAATTGCATGTTACATATTTTAACAACTTCCTTGTTCTAAATCAGAAAGTTGGGGATCTCATGGGCACTCGGTAGTGATGTGCATCAATTTACTAACTGGAGATCTCCCTCCAATCACCCCCTCCTCCAACTCCTTTGGCAAATGCTGCCCCCAACATCTATTGGACTATCTGGAAGGAAAGGAACAACAAGATATTCAGGGAGGCTAGTAACCAGTCTGAGACTTGCCTCTATATTGGAACCAAGCTCCTTTGTGAGAATGTCAGGGTGGCTAAGTGGAAGCTCCCCTCTATACCCCCCACTACCTTGGAGGTCAAAATAGAAAATAGGTGGAACCTTCTAGTTGGGTTTTCCAAGCTTGCAATGCTAAACAGATGGCTAGAAAAGCTACCAGATGGGTTGCCCCTCTTAGAGGATGGAGCAAATTAACTTTGATGGGATAGCCAATAACCTTGGTCAGGGTGGGGGAGGTGTTCTAAGAGACCATAATGGCACATGTCTGTTGGCTTATGCCGAGCTGCTCAATAACTACACTGTCAACCAAGAGGGGGGAATGGCTCTTCTATGGGGGATTAATTTTGCAACCCAAATGAACATCAGATTGTTGGAAATTGAGGGGGATTCCAAAGTGGTCATAGAGGCTGTCAAAAGAGGAGTTAATGTGGGGTGGTAGGTTAGCTCCATTATACTAGAGATCCGTGAGCTTCTCTATAGCTTCCAGTGCATGACTATTGGCCACTCGTATAGAGAGGGGAATTTGGTTGTTGATTCAATGGCGGCCATTGGCCTAAAGCAAACCAAACTTAACAATTGGAGGGTAGTCAACAAACTACCTATGGTGACTCAGCAACTCATCGGAGGGGAAATGAATATTATAATATAATATGAGCCAAGCTATCATATTTATTATGAATCCTACCTGGATCACGTGTTGGCATGTTCTGGAGATTTTTTGCAATTTGAAAAGGAATACCCAAAACCCCATACAGAATCATAATTACCTTTCAAGCGTGTTGAGAAATAGTTATCTGAATAGGCTAGCTTACTTGGCTAATATGGTCAGTAAGTGCAGCCCTAGTGTTATTGCTAATAATGGCACCTAGAGCTCCATTAGATATTGTTGTACAAAGCCCATCTCCCAATATCTCATCCAAGGCAAGCCTTTTGTGTATAATCATTCCTCGAAATGACCAAACTAAAACAACTAGTTTTATACTATCTGCCAAGAAGCTCGGCTCCTAAAGGTTTTCAGGATATTCTGGCGCAGGAGAGGTAGCGAATAGATATGGGTGACAACACTCTTCGCATCGAACCAGGCAAGATCGATGAGGCTTTCAGTTCTGACACTTTGGTGGCCCACTATTGCAAGGAAAGTGGTATCTAGGGTTTCATGGAGTGCATGAAAGGTGGGTATGATGAGTGGATTTCCAAACAATTCATCTTGTCTTGGAATAATAGGAATGTCTCGATTGGTGGCATCCATTTCCAGATCAATGAGGATGTCATTGCAAAGGTGATGGGTCTCTCGATGGAAGGGAGAAAGTATAAAAAAAACTAGTCAGACTCCTGACCCTACCAGCCTCAACTAGTTTTTTAGGGATGGTGAGAGCCCTGTGAAGAAGCAAGGGGGTTTCAACTGGGAAGAGCTGCTAGAATTCTAGCCCAAGATTTGTCTCATTGTGATGAAGTACTTCATGCTTGAAGGTAAGTTTATAGTTTTCTACTACTACCACTTACCTTTCTTGAATCATATTAGAAATAAGGACTTAATTTCCATCCCCTTCTACCTCCTGCATTCCATAGAAAGTAATATTTTGGACATTAAGGAGAACCCTGATAAATCAATCCCTATCATCCATCAGGGACTCCTTCTCTATATTTACCACTTCCACAAGGCTATTTTCCTACCACTCCAACCCCTCCTGATTATCCAGGAGGTGGCCCAGGAGGATTCCCTGGCCAAAACTGAAAACCCCACTCATTCCGCCTCCCAGTCCATCCAAGTTATCCAGGAGTCTGATGTGGTTGCGGAAGAGGGTAGAACCCACAAAAAATGTGTTAAAAACCCATTCAATAGGAAAGAAGGATAGGAGGAGTCTCATGTCTCTTAATCTCTAGAGACTAAAGATCAGATGGAGTCTGAGAGTACTCCTGAGACCGATCAAAAGCCCAAAAAATGGAGAATGATGGAGAGCCAAGTTAAGCTAGAGGTGGATTTAAGTGGCTCTGGTCGCCAAAAGTCTAATAGAATTGCAAAGGAGCAATGTAAAACCAAAATGATGCAAGCGGCCTCTAGAGAGCAGTCCCTATCTGAAAAAGACTCTCACACCACTAAGTCCATGAAGGGCTCTTCTGATGATCACATAAGTCCTAATAGGATTGGTAACTCTCCCCTGCCCAACCCTTGGAAAACAAAGGAGATCCCCCATAACCCTACCCCGCCTCTGAGTTCTCCCCACGTTCACCAGAATAAGACCCCCCACCACTGAGTACAATACCAAGTTTTTGGCTAACAAAGACAAGCTTACAGGCACCCTCAAGATGAGGTTTTTTGATATGGACAAGGAGATTGTTGTCATCAAATAGGATATGCGGGAGATGAAGCTTCACTGCATGATGACTAACAAATTTGTGCTGAAGGTCATGCATGCTTCGGCTATGACCCTCTGTACTGTGCAGGAAAAATTGGCGGGGTGACAGTCTGGAGGTGGACGAGGACAATAAGGATCTTTTCTTGTTCCTGCAAGAGGAGTGGGCCAGGACCCTAATGTCCAATCATCTGGGTGGAAAGAACTAGCTACTAGTGCTCATGAGATGTTTATTTTTGTCTAGGCATGGACCTCGGTTCCCTATTTTGATTTCGGCTTTAAGGTTATTCTGTCTAGTTCTTGGTATAGCCCTATGTGGCTTATAACTATTATTTTAACTGCTACTATTTGATTTAGATACTCTGGTTTAATCCTTTTGATCAGTACTGTGGTTTTTGTTTTTGATAGAGGCAGATTAGATTTGGTGCTTCTGTTGATAAACTGCTCTTATTTGCTTTTGACTAGTGCCATTAATGGTGCTATTAATGTGCCTCTAGTCCCTTTGTTCCTTGGGCCAACACCCTCTTGCTGCTTTTTCTATCAAAAATAATTTATATTGTAATATAATTATAGTATCATAGTTTTACTTTTTTTTCATCACATAATACATATTTTTATTATTCAATTTAAAAGATAATTAAGATCAACATTATGAAATTGCCTAAAGCAATTCGACTGTGTCGTCTGACTTTGACTCACTCATCCTACCCCTAAGCAACTTCACTCCAACATCTACCAACCCTAGCTATATATATCCTTTACAAAATGTTTATGCTTTTTCATCACCTGATTACAAGCTTAACAATTTAACAAAATTAAAGTTTAAAGTTTTACATCAGATAAATAACATTCGGATCATGACTTAATGATTCCTATACACCATGGACATAAAGCTTGAAAAACTTTGGCCAAAAAACTAGTCCCCGCACATGACCACAAAGCAACACTGTAAAGCCCCATAAAACCTTCTTACTAAATTTCGATGACATATTTAGTGATTAGGTATGGTACTCGTTAGGTAGTAAATATCTTGTGACCAATATAAAAGTAAGAATTCAATAATGCTATAGTTTAGGACACAAGTAGATGTACAAAGATAAGATCAAGACTAGCCGCCTCTACCGACTGGTGCGAAAAATTCATGTGAAATTAGGCGTTTATGTTGAAAGGAGGCGATTTGGCACGACATTCTAGCGGAAATTTTGGGGGTGTGGAAATAGTGGGATTATACGGATGTCGGTATTCTTATTTTATTGATA